>JALMQS010000816.1:9041411-9296922 GCA_024734495.1 Forficula auricularia | reverse complement strand
ATGGTTAAGACAGATGCAGGGCATAGCAGTTCTCGTGTTCGAGGTGCTCTCATGCAGCAATTTTTTATTGTTGTGTTTGCTGCAGGTTTGTTGGTTTGTTGTTTCATCGCCATGAGCATGTTGTGAGCCACATGGTTGTTGATGGTTTGTAGATGGCGATAATGAAATGCTTTTCTTTCGTGTATAAGTGAACAGTATTTTTCATTTTTTTATTCATAAATATTTCTTTTGGCTTTTTTTATTTTTCATTTGTTGTTTATTGTTTGTTGTACTAAAATTTTACTAGTTTTGTTTTTTTTTGTTGTGTTGTTTGTTACATTAAGAATATGTTGCCACGTTTTATAAAACAGATACCATGTCATTTTTAAGTCTATAAATATACTGTTTATTAAGAGAATAAGAACTTCTCATATTACAGCTTTTCTTTACTATTAAAAGATGTCATTTTCAAATTTTTAAAATAAATGCAAAGTACTACAGTGTTCAACTTTTTAAATATATGTATATATATATATAAGAAATATATGTTCCTTTTTTTAAATATATAAAAGCAGAAGCTTATTAAACATAAAGAGATATATAAAATAATAAAATGACAATATTGAAGCAGAGAGGTCTGGCCTTGTACAAGATGATTATGTAGAATTGAGTTATGACTTTTACGAGATTAGTTGCATAGAAAGCAATGATTTTGACAAAGTAAATGTAATAATGACTGATACAGTGCCTAAAAAATTTTACTACGTTGTTGGTTATTTTTGCTCACTATGATAGTTGATTTTGTTATTGACAAAGATTGAAGCATAAAGGAGATAGCATGCCTAGAAGAAAATAGTTCTATTACATTTGTAAAAGATATGTACAACATTTCATTTTTTTAAATTACTTTTACATAAAATATTTTTTTACCAAGATGAAATGAGAAAATACTTCATTTTTTCACAGACATAGAGCCAGTGATATTGCAGCAAAGCTGTGTTATTTTTATACAAGATATAATATGTAAATTTTTCTACTATTTTCAATTATTTATGTGAAGAAATGATGCAAAAGTCATTAATAGAGATTGTGGTGTTGGTGTGAAGGTGAAACATTTCATGTATGCGGTAGTTGTCTGTAGGTAGAAGAGATTATATATCTAGTACTAGGTGTTCAGTCCAGTGTACATTTGTCATATCTAAACAGAGATTGGAATATTTTTATAAAATGGGCAGATAAAATATTTTTTTTTCAAAAAATTTATGTATTGTTTTGTTGTTTTTAATAGTTTAATGTTTATGAAGAGATTTACAGGATTATTTTTTCAGCATAAGAATATACCATAAATGTTTTTGTGTTTTTATATTTTTCAAAGATATTTGCTATATTCAAATGGTAACAGGAATAAATGCATGAAGGGGTATTGGGTAATTGCCAGTTTTTGTTTTATAGTTTTTATACAGGGAATGTGGTGCTATATGTGGGTATTGGGATTCTGTCAAATGTATTGCTGTTTTTTAATTTTTAACATTCTTGAGCACGATTGTTTTAGCCTTTCATGTTCTTGCTGTGGTGAATAATTTATTTTATATTAGTGCTAGTCCCAGATGTGGGGTTGATTAGGTTACTGCTGCAACTTATTTTTATTTTATTGCTTTTTACAATAATGATTTTGCCAGTAGTGTTAAGGCATTTATTGAAGGTTAAATAATAATGAAAGACTTACTAACTTTTGCTATTTCAAAAGGTAGAAAAAGCATATCTTTGCAACAAGTAAATAAATTATCTGCATTTCTCTATTATAGAATGGGGTTGGGGGGCTATGGTATAATGATGTTATAGTTATTTTATGGTTTTTATAGTATGTTAAGATGCTGTATTAAAATATGTTTAAATTTTTTGATATCTGCATAGTGCACAAGTACAAGAGTCGAAAAATTCTACACACATCTGAATCTATTGCTCATAAAGTGTTTTGCCACTAATTACAAGATAAAATATGGCCTTCATTAAAAAACTAGAAAGTCTGATGCCTTCATAATCTGCAATACAAAAGAAAAGGTCACGTAAAAATATTTTTAAAGTAGATTGGGATGAATTGAAAAATACATAGAATAGCAATAAACATAATATGTATTTTAAATATAGCCTAACATAAGATTTTCCATGTCATTAAAGGCAGGCTGAAAAATACCATTCTGCCACATTTCAGAGGCTCTGTACTCTTTCATTGAGGAGCTCAAATAAAGTTAGTGATTCATGATAAAAGACACTTACTATTTGATGAAGATATTGCAAATTTGATAATGATCATATTTTACTTCTGATATATGGTGTCGTATAGGCCAAAAGGAAGAGGATATGCAGAGTCTTCATTGAAGGAAGAAGGATATTTTGTGTTTATTAATGTTTTGACATTAGAATTCTGTTGGAAACAGTCATGAAGAGTCTTTAGGGACTGCAGAGAAGGAAGTTTTGCACAAAGAGGCAGAGAAATATGTTCGCCATAGAATAGTTTATAGTTTTTCACTACAAAATTATTTTGCCATGTTGAGATTATGTTGAAGGTGCTACAGTTGTCTTTGCTTAAATCGGAGAATTGTGAGCCGTACTGAAAAGGTAAGTAGTAAGGAGATCATACAGAGCGCACTTGCCATTATACTCCATTCCATTTACCCGCACTTATACCCACTGTGTCATATTGAGCTGTCATATGTGGTAGGGAAACTGGTTTGCTTGCCATTGCAACAGAACGATGACACCGCACTTGCCACTCTACTACTAACCACTTATATTCACTAATATATCGACAGAATAGTGCGAGTGGCCAATTAATACTTAGTAACAAGCCTGTGTAACTAGTTTGTAGTTGAGAAAATTAGCGAAACCATTTACGGTGCCGTAATCCCCACGAAATTGCTTTCTACATTTGATTTAATTCGCAATATAATGTATTAATTATTGTCAAATATTGAGGAAAATAATATCTGAACTATATTTCTAACTTTGAAATAATGATAAGAAATTTTATAATTTTCAGTTGAAGAGTATCAAAGAATAATTGATATGTCAATGAGAATGAACAGAAAATTTCGCAATAATAAACAATTTCATTGGTATCAATTATTCTTTTATATTAATGAGAAAAATATAGAAAGGGTGTACACAGTGAATGTTATAAATATACTCGGATTATTAACTATCATCAGAGCTCTTACAGCCAAAACTTGTGTTGCAAACCCTGATGATGACTAATAATCTGAAATATTGAGTTTGTATAAAACCTCTCGTTTTTATTTCGGTCACTGTGAAACTACACACCCTTTACTTTATAAATTAATATCATGTTTCACCTAAATTTTAAGACTACCTTGTTTTAAAAAAATCAACATAGAAGTAGCACTTTGAGACCTACACACATCTGTAGAGACGGCATTCAAGATTTATTTATAATTATAAATAATCTGTCAATTTTAACATTTGACTAAGAATTTCAGATTTATTCGAGAAAAGTGTTCGAAGATTATTTTCAAGCGTAATATTTATCCTGAATAATATGCTAAAGTACTAGATGCCTCCAGACAGATATCATAAATTATTATTTTTTTATTTCCAAACAGCTGCTGTTGGAAAATATTTTCCGTTTCAGTTCACTTTGCTTCGTTTAACTGAAAAGTATTAAAATTTTTTAAATCTTATTTATAATGTTAGTTTGAATAATACTACTTTTTAAAATATCTCTAGCATCCCGAACGAGCCGCATCTCTCTCGAAACAATAATTTGAATGCTAGATTAAAGCATGCATACCGAAGTGTATCAAAATATAGCTTATAAGAGTTCAAGCCAAATTTCAAATTTTTAAGGGCCATAAGCCTTAAAGTTGACAGCAGCAAATCCCTACAGTTCAGAGGCGTGCCATTCGATTGGCCGCCACAAGAAAAGTAATCTAAAGATTAACAAATTTCTCACAAAGACTTTACCAAATCATACACCGCTCCTAAGAGAAGGTTCATAGGTGTCGATTCGATATATCAATATTTTACTGATGTTTCAGAAATGGTTGCTTTTACTTCCAATTTAAAACTCACTAAAAACCGACATACACTGCTACTAAAGATTTAAATATTTTTGCAAATTTAAAGTTTTAGAATTTGAACAAACACAAAGCCACTATACATTTTGGCCAAAGTGTTTGTTTGGTAGGGAATTTCTGCATAATAATTATGTTTTCAAATAAATATTATTACTTCGTATGCTCCTAATCTTGTTGATTCGATTGCTCAATAAAAAGGGCCAGAAAGGCTGAATCTTCTTCTACTTATTTTTTACAGTTGAATGTCTTTAGGAGCATCAATTTCACGGAAATTTTGACGATCTTGAATTAATCAAGATTGCTGTCATAGATAGGTCCGTGTGACATGAAACAGCATTTTTTACGCCATCGAATGCAAGTAACTATATTCGCATTTTCATATGTATGTTGATACAGTGGAGACTAAATATCACTGATGCAAGCAAAAAACATGCCAATAGGCACAATTTCACAATATACAAAGAATTGAAATAACATATTAGCAGATTGCTTGATCAAGTAAACAAGATATATATATACATTATTTATTTGAGAAAACAACAGTCATAGTTAAAAAAACACAATACAAAAACAAAATCATGACTTATTACATATCAATACATATATAAAACAGTTGAGCTCGTTTTAGCATGTTGAATGATTTCTTCAATTCATTTTCAACCAATATGAATGCATGGAACTGACAATTACATTCAAACCAAATTAACAAAAACAAAATAGTCAACTTCAGGAATATTTTCTCAAACAAATTAAAGGCGCGGACTGTCGCAAGCTATTGGAGTTCGCTGAATCTAGTTCAAAAGATGCATCCACGAAGCCATGATCCAGCATTTCGCGATTAGCCCGTACAGACGCTTTTATAATGGGACACTGATATGGATCACCAAATGCCAATCATCCAGCGCGCTCGATCTACAACACAGCGTGTTGTGTGTGATTAATTGGATGGCAAACACCTAAATACACGTATTAAGAATTGGCGCAAAAGCTAGGGACTGGGGACGGAATATATAACATCTCAGATTACAAAATCCATTTGTATTCATATCAGTGTTTGAGTAAAAGCATCACGCGGTAAGCAATCAAGAAACATGCTGGTTCAGCTAGATGGATCAATCTTTTCATTCCTCTTGGGTCCAGGCTTAAGATTCAAGACCTACAGTCAAATCCAGCAAAGAAGCTATGAGAAAATTGTTTAAAAAACGCGACCAAATTCCTAATATGTTAATTTATCTTTTGATATTAATGATATGTCAAAAATTGTTTCAACTTCATTACTACAAGCTATGTTACAGTGCAATTGATATCATTCACTTAATATTTCGATAAAAGCAATTGTATCGATTTATATCAAATTAAAATATATGAACTTATGAGAAAACATTGAAATAAACATATACGTACATATCAGTATATTTCTATATTTATAATTTTATTGATCAATGATATGCCTTCAGTTACTCGGCAAAACAAACTTTCTCAATTAGAAACATGCCATGACCGCGCCCGCCCGCCTGAAATCTCAAAAATAATAACAGAATTGAGGCCAATGCAGTTAAAGAGACAGTCTTAACAAAGTTACCCGATTGGTTTTACTGTGAATTATCAGAAGAAGGAAAGAAAATTCACCTTTCATAATTGAATGCTATATTCAATGACAATAATAAAAGAAACATGTTATCAATTATATATAAATGTTTTACTTTTGCTTTCGGTGAATTTTTACTATATACACAAGCCAAAAATTTCTAAGAGGTTGGTGAGAAGACATGACTTAATTATTCATCAAAACAACCACTATGACAAATTGCGGCCAAACTGTAATCGGATCGTTGCTACTTATCCACATAATAATATGTTCTGAGTAAAAGTACTTTTAAAATATAATTTTATTAAAACTTTATTTGACCTGTTTTGTAACTCCCCAAATTAGATTAATAAAATTATCGCATTTTACAAGGCCGCATATTTAGAAAAATTGCATTGCCAGTACTAATAGCGAATGGATAGCCTGTAGTCCAATAATGCCATTATTAACTGGTTTAAAGTTACTCAATCATCAGCGCAAGGTAAGAAAATGTGAATGAAAACGATAACACACACACATATCCATCTATCTGTGACGCAATTCTTCTCGGTGACAGGTGGGTTTTTTGGCAAAACTCATCACAAAGCAAAATTTCCAATTCATTGAATAATATTCTGCATCCTTGGTTTAGTTCAAGGGTTCCAGTTTTACTGAGGACTTTAGTTTTATGGTTTTAGTAGCTTATTCCAATACTTCTTCATGCTTCTATTGATAAAGTGCAATGAAATAATGGGGTTGCCCCATGATTTATTTTTAAAAGATGGAAATTAAAATTCAGTTCTTGATTTCTGTATTCATGACTTTGTTTCTTGCTTCATACAAATTATGAAAATTCTTTCCCAGACACCATTTTTATAAAATTTGTGGTCAAAGAACATATTTCTTTAAAAATACTTGATATTTAATATTGGTAGCATTTTTAATAGAAAAATTTTTATTTTTGAGGTTTAATGGTTTCCAGCTTGTTGAGATGATTTGCCTCAAAATTGTGATGTAGTATCTTTTATGCTGTTGTTTTATCAGAATGATTCAAATAATGGTCATGTCAACAGCATATAGTGCATGTGATACAATGAGTTTTTACACATTTTTGGGCATACTAAAAGTAGGAATATGGTTTTAGCTTCTTTGCATTTGAGGAAATTGTCTTTCCTCTGTCTTTATAAATACTAGTTTTGCAAATTAAATATGAGGAAATGAATCCATGCTGCAATAAATGTATTAAAATTATTTATGGAGTGTTTGGTTTTTGTGATCATAGCATATGTTAGCCTTTTAATATGGTGACTTTGGGCATCTCTTATACAGTAGTACCCGTGTTTACTTAATTTTCTAAAGGTAGAAAGTCTGTCTTTGTGTGTCAATGAAGATGTAGTAGTAAGATATGGGATTACTTTTTTATTTCAATTTCCGTTTTTTAAAATAAAATTGATACATGTCCCACTTTTAAAACAGGTGGTTCAGTGCTGACTGGTGGGGGAACATCAAACTCTGGCGGAGAAACATAACATCATTTACCCACAGCCAAATGGTTTAAAAATTGACAGGAGAGCACGAGAATTATGCCGTGGTTGAAAAGATATCGTGAGATCACAAGAGGATTTGCCTGACCAAGAAAGATGATCCATTTCAGCTGGCTATCCAATGTCATTTTGTATGAAGGCATGACACTTTGATGGACACAATGAATTTTGAAATTAAAGATGTTGAGAACAATCTCCTGTCCTGAGAGCCTCGATCTATAAGCATGTATGTTAGATGTTTGCAATTAATGAATTAACGTTTTAATGAGAAAAATTGAGACTTTATTTAACATCATTTTTCAAGAAGGTAAGTCTGGGATATTATTTTCATTCCAATATTTGATTAAAATCACTGTATTTATTCAAGCTTGACAGTTGGAAGTAGGAAGACTGATTAATTGAAAGGTGCGACAACATACATGCTATAGATCAAATGAAATAGAAGACGAGCTATAACATCTAGATTTCAAATTCATTTGGTGATCTATCCAAAGGGCTGCAGGCTAACGCAAAATGACGTTGGATTGTAGCTAAATGGATCACACTTCTTCCTGGTTCAGACTTGGCAATCTAGACTCAGCCATCACCAGCAGTAGTTTCAAATACAGAAGATATTTTCAAAAAAAGCGCGGTAGAAAATATCCTCGAGGATATGATGAGAGACATTGAAGAGAATTATACGATGAGATGACATTATACTATACAATTTATAAATTATATTATAATGGTATTTATTTTATTATAATTATAAAAATACATGTTGACAAAATTCTTCCCTGAAATTAAAGATGAATTTACATTTACGGATGTGATTTCAACATCAAGTGAAGGAAATAACATGATGGGAGATTTTATCAACAACAAAATGACAATTTTATTGGTCAATTCGAGAAGAAACTCAAAGGATAATGGCAGCAGATTGACTGGAATAGTGAAAGTTAAAGGATTTGAATATTCGGAACAATCAACAGACATATATGTATGCAGACATTCATATGAAGTGAAATCCATAATAGACATATTATTATGAAACAAATGACAATCTCTTTGCAGTTGGTCGATGTACGAGGATTGTGGTTTGACCATTTCCTTTCAGGAGTTTAAATATCTACTCTAATAAAGGGAATAAACCGGATATTTGAAGACAATTAATAAGCTGCGTAGACATTCAACTGAGATAACTGAGCTTGGGGGACACTCTAATAACTTTCCTATTTAAATTGATACTGTTAGTAAAATGAGAGATAAAATTGAGGGAATGTTGAGAAAGATAAATGGAATGAATACAAACAAACAGAATTATTGGATGGAGGGTTACAAAGAAAAAGAAGCCATTATACGTTGTTGAACACAAGCGATTCAGAAGACAGAAAATGGAGAAGGTTGCTATCTGGTAGGGTGAATATGTGCCCGGCAATGAAAAGGAAATGTGAAGCAAAGTGTGAAAGGAAGGACATTTACAGAAGGTGGGATAAGCCATAAAAGGGAAAATATTGTCATGACCAGGCAAAATTTCTGCAAGAAAATTTCATCATTACTAAAATGAACTAGTCGCAGTACTACTTCAAAGCTTTACTGTAAAGAAAACAGAGAAAATTATAAACAATGCTGAAATTACATTATAAAGCAGAATAAGAGAATATTTGTTGATATTTCAAAGGTTGTGCATATACAGTGGACAGCCTTTGATATTTACTAAGAAACTACTGAAATGTTATGTCATAGTATAGTTAATGAATGTATAAATGAAATGGTAAAAGGAAACTACTCTCTACTTCAGCGTGACGTTGGCCATACAAAAAGGGTGATAGAAAATATGCACAATTCTTATAAAAGAGAAAATGAGTAATGTGGGCTGACGAATACGCGAAAGGAATGAATGAATATTTGTGTTGAAGCTAAGAGTTTAGAAGAATATGCACGGAAGAATATATTTGTTTATGAAATTAAATGAATAAAATTGATATGAAGAAATTGTAGAACCACTGATGAAAGCTAAGAATAAAGAATAAAATATGATAAAAAGGTTTCATATCAACACAGGAAGAGTTAAACATTTTACAACATCTGGTTATATCAGCAGTAAAAGAAAAGAAATAATGAAGAAAAGCTTCAACAATGTGTCTGTCTGTTCTCTGCTCTGCTTCTGAATATATGTCTTTATATGCCTAAGAATGGACAGGGGATGTGATTTCATACCAATGAGCTGTACTTTCACAGAATATTTAAACACATCAAACAGACAGCAGCAATATTCTTAAAGCAGATGAATGTGTCTGGAAGAGGAAATATTAGATGGGGATCAGCCAAACTTAAAAAAATAATGGGACAGAAAATTGATAGAAAAGGATAAAAATCTGCAGGAATATGATATACCTATTTTAGTGAGGAGCTGGGGCTGCAGAGGGATATTAAAAATAACAAATGGGTATGAAAGAGCTACAAGCAGCCTGAATAAGCCTGTGAAGCGTATTTTCCAAACAGGTATCAATAAAAAATATATCAAACCAGGAAGGGGCATAGCCCTCATACAATTCAGAAAACATGGACATACACAGTGCCCAGTGTTTAGTGCTCTAGGATTTTATTTAGAAAGCGAGTGTCGAGATTGGAGCATATCCCAAATAAGGCAAGGGACAGACGCAAGATAAAAAAGATTAGCGGCTGTATGGGACAGAAAAGAAATAATATGGGTACGGACAACGTAATTAAATTCGATTTTCACGAAAGACGGAGGAGAAGAAAGAAAGACTTAATAATGGAATGTAGATATAAAAATCAGAATTTTAATTTCACCGCGCATGGATGTGTGAAAGCGCATGCCAACAAACCGCTTTATATATACTGCGTCCTTACTAACATCATTTTCCGCTGTAAAATATAAGTTCAGATATTATTTCTCAATATTGACAAAAATCACCTACATTCGATTAAATCAATGTAGAAATATTCTATCTAAATAATATATTTAAATTAATTATCTCATACCTTCATTCAGCCAAAAATTGTTTTCCCTGAAATTCGTGACTAAGCATTACCGTTAAAGTTTTGGCACAATATCTAAAAAGAAAAGTTACACACCTAATGTAACGGGACTTTTAAATTTACTTTTTTATAATTTCGTTAAAAATTCTAGAATTCATTTAGAGAATTAATTTCATTATGTTTTTCTCTTAAAATATTTAAAATAATATAGAAATTATTAAAAAATTATTTATTTTCAATGCTACAGTATTTAATCACATTCATTTTCGGTGTAATATGCGATCATTTTAAAATAAACATTATTTCTCACATAATAGGAAGAAAGAAAATTTTATGAAAAATAGTGCATTAGATAAATAAGTTAAAACATATATATGTAGTAACAATAAATATGAGTTAGCTTCTTTACATTGTTTTCATTTTTCTCAGGCTAACTTTCTGATTTCATAGTTTTAGATTGCAGTTGTTATTTAGAGGCTACGTATCTATAAATTTTAGTTATCGGCATGGCATTCATCGTGTATCAGTAAATATATTATTTTTAAATTAGTTGCTGAAATAGAAAAAAGATAAAGTATTTTTAAATAAATTAAAATAATTTAGACAAATTGGCGGATCTAGCAAAGATATAAAGTAGATTCTTCACAGAGAGCTGGTGAAATCACAAAAGGCGAAATATAAAATTTATTACTTATCTATAAATATATAGGCAAAAATAAAATGAGAGAGTCTTCTTGCTTTTTACACAAAAAATAATTTTTTATCATTTCAGAGACTATAAGCCGGAAGGCATGGCTAATGTCAGCTCATTTGCCAGTATTATACAAAAGGCAGGTATATTTTTTGAAGTAGCGGCAAAGCAGGCAGGTATTTAAATTTTTGGGCAAAAGTACTACTTAAATAAATACGAAATATTGTATAGATTGACATAGCAAATGTTTTCTGAAATTATAGTTCTAGAAATAATAAAAAATGTTTTCTATTTTTGTTTTTACCGTAATAAAAATACTACAATATTTATGCGAAATTTTTGTTTGAATTGTTGTAGCTATGCATTTTTTACGACAAATTTTTGCAGAAAAAAGAGAAAAAGGCACTATGACATACGGTTTACTAAAGTTAATTACTTTTGTTTCTAAAATTTCGATAAAAGTAGGCAAAAAGTTTATGTTGCACGTTTAGAAATTTTGCATTAAAATTATTTCAGGTGGAAATTTTTTTTTTCAAGTGTTAGTTGACGATTTGTTACAGGCAGTTGTAAGTATAAGGCGTTACAGTAAAAAATGCAAAATATTTTTTGCAGATATATTTATTTTTTGTTTATAATGATATGTTGTCGTGTTATACATATTTTTATATTATTATATAAATACGTTTTAGTAATAGACAAAAAAATGTATGAAAGCTTAAGTTAAGTCATGTTTTGGTAAAATTGTTGCTTTTAGTAATATTGTGTTTTAACAGAATAGTTATTTATAGATAGTAGTTATGCAGCATAAATGAATTGTGCGGTGTTTCAGTCGAAGACAAGTGAATTTATTAAATATATAGTTTTACATTTTCAAATAACATCTACTAGTTATCAGTGCTTTTTATCACAAATAATATATATATACATTTGCACAAACAGAGACAAATTACGTATTTTCTAAAACAAATAATCTCTGTTACTATTACTACATTATTATGTTTATTTTTTTTATAAGTTTTTCTAAGATAAGCAAGATTATTTAAAAAATATTTTTAAGATGCTTTTAAAACAGTAATATACTGAAGTACATTATGTGAAAAAGTAATAATTTCATAAAAGAATTTTCAAAAAGAAATGTTGAATGCCACAAGTTAGTGAGTGAATATCATCACTTATTAATATCATATAAAATTTAATAATGCATGTTTACATATTCATTTTCATTTATTGATTTCAAGGTTTTAATTGTGCTCATTTTCTGAAACTTGACATTTACGCATTATGCCATATTTTTGCTGTTTTTTAAATTGTCACAGCGGTAACTTACTATATCATCTGTTTATGATATAAATGCCAAGTCTTTCAGGAAAATAATTTCGAATAAAGTAATGAAATCAATAAATATAAATATTGCACATATGTAAAATAAAAAAACATGCGTTTTATAATTTAGTTGATAAGATTTTCGACTTGCTGATAATTAATATTTTGAATTTGGTAGCAGAATAATTCTGTCGATTTATTTTTGGCAAAGAAGTTTCTGAAAATGCCTTTTTATAATATGTTTTATGGGATTTTACTTTTAGGTGCATGACAAGTTTGCCGCCTTTATATTAAGCGGCTGATATGAAGTATTGCTTTTCATTTTTATTAAATTTTCAAGATATTATTTCCGCGCCGAATTTCTGCGAAAATTCTAAAGTGCTCACAGTATTTTGTTTTATATTTAAAAATATCTACGCAATTTCCCCACTTGACTTTCCGGCAAGGGCTGATATGCTGTGCTAATACGAAAAAACAAAAATTTCAAATTTTTGTCTGAATATTTTATACGGCTCTTGTGAAATTGTAATGCAAAAAACCATGAATAAGATGTAGAAACTGCTCTAAAGAGAGGTGCATGTTGTCACGCAAGGAATGTTTTTCCGTATAATATATACATGACATAGCTCGTACAATTTTTTTTTTAATAAATCAAATTTTTTGATTTTGATTTTTTCTAAAAAAAGTGCTCACTTTTGTAAATTTCAAAAAATTCTGCAAATAGATAGCACTTCGCAAAACTACTGGCGGAAAAAGTATAATGATGGGATGGTACGAGTGTCGTACCAGTTACGACTCTGTTTTTCATAAATACCAGCTTTGACCAAGTAATGTAGAAATTATATTTTGTTAAGTATCACTATGTGTACAAACGCATGATGTGAGGATCTAACCTAATTTTTCAGTTTTTCAGTGTTTAAACAGTGAATTTCGAACATGGATCTTCTTTTTCAATAAAACTATTTTTATCGAAATAATTTCACATTTTAATACTTTTTTGTAATAGCATTGATATGCCTATTATTATTAAATTAATATTTTTATTATGTGTAAATTTTTACTTAAGTTGCACAATTGTTATCTTCAACAATGTTTCTTACATGGATCTGCATTGGCTCGTAAAATAATGCCAAGAGAAATTTTCAAAAAAATTTTTATCAGAATTATAAATCTAACTTTAACAATACTAAGTTTTAAATATTAGACTAATGTAAAATATTGTAATATTTACAATGATGATATCTTTATTACTAAAACTATAAATTTTTCGATTTATTTTTGTTCATTGAATGAAAATAAAAACATCAATTGATGCACTAAAAAACATGAAGAGAGATACGCATCGAGGCGGTTTCAAAATATATTACGTTATATTTTTAAATTAAAGCTCATTTTCGATAATTGTGCGTTCTGGAAATATGGGCTTGTCGGCATCAATTTTTATTAAAAAGTTACTACTATTTTAGCTAAATATAAATATATTTTCTGTAATAATAATAACTTGTAATATTTTATTTTCGTTAGCTTGCAGTTTTATAAACATTTCGAAGATGTTAAAATAAAATTTAGCCTTTAAATTTAAATATATTCTCGCTTCTTCTCGTTACCAAAAATAAAGAGAAGTGTCTTTTGTTAATATGGCTGCAGTTACAAATTAGAAAAAGCTTTTTTAAGCAAATTTGTTCTAGATGTTGTGCTCGAAAAGGAGGGCACGCACGCAAGCCGCAACAGAAATTTTCCAGTTGTAAGTGTCTATACCATAAAGCGACCATGAAATAATATGTTCATGTATTTTCACGTTGAATGCAAGAAATTTACAATAAAATGAGTTTATTGGCTTAAATAGGCCGAGAAGAGAAATTACGAATAGTTGAGCAATATGTTGCTTACTTAGTACAGTGCTTGCTTCGCAAATATAAAAGCTAATATACATGCGATGCCATAGCCGAAGCCACTATTAATAAATTATTATTGCTGTCGTTCAAGTATTTATGAAAAAACAGCAATATGTGCAATAATTTTTGTCATCTCAGTCATTATGCTTTCGCAGCGTAGTTTACATTTTCGCTGTTTTTTGAAAATTTTTGTGTGCGCTTTTAACAAAATTGTAATATTTGACAAAAAAGAAAAAATATTGCCTGTTATAAAAAGCGTAAAATAACTACCCCATTTTCACCATAAGACAGCTTTCGTTTCAAAATGAATGTGTTTTCGGCACTTTAAAACGCCGTAGTAAAAAAATCATCAAGATGAAAATTTCGAAATTTTTTGTATTCATTCATATTACCACAAAATAATAAAATGTTTCAGCAGTGGGGAGGTAAAATTTTCTGTGCGTAAAAAAGTTGATTCGGGTGAAATTCTATACTAATAATTTTTACCTCTTTTCATTTATGCTCCTAAGTAGGGGATATATTATGATTTATGCTGTTTTAGACTTCGGGGTCATACTAACAAACATTTTTGCATTTTGTCAATTAAATTGAGTTTTATTTTTGAATGATCAATGATTCGATGATAAGAAATTGCCGAGATAGAGAAAAAAATATCTTTACAAATTCTACAAATTCATACAAAAAAACATATTTAGAATTTTAATAGTAACATAAAAATATACTGTTTAAATATTTTTTGCCTAGCTATGGTAAGCTCACTAAATATAGTTCTGGTTAAATTGTCAAATATATATAAACACGACATCAAGATAAGATCAACTTTTTCACCAGAAGAAACATTGATGAAATGAATGGCCTCGATGTGGGAATTGTTGCAAGTATATTTATTTTACTTATATCACTATTTTAATTTCAGATAGTTTTCAAACAAAATTATTTTTAAATATTATTTCATTATAATAATATATTATTACGGTTATAAAATATTTATTAATTTTGCTTGCGGTTGAATTTTTTATCAAATACTATCCATAGCTATCATAACGAGGTAAGACGAATTCTAATTGCAAGGTTCACTTCTCGATATTAGATATGATGAGAATCAAGTCTACGGATAATTTGTTTGACAATATGTAATTCATCTACTCAAAGTCTTAAACAAAATTAATAAAATATTTTATATTATTTAATGAAAATATATTATTTATAGCTAAAATAATCTTAAAATTAATTTTGTTTGAAAATAACAAGAATTCAAATAGTGATATAAGTAAAATAAAATATACCTGTTTTACTCTAGTTCCCACATCAAGTTGATTCGTTTCATCAAGTATTTCTTCTAAGTTAAGGGGATGATCTTCACCATCTTGATGTCGTGTTCTCATATGTTTGACAATTTTAGCCAGGACACCAAATTTAAATTGAGAACTACCACTCATGAGACTTATAGCTAGGTAAAAAAATATTTAAACAATTATATTTTTATCATTTATATTAAATTCTAAATATGTTTTTTCAATAATGAGGGATTTCAGGATTAATAAAGAATCTTTTTTTGTTCTCAAATACCGACGTTTGCTTTATCATCAGATCATTGATCGTTTAAAATTAAAAAACATCAAGACATTAGTTGATAGGGAAATTACAAAAATATTTGTTAAGTATGACCCAAGTCCTAAAACAACATAAATCGCAATACCGAAACATCCCCTACTTAAGGACATAAAATGAAGGGGTGAAATTTATAGTATAGAGTCATTCCGTGCCAAATCAACACACTTTAAAGAAAAATTTTACCTCCCCACTTTAGATTTTCTTGAAATTTGGTACACTGATATTTTGTGGTAATATGAATGAAAATACAAAATTTCAAATTTTTATCTTGAATAGTTTTTTTTTATACGGCCTTGTGAAGTTTTCAAAAAATCGCAAAAAAACCACGAACAAACAATTTTGAAACTGCTCTAAAAGCTGTCTTAATTGAGTTAGAGAGGTGGGACAGGTGTCATTTTGCAGCTTTTTTAATGCTCTTTTCAGAGACATACAACATGACATAGGTTGTAATAATTTTTTTTTTTAAATGTAAATCAAATTTTTGATTTTGATTTTTTTCTAAAAAGTACCACTTTTAAAATTTTCAAAAAAATTCTGTAAATAGATAGTACTTTCATAAACCACTATGCAAAGCATAATGATGGGATGGTAATGGGGTCTATGTTTAAAAAAATTATTACTGACTCTTGTTTTTCATAAATACCCAGTTTTGACCAAATAATAATGATTTTAATGTAGTGAAACGACATTTTATGAAAAATCACTTGTGTATATTAAACTATGTTTATGAAATAAACACTGTGCTAGTTAAATAACTATTTAATAATAAATTCATGGAACATATATTTCTTAGGCTATATTTAAATGGCGGCTTCGGGCAAAATTGCTAGGGCTGTACCTATAACAAAATGACATAAAAATCTACAATTCAAGTTGAACATATTGTTTTGTTGTTTGGTGAATACATGAATAATTATTTCATTAGGTCAGCTTTACAATAGTTAGCAGATTTTATAACAAGACTATATATTTACGAGCTTTACGTGCGTGCCACTCGGCCCTCCGGGCTGGTGACCTGGCGGGCAGCATCTCGGTCCAAAAATTCCTCTTAAAAAACCACACTCCAAATGTATACCCGTAAACTACCGAAAATACATCGTCTCTTAAAAGTTTCGCCTCTTTAATTTTTTGAGTGGCGGGGGGGGGGGGAGGAATAATTATGAATATATTTAAATTTAAAATTCATTTTTTCCTTTTCAAAACAAAAATAATGAAATGATTTATAAACTGCAAAAAATTCGCAGGCTGAATCATGGAAATTATTCAAATTTACGCGGTTCAATTAATTTAATTAATTACAAAAAATATATTTAATGTTTCTTAATTTAAAATGAATTGGAGTCTTTCATTTCAAAATTCGAGTGCAAATTAAAATTATATTTCAAATTTGCCTGGTTAATGAAAATCAATTGGAGCTGTCAGTTTAAAATCCTAGCTGACAATTATATTTCAAATTTGCCTCGTTAATTAATATATATTCAATGTTTTTTAGTTTAAAATCAATTGGTGTTTTTTCATTTTCATTCGAGTTCAAATGAATACAATATTATATCGACACAAAGTCTAAATCAAAAATTTATAGTTTTAGTAATAGATATCATGGTATAAATATTAATCTTACATTGGTCTAATGGTTAAGGCAGATGACCTTAGTTCAAGAGTTCGTAGGTTCGATTCTAGTCAAGAGGGAATTTTTTTTAGAGAAATTTCTCTTAGCGTTGTTACAATTAATCTAGATCAATATATATAGTATGAGTGATATTGAAGTGTGAGATTTATTTTAACTGCATTAAAAATTTACACATAACTAAAAATATTAATTGTAAGCCAATAAGAAAAACATCAGTACTGACCTAAAAAGTGGCTAAAGATGTGAAATTGTTGAGTATAAATAAGATTTTATTTGAAGAGGAGATCCATGTTCAGAAATTCACTGTTTAAATTTTGAAAAAACCAATTGGGTTTGGTCTACATCATTTTCTAGAAGTTAGTTTAATATACACATAGTGATTTTTCATAAAATGTAGTTTCACTACATTAAAATCATTATTATTTGGTCAAAACTGGGTATTTATGAAAAACAAGAGTCAGTAATAATTTTTTGAAACATAGACCTCATTACCATCCCATCATTATACTTTCCATAGTAGTTTATGAAAGTACTATCTATTTACAGAATTTTTTTGAAAATTTTAAAAGTGGTACTTTTTAGAAAAAATCAAAATCAAAAATTTGATTTACATTAAAAAAAAAAATTATTACAACCTATGTCATGTTGTATGTCTCTGAAAAGAGCATTAAAAAAACTGCAAAATGACACCTGTCCCACCTCTCTAACTCAATTAAGACAGCTTTTAGAGCAGTTTCAAAATTATTTGTTCGTGGTTTTTTTGCGAATTTTTGAAAATTTCACAAGGCCGTATAAAAAAACTATTCAAGATAAAAATTTGAAATTTTGTTTTTTTATTCATATTAGCACAGCATATCAGTGTACCAAATTTCAAGAAAATCTAAAGTGGGGAGGTAAAATGGGTGTGTTGAGTTGACATGGAATGACCCTATAAATTAATATAAGTAAAAATACAATGACACTAGAATGCAGAAATTCGGCATGATGGAATATCTTGAGAAACTAATAAAATGAAAAACAATACTTTTCCTTAATCAGCCCTTAATATAAAGGCGTGAAACTTGCAGTGTAAATTCACACCTAAAGAAGTGAAATCCCAGCAAAAACACTTCTGTAAAAAAAGGCCAATTTCGAGAAACTGTTTGCCAAAATAAGTAGTGAGATTCAATGTGCTACCAAGTTCAAAATCATCAATTTATTAAATGAGTCGAGAATATAGTAACTTAAATTAAAACGCATGTTTTTTTATTTTACATGTCTATCTATATTTATTGATTTCATTACTTTATTCGAAATTATTTTCCTGAAACTTGGCATTTACGCATCATAATGAATGTCATAATTAAGTTACCATATGACCATATCATTAGATCATAAGTGAAAGGATTGGAGGGCTAAAAGGGGAGAGGTGGAGACCTTAAAAAACAATAAAAATAATAACATAATGCGTAAATGTCAAGTTTCAGGAAAATAATTTCAATTAAAAATATGAAATCAATAAATATAGATGGACATGTAAAATTAAAACATGCGATTTAATTTAAGTTACTATATTGTCGACTCATTTAATAAATTGATGATGTTGAACATGGCAGCACATTAGATCTCACTTCTTTTTTGGCAAACGATTTCTCGAACTTGGCCTATTTTTACAGAAGTGTTTTTGCTGGGATTTGTTACTTTCCCATAGAGTGCAGAAAAAATTGGTGTATTTACTTTGTTTTTTCGAAACATCTTAAAAATATTTTTTAAATAAATCACAGCGTTAATGCCTAGAAAAAAGACTTGTCTATACAAGAATATAGAAAACATTAATAAAATTATATAAATTGAAAATAATTAACAGAGTTGTTGATTTTTAAGAAGAAATCAATGAGGTTGTCCTCTGTTTGATGCAAATCAACAAACGTATATATATTAATTTATTGATAAAGGCGCTGATGGTTTATGTATAATAATTAGATGTTGTTTTGAGGAATGTAAGCCCTTTGAACCAGATGTGGTCTCATTATTCAACTAGAATAAAATTCCTTGTCTTCATTTGAACACCACACCTGGTTCAAAGGGCTTACATGCTTTATATTAGCTTCACTTGTATGTATCTATCAATGTGACATTTGTTCTGTTAAATTCCCCAATCATTTCTCTATAAAAATAATAGTTTACATACTCAATTTAAATGATATAATAGAAATAAATACATTACATTCTGTTAAATTCGGCAAACTTTTCTCTATAAAAATAATTAAGACTATAAAAAAATGTATATTGTAACTGGGATAACTCCCGTATATCGAATAAAATAAAATAAATGATTTATCTATCTACCAAAAATGTTTTGATTTTTTTTTACTGTAAACGCCTTATGCCCTGACTATGACTGCTGGATCGAGTCGAAACGACGGCATTTGAGGACAAAAAAAAAGAATTTTACACCTGAATGGTTTGTCCTGAAATTTCTAATTATTTGACATGAACTTTTTTACCTGCCCACATCGAGTTTTGGAGCCGAAGGTGTAGAAGTTGGCTTTGATTTTTTCGACCGTGTGTCATCTTTGATTTCTGTTTGTTTTCTCTTTTTTTCTACTCTAAAAAAAGTTGTCATTAAAAAAAATCATAATTTATATTAGTTGAATAAAAGATTTCACTGTCGATGTTAACAGAATTGTTTTTATTTTAGGTTAAAAATAAAATGAGAGAAATAATTTTTAATTATTTCTAGAGACTATAGTTTCGAAGGCATTGCCTTCATCATCAGTCTATCACAAATATTTCAGTATTTAGTTACAAATTAAGATTTATACATTGAAAATTCTGAAAAATATATATATTTGTAACTAAAACTAAAATATATATATATTTGTAACTAAATACTGAAATATTTGTGATAGACTGATGATGAAGGCAATGCCTTCGAAACTATAGTCTCTAGAAATAATTAAAAATTATTTTATTTAAAAAACAGAAGACTCTCTCATTTTATTTTTAACCTATCATAATTTATAGATAAAGTGACAATTTTATATTTAAACATACGTGGGGTTGCTTAGAGCTCTCTTTGTGAAGAGATCTCTTTCCCTTAATAACGCTGGATCCATCGTGATTTAATCTAAAATTATTTTAATTTATTTAAAAAATGCTTATCTTTTTTCTATTTCAATAGTAATTTAAAATAATATATTTACTGATACACTGATGGATATATTACTATGATAACCTAAGATTTATGAATGCAAATGACATCTCTGAAATAACAACTAAATCTAAAAACCCTATAATTAAGGAGAAGTTAGCCCTGGAAAGTGAAAACAGTATATAAAGCGAAGCTAACTTCATTCATATTTAGTATTCTTCTGTCATCGTTGACATTTACTTGATGTGACATAAATATCATCCTTGTCTTTTTAATATTTTTTTATTTGCATTTTATTAATTATATTTTCTAAATTTCTAACTTATTTTTATTTAATATTGAAAAATAATTATTTTAATTTTAAAATGATTACTTGTATTGCGCCAGTGAATATTGCTGTGATTAAATACTGTAAATTGAAATAAATAATTTTTTTAATAATTTCTATTATAATAATTTTGTAATATTTCCAGGGGGAAAGCGCAATGAAGAATTGATTCTACCTCTAAATGATTCCATTAGTGCTACTCTTAATTCAGATTTTGTAAGTATAAGTAAATTTAAGTCCCGTTATTAGGTGTGTAACTTTTCTTTTTTTAGATGTGTGCCAAAACAACGGTAATGCTTAGTCCCAATTTCAAGGAAAACAAATTTTGGCTGAATGGAAGGTATGAATAAATTGAATTTAGAATATACTATTATTAGTCGAATGTTTCCTACATTTGATTCAATCGCGAATCAAATGTAGGTGATTTTTGTCAAATATTGAGAGAAAATAATATCTGAACTTATATATTTCTAACTTGAAATAATGATGTTAAATAAATTTATAATTATATATAAAGCGGTTTGTTCTACAGCATGCGCCGTTTTCCGCATCCAACACGCCAATTCTCTCTATCCAGGATGTCTTGCTCTTGTAGTTGCCTACTGGTCATTGCCTCATCTACTCCCTGCTTCCACGTTCGTCTCGGTCTTCCTCTTCTCCTCCGTCTTTCCGTGGGCATCCAGGTCCATATTTTATGAGGCCACCTATTTTCCGGCATTCTTTTGAGGTGTCCGTACCATATTAATCTCTTCCTTTCTATTCTATCTATTATGTCGTTTTCCATCTTCATTCTGTCCCTTATAGTTGTATTTGGGATATGCTCCAATCTCGACACTCTGCAACTCCTTCTCATCGCATCCATTTCGAGCGCTTGTAATTTTTTTTCGTTTTTCTTATTCATGTCCCATGTTTCTGAATTGTATAGGGCTATGCCTTCCACTATGGACCGATATATATATTTTTTGTGTCCTGTTTGATCCCTTTGCTCCACCAGACCCCATTCAGTTGCCCAATAGCTCTTCGACCTTGACAGATTTTATTTTTAATATCCCTCTCACAGTTTGGCTCCTCGCTAAAGACAGATCCCAAATATCTAAATTCCTTACAGTTTTTTATCACTTTTCCATTGATATCCAGATTTTCCCCCTCTGTCCCGACCGTCAGGTATTCTGTTTTTTAAAGTTTATTTCCAGTCCCCATCTATTATATTCCTCTTCCAGTTTACGGGTCATGTAGCTTACGTCATCTATATCTGCTGCAATAACAACTTGGTCATCCGCAAATAACAATGTGTAGAGGTACGACTCGTCAATTTGTAGTCCCATTGATCCACATTTTTTTGTCCATTCTTGCAGGGCATATGAGACATATATTCGAAATAGAGTAGGAGACAGACAACATCCTTGCAGTAGACCTTTATTTGTTTGAAACTCATCTGATATCTCATTCTTTATTTTTACTGCTGATCTATTTTTTATATATAGATGTTTAACCGCGTCGATATAGCGCCTATTTATTGTTGTTGTCTCCAGTACTTTTATCATATTTTGTCTTGGAACACTATCGTAGGCTTTCTGTAGATCAACAAAAATGAGGTGGGTTTCTAGGTTTCTTGCATGTCGTTTTTCAATGAGGTTTCGTAGACAGAATATGTTATCCGTGCATGATCTTCCAGCTCTAAAGCCGCTCTGCTCTTCAATGTCGTTCCATTCCTTTTCTATTCTTTCCTTTAGTATTCGTCCATACAGCCTACCAATTGTACTCGTTACACTTATACCCCTATAGTTGTTACATATTTTTCTATCTCCTTTTTGTATATTGGCGTGATCCACGCTTGAGTCCATTCCGAAGGTAGTTCACCTGTTCCGTTTATACATTCATTAAATATCTCTGATAGCATTTCAATAGTTTCTTGTGGGCTGTGTTTAATCAGTTCAATTGGTATGCCTCCTGGACCAGGGGCTTTATTATTTTTCATACTCTTCATAGCCTTTTGAATATCCTCAATCGTTATCTCCTCTACTTCTTCTGTCGCCCTTTGTCCTAGTTCAATTTGTTGTTTATAATTTTCTCTGTTTTCTTGTAGTAAAAACTGGAAGTGTTCTCTCCATTCGTTCATTTTAATTAATGATAAATTGCAATTTTCTTGCAAATTTTGCCTGGTCCTTGATATTATTTTCCAAGCTTTTCTCGACCTCCCACCCGTACCAATAAATCTGTCAACCTCTTCACACGCTTTAAGCCACATTTCATTTTTCTTTTCATTTACCCGTTTTTTTACTTCCGCCCTGGATCTTGTATATATTTTTCTGTCTTCTGGATCATTTGTGTTCAACCATCTTTGATATAGTAAACTCTTTTCTTTTATGGCTCCCTCCAGTTCTTCATCCATCCAATAATTTCTTTGTTTTTTCTTTGTGATTCTGATCTCTCCTAGAGCTTCGTATGCGGCCTCGTGTATTGTTGATTTCAACCATTCGTATCTTTCCTCAGCTGTTCCCTCAATTTTATCTCTCATTTTACTAGCAAATCTCAGTTTAAATAGGAAAGTTATTGAGTCATCTCCTAGCAGCTCCAAGTTGTAGACCGGATGTCTACTCTTTGCAGCAGTAGTGTCTTCAAAATCGGTTTGGTTATTCCTTTCGATTTTATTAAAGTAGATATTCGCTTTCAGGAGGAAATGGTCAGAGCCACAATCAGCTCCCCGATATACTCGTACATCATTAACTTTAAGAGTTGTCATTTGTTTCATAATAATGTAGTCTATTATGGATTTTAACTTCCTTGTAGGTTGATGCCATGTATATCTGTGGATGTGTCTGTGTTGGTAGAATCCATTCAAGATCCGTAAGTTGTAGCTTTCACATATTCCGGTCAATCTACTGCCATTATCATTTGTAGTTTCTTCTCCGAATTGACCAATAAAATTGTCATTTTGTTTTGATCCAGTTCGTCCATTAAAATCTCCCATCATGATTATTTCCTTCCTACACCCGATATTTGAGATCACATCCGTAAGAGTAGCTTCAAATTCATCTTTAATTTCAAGGGAAGAATCATCTGTTGGCGCGTACACTGCTATTATCATTATATCCCTTCCGTATATTTTTTATAATTATAATAAATATAAATATAAATTATAATAATTTATAAATTATATAAATATAAATATAAATATAAATAAGTATAAATTTATAATTATTCTCATTAATATATCAAAGAATTGTTTTTACCGCGCTTTTTGAAAAATATATATATCGTGAGACTACTGCTGATGAAGCCATTGGAGTCTGCGGAGTCTTAAGTCTGAACCAAGAGAGAAAGAGATGTGATCCATTTAGCTACAATCCAACGTCATTTTGCGTTTGGCCCGCATGACACTTTGGATGGATCACCAAATGAATTTGAAATCTAAGATGTTATATATTCAATCTCTCAGCCCTGAGCGCCCGATCTATTAGCATGTATGTTAGATGCTTGCCATTAATTAATCGAATGTTTCCTACATTTCATTCAATCGCGAATCAAATGTAGGTGATTTTTAGTCAAATATTGAATGAAAATAATATCTGAACTTATATATTTCTAACTTGAAAAAATGATGTTAAATAAAATTATAATTTTTCTCATTAAAACATTCGATTAATTAATTGCAAGCGTCTGACATACATGCTAATAGATCGGGCTCTCAGGACTGGGAGATTGAATATATAACATCTTAGATTTCAAATTCATTTGGTGATCCATCCAAAGTGTCATGCGGGCTAAACGCAAAATGACGTTGGATTGTAGCTAAATGGATCACATCTTTTTCTCTCTTGGTCCAGACTTAAGAATCCGCAGACTCCAATGGCTTCATCAGCAGTAGTCTCACGATATATATATTTTTCAAAAAACCGCGGTAAAAACAATTCTCGTTAATATATATCAATTTTTCGGCTCAGACAAAGCTGTGGGTCCGAGTGATGTTATGTTTTCTCTCCGCCAGGTTCGCTGTCATCAGTGTTCCCCCACCAGTGGCGCACAGTTACAAAAATATTTTCTTGCCAAAGAGATGATTCATCTTTATAAATTTTATTTTTGCTATTTAAAAAACGGAAATTGGAAATAAAAAGAGGGTACGAACACCTGTTTCCAATCTTATATCACCCCTTTTCACCCCGCATTTTACAAGATCAGGTACAAAATTTACCTAAAGATTGCTACTTTGGACTTTCTCACATTTAAAGAGAATTAAATTAAAAAAATATAGTTTATTCTATGTACTTAAGGAGATCTTTAAAGGGATCACGCTCCATGTTAAAAAATTGTTTTTTATTTTCGATCCCACCAAAAATTCGACCCTCCGCTAAAATAATCATGCAATTAAAATTTTAATACGATTTTTGATTACGGGGAAAATAAGTTCGTACATATATTTAATTTACAAGCTACAATGTTCTCACAGACGGAAAGACAGATTTGTATCGATACTAAAATAGGCTCCTGTTATACTTTTGAACATTACTCTTAAAAAATGTTAATAAAAAATAATTCGCTGTCCAAAAACCTGCCCAATAAAATTACAAATTACAACACCAAGATAAATTTAATGAGATCCCATTCTAGATAAAATCAGCAAACATCTCCGCAGATGCACATCTGATTTTGAGGCAAATCATTATATAACAAACTGGAAATGGCTTGAGCTATAAAGATAAAAAATTGCACTTTTATATTAAAGAATTATATACCAATTACCAAATAATCAGTATTTTTCAAGAAACTCATGTTCTTTGTTGTTTAAATTTTTTATAAAAATGGTGTCTGGGAGAAAAGTTATATAAGTTTGTATGGAAAGATTTAGAAACCTAAAGATCATGAATACAAATCAAGGACACTGAATTTTAATTTCCATCTTTTAAAAAAATGCAAATAAATAGGTTGACTTGTATTTCAATTTTTACTTTATCCAATGCGAAGCATGGGAGAAAGTATTGGAATCGCTCTCGCGTCAAGCGCGACTTCAAAGGGTCCTCAGGTAAAGACTACGGAACCCATGGACTCAATTAAGGTCACAAATTGAAGTATTCAATGAGATTGAATTTTAGCACGTGATGGTTTTGCCAAAAATTACCTGGAATCTCGCCGAGAGGCCAAAAAGTGCCATTTTTTTGGAAGTGCGTGCGGATGGATGGATGCATGTGTGTGTGTTATCGTTTTTTTCGTCCACGATTTTTTCTACACCTTTGCGCTGATTGAAATGAAATTGAAAACCTACCATTAGTTTAACAAAATGAAGCGCTGATTAGTTTTTGGTACATATCGGTCCACAAACATTAGTACTTTATTTCAGTACTTTTTTAGTTTTTTCTAAATATCTTGAAAATAACTTAACCAATTTTGATGAAATTTAATATCCTAATTAAGTACCTTGGGGACCACAAATAAGGTTAAATAAAGTTTTTAGTAAAATTATATTTTAAAGTACTTTACTCAAGAACATATTAATATTTCAAATGAATTTGGATAAAGTTTAGCAACGATCCGTTGCAGTTTATTTTTTTTTAATTTGTCATAGTGGTTTGTTTTAATATGGAATAATTAAGTCATGTCTTATACACCAAACACTCTTGAAATTTTTTAAGGCATTGTATATAGTAAAAATTCACCAAGCGAAAGTAAAGCATTTGCAATACTTCAACTTTCATTATGCAAGTAAAAATAGAATAATTATGTAAATTGAATTAACATGTTTCTTTTATTATTGTCCTAAATTGAATATGTCTGGCTGATTGATTAATGAAAGGTGAATTTTCTTTCAACTAATATTCCTGATAATTCACGAAAATAAAACCAATCGAATTAACTTTGTTAAAGATATTAGTCTAACTTGTCTCTTTAACTGCATTAAAATAAATTCTGTTACATAAACCTTATTTTTTAGAGATTTTCAAGATATAAACCACAAATTCGATATTACAGTTAAAAGAAATCTTGCCAACTACGCGTACTTGCAGTTATGATATGAGGCCGGAGGCAGTTAAAATGGCATGTTTTCTAATTGAAAAGTTTTTGTTTTGCCGAGAGTAGCAGAGGTATTGATTCATAAAGAGAAATCATTGATCAATAAATTATAAATATAGAAATTTATATTTGATATAAATATAATGTACGTATATGTTTATTTGCATCAAGGAGAGGACAACCTCAATGATTTCTCATAAGTTTCCTGTATTTGATTTGATCGCAAATCGAATGCAGGTAATTTTTATCAAATATTAAGTGAAAATAATATCCGAATTTATATATTTCTAACTTGAAATAATGAAGTTAAATAATTTTATAATTTTCTCATTAATATATCAAAGAATGATTAACATATTAAGGAGAATTGTTTTTGATCGCGTTTTTTAAACAAGATATATATATCGCGAGACTACTGCTGGTTGAGGCTATTGGAGTCTGCTGAATCTTAAGCCTGGACCAAGAGAGAATGAAAAAGATGTGATCCATCTAGCTATGATCCAGCATCATTTCGCGATTAGCCCGCATGACGCTTTTTATATCAAACACTGATATGGATCACCAAATGGATTTGTAATCTGAGATGTTATATATTCAATCCCCAGTCCAGCGCGCTCGATCTATTAATACGTGTGTTAGGTGTTTGCCATCAATTAATCACACCTAACACATGTGTTAACAGATCGAGCGCGCTGGATTGGGGGATTGAATATATAGCATCTCAGATTCCAAATACATTTGGTGATCCATATCAGTGTTATATATCACGTGTTTGATATAAAAAGCGTCATGCGGGCTAATCGCGAAATGATGCTGGATCATAGCTAGATGGATCACATCTTTTTCATTCTCTCTCGGTCCAGACTTAAGATTCAGCAGACTCCAATAGCCTCAACCAGCAGTAGTCTCGCGCCTTTTGGTTTGTTTGAGAGAGGCTCTGTTCTGAGTTATTGTTTTGTTTTTTGTTAATTTGGTTTGAATGTAATTGTCCAGTTCCATGCGATTCCTTCTATTGAGTTTGAAAATGGATAAGAATCATTCAACATGCTAAAATTTGTATTTCGGGCTCTGTCCCTAGATTCCAACTTGTTTTATACTATATCTCTCAGTGAGAAAATGTGTAATAAGTCATAGTTTTTTTATTTTTTCTGATCTATATTATGTTTGTTTTGTATTGTGTTTTTTTTTAACTATGACTGTTGTTTTCTCCAAATAAATAAATAAATAGATATATATATATATCTTGTTTAAAAAACGCGATCAAAAACAATTCTCTTTAATATGTTATTTATTCTTTGTATATTAATGAGAAAATTATTAAATCAATGATGTCTCTTTATGGCATGTTTTTGCTTGCACTCAGTGATATTTAGAAGCGTCTCCACCCTCTCACTTAATCAACTTTCCCTTCTCTTCGGAAATGCAAGGGTCTTTCGAGATCCATAGGGCCTGGATCTTACTTGCATTCGATGGCATTAAAAAAAAAATCTTCAATTCATAATCACACGGACCTATCTATGACAGCGTAATCTTGATTCTATGAATTCAAGATCTTTGATCATTTTAAATTTCCATTAAAAATTGAGTATACATTTCAAGACATTCCAGCTGCTTAAAAATAAATTAGAAGGAAAGATTCGGTACGCTCACCTCAAATTTTGCAGATGATAAGCGCACGTGGTAGCAATCGAATCCAACTAAAGTTAGAGACATACGAGTAATATATTTATTTAAATATAATTAATACTCTCTAGAAATTCAAAATTCTAAACACTCAACCACCTTTATTTAAAATATATGAATGGCTTTGTGTTTAATTCTAGAGTCTCTAAACCCCCAAATTTTACAAAAATATTTAAATCTTTGAGTGAAATATTTAGCGAGTTTACATAATATGTCAGAGGGGTTCACCTCACGGGGTAGCCCAGATTGTGTTAATTTTGGCACTCGGGTTCAATTCCCGAGGAGGTAAAAACAACCATTCTGACATATAATTAAAAATATTCCATTATATCTCGGATCTAATAGATGACACCCTCTTATGATTTTCTTAGGGCCAGTTGTATGTCGGTTGGTAAAGTCTTTGTGAAAGTTGACAAAAATCTTAGAATTCACCTTGTGGCCGGCCAATCAGATGACACGCACTTTCATCTGATTGGCCGTCCCGCTGGGCACAAGGTGAATTCTAAGGGTTTCCACCCTTTGTCAACTTTTACAAAGACTTTACCAACCGATATACAAATGGCCCTTAGAAATTTGAAATTTATTTCTATCGGTAACTTGAACTCTTATAAATATATTTTGATACACTTCGAGAATTCTGTGCATATTTAATCTAACATTCAAATTAATTATTGTTTCAGAGAAGAATCTTTTAATAATTCAAGGTTACAGAATTGTTTAAAAGAAAGTTAGTATTATTCAAAAAATATATTTAACATTATAAATAAGATTTAAAAAATTTTAATACTTTTCAGTTAAAAAACGAAGCAAGAAATTTACTCAAGAACAAACTAATGAACTGAAACTACATATTTGTTCAGAAAATAATTTTCCAACAGCTGCTGGGCTCGCTTCTTCTGCTGCCGGATATGCTTGTTTAGGTAAAAAAATAATAATTTTATGATATCTCAACACTCTTCTTTGGAGGCATCTAATTTATTTAACTTTATGACAGTTGGGACAAAATGTTGTCCAATATCTTGAAAATAATCTTCCAGACATTTTCTTTGAATAGAATACCTAAAGGCTGTGAAATAGTCAATGTTAAGTGACTTATAGGTCTCGATCTCATTGGGAATGGCCATAGATGCTCCTGATATAAGTCTTTAATTCGCCCGTCTCTACCACAGATAATATGTGTAGAGTCTCAAAGCATTCTCTTTACTTCTAAAAGAAACTACATTGGCAATTAAATGTTGTTTTTTTTTTTTTTACTTAGGCAAAGTGGTGTAGGTTTTAGGTGAAACATGATATTAATTTATAAAGTAAAGGGTGTGTAGTTTCACAGTGAATGAAATAAAACTCAAAGAGGTTTATACAAACTCAATATATTTCGGATTATTAGTCCATCATCAGGAGTTTACAGCTTACAAGTTTTAAGCTGTAAACTCCATGATGGATAATAATCCGAAATATATTGAGTTTGTATAAACCTCTTTGAGTTTTATTTCATTCACTGTGAAACTACACACCCTTTACTTTATAAATTAATTAAATTTTATAATTTTTCTCATTAATATATAAAAGAATAATTGATATATCAATGAGAATTGTTTTGACCGCGCTAATTTGAAAAAGATATTTATTGCGAGACTACTCTCATTCACAATTCTCATTGACATATCAATTATTCTTTGATATATTAATGAGAAAATTATAAAATTTATTTAACATCATTATTTCAAGTTAGAAATATATAAGTTCAGATATTATTTTCACTCAATATTTGACAATAATTCCTTACATTATATTCGCGATTAAATCAAATGTAGAAAACATTCGATTACATTGGCAATGGTTCTAATGAAATAAAATCAACCCTGGGCCTCCTCAGCTTCCTATGAAGGCTAGTTTACACGGGCTTAGTACTAAGTATTAATGTTAACCACTCGCACTAATTCTGTATCGTGTAAACAGACAATATAAGTGGTTAGTATTAGTAGAGTGGCAAGTGCGAGTGAATAGAAATGGTTTCTATTTACTAATGGCAAGCAAGCAAGTTAGCTTCCCCTACCACATATATTGACAACTCGAATTGCCATCTTGCAACTTTCACTATACACTAATTACAGTGGGTATAAGAGACGTGTGAACCACTACTAACCAGTTAGTCTGCTAAGTGCTTAGTAAATGGAATAGTACTAATGGCAAGTGCTAAGCTCGTGTAAACTAGCCTTGATCTCCTTACTACTTACCTTTTCAATTCTTTAAGACTCGGCTCTACAATTCTTTCGACTCCGATCCAAACTTGAACATTTCTTAACTTCACCTCTTTCCATCTAGCAAATCTCAGCTGTAGCACCTTATTAAAACCTCAAAATCCCAACATGAAAATTAATAAAATAATTTTTGTAATTGAAGAACTATATAATTTAAAATTTGTATAAATTATTTGTTAAATTTTGTTTAGGTATATTTATAATTTATATATATATATATTTTAGTACGAGCTTTGGCTTCTCTTTACGAGGTCCCTGGAGAACTAACAGCAATTGCTCGACAAGGTTCAGGTTCTGCGTGTCGAAGTTTATATGGGGGCTTTGTCCAATGGCACAAAGGTGAACTTAACGATGGATCAGACAGCATAGCAACAAAAGTTGTTCCTTCGAAACATTGGCCCGAACTTAGGATTCTCATACTTGTTGTAAGAATTTTTTTTATTTTAGTAATCTCTTTTAAGAAAAGATGTATTTTTAATCAATTATTATTTAGGTTAATGATTCAAAGAAGAAAGTCAGTAGTACAATAGGAATGCAAAGAAGTGTAGCAACGTCAGACCTTTTAAAACAACGAATTTCTCATGTGTTACCGCAAAGAATTAAAGATATGATCCAAGTATGTAAAATTTTACAATATGCATTTAAATTTATATATCGTTAATTAAGTGTCTTATGTTGAATCACTATTAACTTTGTATATTTCCCAAGCTATAAATGAAAAGAATTTTCAAAAATTCTCTGAAATAACAATGCGGGATAGTAATCAATTTCATTCAATTTGTTTGGACACCTATCCGCCAGCTGCTTATTTGAATGATACATCACATGTTATCATTCAAATGGTTCATGCTATTAATGAAGCTTGTGGCCATAACAAGGTGAATATATGTTAAGTTTATTTTATGTTTAATTCTTTATCTATTATTGATTGATCGTTATTAATCTAATATTCTTTTTTTTCAATCTCGTTGTATATTTATATAGAATCACTTTCAAAATGTTTTACAATGTTAATTATGCATGTTTTGAGTATTAAGGTAGTTGTTCGGCCAAATGGGTTTTCTTAGGATTTTTTTGAAATTTAGAGAGATTATTATTTAAATACTTCTGCATCGATTGGTGGCAAAACGAAATTTATGAACAATATAGTTCCGGAGATATTAAATTTCAAAAATAGAGTTTTTCAGACTCTTGTACATTGCACTATACGGGATATCGAAAAATTTACATACATATTTAATTATAATTAAGAAACCATTCTTAACATTTTTATAAAAAACTAAACCAACATTAAACAATAACCAATAAGGTCAGGTGGGGTAACTGGGCCGGGGGTCCTGTAACCCCAGAGCTTTTTAATTTTACCGCATTTTTTTAGCCCAATTCACTTTTTCATATTGGTGGGAAATTTTCAGTGTTCCTGAATTAGAGAAATTTCTTTAAGTTTATTTTATACTTAAGTACTTAGTTAAGTTAATTACTTATTTACTTATTTACCTAGTTATGTGCTTACTTCTTACCTAGTTGCCTTACCCAGTTACTTGAAAATATTGAGAGTTGAGTAAGTACTTAATTAAGGCTTTCTTAAGCATAAGGAACGTATTTAACTTTATTTCAATGGGTAAAATGAAATTATTTTGTTTAGTTGTTTGATTTATGATACTTTTTTGTATTTTCTGTAATAAAAATCGATTTGAAAAATTATACTTGGCGTTTAAAATTATCTACCTTAAAAAATTCAATAGAATAAAAAAAATAGAGGTCTTGGTGCAACTGGGCCAAACTAGTCAGGGCCCAATTACCCCGAATCGCTTACATCTTTGATTATTTTTAATCCATATACAAATGAGACTAATTCTATCTACGGCCAGGGCCTTGAGGGCTAGGGGAACATGTCCAATTGCTCAAAAGATGTTAAAAATTAAAAAAACAGCAAATAGGCTGGGCTGGTCCAATTACCCCGCGTTTAACTGGGCCAACCGCAAAACTTTACATTCAACTTAAGATAATTCCAAAATTTTGAATAATCAAAAGTTGAAAGTATCATGATTATTTGAAGAAAATTTCATCTTTCAATTAATATAGTCACGAGATCTATAAATTGTGAGGAAGCTTAGTTATAGCCAAAAATATGGAGTACTATCCTTGGGAAAACAAAAGAAGCTGGCTCAGTTACCCCACCTGACCTTACATATTTTAAGACAATTTTGATTCATAGTTACAACAGTTTCTGAGATAATAATGAATAAATAATGAAAAAGGTATAAAAAAAAATTTACACTAAAAACAATTTGGCAACAGCGCATTTATTTAACCAGCGAAAGATGTATAAAGCGCGCATGTGCTAGATTTTTTCAAAATTATAATTTTCATAAGGTGTAACGTAGGCGTTGATTACATTTGTTAAAAAATAACAAAACAATTTTTATAGAAATTTTTTAACTTTTAAAACGTATTTTATCTGCCATTTTATAAATATTCAATCTCTTACAATGGTGCCAGATTTGTCAAACGAGCACGGGATTGGCTAGAATCGGTACATAAACAGCAAAAAGTTTCGGGCTTATGAATTATGAATCCTTATTGTCTGTTCTATATACTCTAGCATTAACTTTTTGCTAGTATTGTCGCGAAACAACTACCTTAATATCTCATAAAATATTTATCTTTATTAAAGATGTTTCACCTTGCACCAACACCACAATCTCTATTAATTATTTTGAGTGTTAAAACTTTCAATCAATTTTCATCTTCTCTTCATCGATAAAAGTATTGTAGATAATTGAAAAATTTACATATTTAAAATAATATACATTATAAAAATAACACACAAAACGTTTTTCCAAAAAAACTTATACTTACCAAGTAATACTTGAAACATGTATGAATAATTAAAATTGTAAAAATTGAGTGATTTTATATAAATATACAAGATTAAAAAAAAGAAAATAAGTTTTATATATTTTATGTGTAAATTAATTTAAGAATGTGAAATTAGTTTCTTTATTTATATTTCTAAATGTAATAGAACTATTTTTTCTAATTTCTAGGTAGCTTATTCATTTGATGCTGGACCAAATGCTTGTCTATTTCTTTTGGAAAAAGACGTCCCTTTAATTAGTGCTTTAATTAATCACTTTTTTCCATCCAATAATGCTAATTTAAAGGAGTATCAAAAAGGAATAAACATTCCAAAATATGAAATTCCTCAGGTAACAAAATTATTGAAAACAATTTAGGAAGAGATTCTGAATAAAATACCAAATAATTAATTTAAAATTTTTTTTAAAGACTTTACTAATAGATCAAAAATTTATTTTCTAGGAATTTTTGATGACTTTGAATATAGATATTCAACCCCAAGGTAAATTAAAATATATTATACAAACAAATCTCGGTAAGGGATCATATGTAATCGAAGATCCAAATGATCATCTTTTAAATAAAGATGGTTATCCTAAACATTTAAAATAATTAGTATTTGTTATTTTTATATATCTATTTATATTTAATAAATATATTTTATATATTTAAAGAGTTTATATATATTTATATTATATCTATATATATATCCTATTATATAATTTAAAAAGTTGAATAAAAAGTAATTTCTTTTAATTTTTTTTGCGTTTTTATTTCAAAAATTCAAAAAATAACATCTTTTAATAATTAGAAAAAACTTAATAATATAAAGTGTCATTATATTAATAAAATAAATTGTGTTGATGCCCAAAACCGTTCCATAAGAATGCAGAATTGACAAATGGAATATAATTTTTATAAACGTGAGCGAGCATATTTGCTTAATCCATCAGTAACTTTTCGACCCAAATCAGCATCAACTTGAGTAAAATTTTTAATTGCTCGTTCCTAAGTAAAAAAATAATCATTTTAACATGATGGAAAATAAAAAAATAAAAAAAATGTTTATTTACCTGAATGAAAGATGAAGCATCTTTAAGATTCAACGCTATATTAGTGGCTAATCGTTGACGTTCGTTTTCAGTCAAAGTTTTCCGGTAAAAGAGAGTAGCTTGACTAAAATTATCATCATCTCCAGAATTGTATCTGTAATAATACATTAATAATTATAATAATACTGAACAACCAAATACTTATAAATTAAAATAAAATATATTTCAAAGATATTCTCTTTGCAAACTTGCAGCTTGGGTTTTTGAATAAAAAATAAAAATGAAACAAATATATTGTTTTTATTTTATTTCATATTTTCAATAAAAACGGTATTCTCATTCGAACGAAACGTTTCGCTGAACTTCGTGTCGGCATCTTCAGCAATTTATTAAGAAAATATAAACAAATACATGGCTTTTAATACAGATAGAAATAATAATTGAATACAATATCTGTACTAAAAGCCATGGATTTGTCTATATTTTCTTAATAAAGCGCTGAAGATGACGACACTAAATTCATCAAAACGTTCGCAACGGAATATCGTTTTTTATTGAAAAAAATAAATAAATATTAAAAACAATATAAGTATTTGTTTCATTTTTATTTTTACTTTACCATAGTATGGTCAAGTATTAATCGTGCATGAAAAAAGTGGGTTTTTTCCTTCTTTTTTTTGAAATATCTCAAAAACGGTTGAAACTATTTTGATTAAAAAAATTGAGCGATAGCATGGCATTTCGCTCTACAAAAAAGCCCTAATAAGTGAATATCGAAAAATTCCATCTAATTCCAAAGACGGTGTACACCTAATTCCAATCGCGGTTCACCTCTCGGATTTAACTGTATCAGTTATTTAAATAAATTATTTGATTTAAATGTCCACTGTTATTTATTTAAAAATATAATTTATTATATATATCTATATATAACCAAACTTCTTGAGGATACAAATTCTCTTTTAAATAGGTGTTATTTTTGAGTTGTTGTGTGATGAGAAATTGTCATTGTATATAAATTGTGTAATGATTGAAATGTTTTAGGCTGATGATAACATATTTGAAAATGTCGAAACGTTCCTGGGTAACAATAGAATAAAATAAAGAAAAATAAAAGATAAAAATGTGTTTTTTTTTTTGTCAAAAAAGAATAAAACCAACACCTATTTAAAAGAGAATTTGTATCCTCAAGAAGTTTGGTTATATACAAGGTGGTCCCGAATTCATGGTACAAACTTTAATGGTAGGTACAGGACATTGTAACAATGAGTTATTGTGTAGGAATGTATAGTGTAATAAGTATATGTAATATGTATATGTATGTATAGTGTAATAGTAATATAGTGTATAATGTATAGCCGTTATTTCCCCTGTTTAAGCCTCACCGCCTCACTTGCGACTATACATTCCTATACAATAACTCATTGTTACAATGTCCTGTACCCACCATTAAAGCTTGTACCATGAATTCGGGACCACCCTTTATAGATATAGATATATATAAAAAATTCTCAAAAACTAATCAAGAAATTAATAATTTATTATCTAATTATATGATTATCATCATATCGTCACCCTAATACCAAAACCACGAATATGAACTTTCTGATTTTTCACTAATTTTATTTTTTAATTCAATTTTTAACAAACTTTCTATAGCAGAGATTTGAATATGATAGAATGATTAAATGAATTTGAAACTTAAGGTCTTTATTCACGAATGTATAGAGTAAATAATTTAAATAAAGTAAAGAAAATTTTAAAAAGTTTCTTAAATTTTTCAAAATTTTCTTTACTTTATTTAAATGTTTCACCAAGAACCCACTCCCTTAACAAAAGTAAAAATTTTGTTATATAGAAAATTTTCAAATAGCAATAGATCAAAATAAGGTTTTGTAGATATGTGTTTTTGGCATAAGAGTGAGATATTCATAAAATTTTATTTATATCAATTTTACGAACCTCGCTACATCTCCTGACACTTTAAATTTGCTCACTGCTGCTGCCGGGCAATTCTGAGGACCTCCAAAGCTGTTAGGGTAGTAATTAGGAGCATCGTCTTGGTTTGCTAAGCAACCTTGGCCATCTCGTTGATAGTTAGTTACTTTTGTACGATATGGACAATTGACAGGCAAGTGCAAATGGTTGGGTCCTAAGCGATGACGGTGAGTGTCTGAATAAGAAAATAATCTTGCTTGCAACATTTTATCTAAACTGGGTTCAATCCCAGGAATCATATGGGCAGGTGAAAAGGCAATTTGTTCCACTTCAGCAAAATAATTCAAAGGATTTCGATCTAATGTAAATCTTCCCACTGGAATAAGTGGGTGTTCAGAGTGAGGCCAAACCTAAAATATATAAAAAAATCCAGAATTTAACAAAATAAATAATTACTTTAGAAATATTTTTCCTATGAATGAATATTACTTTGGTAAGATCAAAAGGATTCCATCTGAATTTTTCAGCTTGTTCAAATGTCATTATTTGAATGAAGAAATTCCATGAAGGTTTATTTCCTGATTCAATAGCATTGTATAAATCGCGTATAGAATAGTCGGGATCAGATCCGCTTAATTGACCAGCTTTTTCAGCATCCAAATTTTTAATGCCTTGAGCGGTCTAAAAATTAATAAATTTATATTAGTTAACAATATAAAATAAATTAACATTTTAATAACATACCTTGTAATGAAATTTACAATAGAAAGCTTTTCCATCAGCATTTACAAGCTTGAAAGTATGTGATCCGTAACCATTCATATGACGATAACCATCTGGAATGCCTCGATCAGAAAATAGAAAAAGTGTTTGGTGTGTTGTTTCAGGTCTCAATGTAATGAAATCCCAAAACATATCTGCATCTTTCAGATGAGTGGCTGGGTTCCGTTTTTGGGTATGAATAAATTTTGGAAATAAAAGTGGATCGCGAATAAAAAATATAGGTGTATTATTGCCAACTAAATCCCAGATTCCTTCTTCTGTGTAAAATTTAAGGGCAAATCCTCGAGGATCTCTGCAATAAAATTTAAAATTATTAATTATATACTTCGTAGGTTGTCTTGTTTATGATATGAAGAGTTTGCTTAGACATAATTAGTAGAGATTGTGGTGTTGGTACAATGTGAAACATCTTTAATAAAGATAAGAGTAAATAAATATTATATGTAATATTCATTTACTATGAGTTAAGGATTCTTGGTCACTTGTTTCACATTAAAAATTTAATGTGAAATAAGTGACCAAGTATCCTTAACTCATAGTAAATGAATATTACATATAATATTTATTTACTCTTATCTTTATTTGCTTAGACAATCTAAAATAGACATTTTCTTATAAGTTATTTCATCAGAATGCTCAACTTGAACCTATAAATCTAGACCAGAGGTGTCTAACCCGCGGGCCGCATTCGGCCCGGCAATGCAATGAATGCGCCCGATATAAAATTATAAATTTTCTTAAAACAGTGAGATTTTTATGTTCTTACTGGAAAACATATCTGATACAATTTGACCTAATATTTTTTTTTTTCTAATATAAGAAGAAATTGGAAAATCTCCCCAAAAGTTTTCGAAGAATTAAAGGCAGATTTTTAAAAATTGAATATGAAAAAATATATCACGATTTTCGAAAAATTAATCACTATTTTGGAATATTTTGACTTCATTTTTATTAGATATAAATATTTTACCTGCAAACTTTCTGATTGAATGTATGGGATGCAATCAGAAATTGAAATTGTATACTGTCTCTTTATTAGAATTTTATATAAATTATCTACCCAGAAACAAAATATTCCTGGCTTTACAATATTTATTCCCTTTTTGGAAATATAAATTTACATATATATAGGTACGTGAAGCTATTTTCAATAATAAAATTCACTAAAAGCAAAATTATAAGCTCAACCATCAGGTAAAAAAATAATGAATTTTCGAATATTTAAAAATTATTCTTCATCTCATAATTTCAGTAATTACAACTTTTTAAAGTGGTAAATGATTTAAAAACAAAATTCTGAAGGAAAATAACTCTTAGATTATTATGCTATGAAATTCTTGCCATTTATATTTTGATTAACAAATATCAATAGAATTATAATATTTTATCTGAGGCCCGAGACAATTTTTTGTCTTCAAATGTGACCCATGTAAGCCAAAAGGTTGGAGACCCCTGATCTAGACTATTTTTTTTTTTAATGGCATTGATACAAGAAGTTGCACCAAAAAGGTACAACTTCTGTAGTCCGAAGGGACGCACGAAAAGCTCCTACTTAAATAATACATATAATAATAGAAATTGAATACATCACACATTTTTATTTTTGACATAAAATTCCATCATTAAAGTACAAATTTCTGGATACACTGGCATATTAGCATGATGATCGCCATCTATGTGCTCAAAACTTAATAAAATATTAATATTGAAAAGAGTATCTATTTGAGAAAGAAAGATTGAATTTTTTTCTCAAAATCAACTTGTGATATATAATCAATTAATTTTATGAACATGAATTTAGGTCATTTATCAAAGATTCCAATAGATATGTTTATATTGCATGTAGGAGGGTCTTGTCCCCTCGGGAGTCGAACCCAAGCACTAGTACGCATTCCGGGCAACTAGTCAGATCCTTGAGACCATCACCTCCAAACATGCAATATAAACATATCTATTAAAATCTTTGATAAATGACCTAAATTTATGTTCATCAAATATTAAATTATGATGAATTACTAATCAATAAGATACTTGCCTAACAGTATCAGCAGAACCAGTTTCTCCACCTACTGTTGAAAAACGAACCGCCATTGGTGTCCGTTTACCAATTTGAGAAAAGATTTTAGCTTTGGTGTATTGAGAGATATCATGAGTCACCTCAAAATAACCGAATGCACCTGCACATCGAATTCAATCATTCATTAAAATTCATTTAGATTAGTAACTAATTAGTTTTGTTGGAAAATTGATATTTTTTTTATTTACGAAATAAGAAATTTAGATAAAAAATAAAAAAATAAAAACTATTCTTCTCCACGAGTAATAAAATGATTTTTTTCTATAATAAATTAATAATTAAAAAAAAAATTTTAAATACCTGCGCCTTTGGCATGGACAACTCTTTCGGGAATTCTTTCTCTATCAAAATGGGCAAGTTCATCAATAAGAACATGATCTTGCAAAAGTAATGGTCCTTGAGATCCTGGGCTTAAACTAGCTGCAATGTTGTCCACTGGATTTCCTGCGCTGTTTTTTATGACATTTTCAGAATCCTGAAATTCATATGATATAATAAAACAATGATTAATTTAGTGTAAACTTTTTATTTATAACTAGTTAATATTTAATATCTTAAAAAATGTCAATGCTTTGTTCAATTTAAAATTGATCAATTAAAGAAATTGAATAGCGATTGATTACACTGCACGACAAAAATTAAACAAAAATGTGTTGGAGTAAATCTAACAATGGATTCCAGTAGTTTTATACGATGATTATGCACTTTCCCTATTTTTTACAACCACTCAGAGTTTTGAGATATTATTGGTCAAAACAACGAAAAAGGCCATTTTGACCTATATTCGAGTCCCATTAGATATTAAACAGAAATATTTGAAATCAAAATGTTTTGATCACGTAATAGAAAACAGCTTCATCTTTGATTTTCAAATTACCATTTGAATTTAGCTCAGTTAGAACTCGAGTTATAACTAAAAAACTAAGACCTTATGTTTTCTCGTTTGAAAAAACGAACTTTTGACCCCTTTTATGAATAACGGAAATAATAGTAATCTTAGCACGCCCTGTATAATGTGGAGTTGATTTTACGTTGTAAATTAAATACTTTGGGTGTGTCTAAACTACCACCAAAATATCAACTTTTCATGAATTGAGAGCACTAATTTATTTAAATTTAATTAGGGCCATATTTTGGACCATATTTAACACAAATTATTTTTTATCTCGAAAACCCTTAGAGATAGGTATAGTACAATATTAACAAAAAAGTATTTTAATAAAAGGGCGGTTCTAAAAACGTGTTAATATACGGGGTGTTTCATTTAAAATAATAAAGTTGCTACGACTTTTCGATGGAAGCCGAAACGTCGCAATCATGAAAATATTTTAGATCGATAGATCAGGTAAGAAAATGTAAGGTGCTAAATTTTCAGAAAAATCCTGCGTTCCGTTTTCCATAAACGTCTAACGTGCCATCGACCGTGAATCACCCTGTATAACCACGCGGCCCGGTGAGCGAGAAATGAAAATCGTACCTCATCGTGTTTATTTTTCTTTGGTCAAAGTTAAATTCATTTTTTAGGTCTTTAAATATATTATATTTGCCTATTTATTCTCCTAAAACAACAACTTTTGCAGTTACAGGCGTGATATAAAAAATGTTTTTTGTGCGGCTCACCAGACCTATCTGATTCCCAAATTTGGCCCGCTAAGCAAAAAGGTTGAGTACCACTGATTTAGGCTAGGCACACACAGTCGATTTTCAGTCGACCCAACAATTTAGTTGGGTTGGTTTGAAATCGTGATGAATTATCAATTTATAACCAACTCTAATTAACCTTACTAAGCCCGATTTTTTTATCAAAAGTGCTCATCGATCGATTTTGATTAAATAATCGAGTTGATCTGAAGTTGTGTTGTGTATGCACCTACATTAAACTTAATATATTTATGTCCATCAACTAAACTATCGCTCGACTGAAAATCGACTATGTGTGCCTAGCCTTAATAGTGATTTGAGAGCATTTTCTTTCAGCCCGACTTGGCTACGTAAAATAATAAATTAATTAGAAAAAATATTAGTTAAAACTTACAGGCTATTATAAATCAAAGCGATTGCGCAAATATTAATAAAAAAAAATATAAAGTTTAATATTATAAGAAGCTATTTTTCTTGCATCAGCGTATTCTTTTTTAAGATATAATTTATAATGTAAAATCCTTTCAATTTATCCAAAGCTATAGCAACAAAGCTTAACTTGAGTAGCAAATTTGACCATGTAGGTATATTATAAATTTTCTGTTTCTGGGCTTAGTTACTTCTTGCGAAACAAATCCATATAATTGAATCTAAATGACAAGATTGAAATTATATAATTTTTTTTAAATTTTGTTAATTAAAGGCAAGATTTTAATATTCAGCCCCTGATGATGCAACTTGCACAACAAAGAATCCTTTATGAATGCATACCCTATCTCTAACCAGGCGGCGCTGAATCTTTCTAATCAACATCTGAGGCAAACACACTCACACACACCCATCGCATCAGAAGTTTGGAGAGGCAGAGAGAAGGAGATTAAAGGACCTTGAAATGTAGAAGAATCAGAGGACGAGAAGAGCTGAGATAATACTAATATTTTTAAGATAATGTGGATTGCATAGGGATATTTTAGAGCAGTGATACTCAACGCCCGGCAAGCATTTTCTATCAGCCTGAGTTGCATTCGTAAATTAATAAATTAATAAGAAAAAATATTAGTTGAAAATAACGGGGCTATTAAATCGAAGGAATTGCGCAAATATAAACAAAATAATAATTTATCATGGTAAGAAACTTATTTTTCTTATACTAGCATAGATTTAAGATTTTAAGATATAATGCCAATGAATAGAATGGTTTCATTTTATCTAAAGCTCCGGCAAGAAAGCTTAACTTTAATAGTAAATATGTTTTATTATAAATTGTCCGTTTCTGGTCTTTTAGTTACTTAGTGCGAATCAAAGAAATGAAAATAGTATCTCATCGTGTTTATTTTTCTTTCGACAAAGTTAAATTCATTTTTTAGGTTTTTAAATATATTACATTTGCCTATTTATTCTCCTACAATAACAACTTTTGCAGTTACAGGCGTGAAACAAAAATTATTTTTGTGCGGCCCACCAGACCTATCTGATTGCCGAATTTGGCCCGCTAAGCAAAAAGGTTGAGTGCTACTGATTTATAGGGATTTGAGAAGCCCTTGCAACTGAAGTTAAGGGGGAGTAAAGCTAGGTTCACAATGACTTAGCGTGAATCGTCGTGATATTGTGAACGCACGAACCATATACATATAAAATAGCCCTAACTGATTCATGCCAAGTCATCGTGAACCTAGCTTAAAAATGAAGATAGAAATAGAATTTAGAATCGAAATATAGGCATTTCTCTAATTTAACTATGAAGGACTATCGAATATAGGCGAATCGCGTGCTATACGCATTACAAACTTTGGAAGAATTCGCAAAGATTTAATCTCATTGGTACATATGGCAGTAACTATAAATGGACAACCGCGATTTTGAAGCTAGTCAAGGAAGTAGAGTCAAGTCACCTAGTAGTCTGATTAGGGTTGCCAGGTGTCCGGCTTTAACCGGACATGTTTATCTTTTTACGGTCGTGTCCGGCCTGTCCGGATATGCCGATCCACGGCTCGTTGCGGCAAGCTTGTACAGAATATTATGATATGTTTTCTAAGGAAAACGACATTCTTGATAGAATAGGTCCAAATGCCAAATATAACTTTTAATTATTCTCCTAAAATAACAACTTTTGCAGTTACAGGCAAAGATTTAATCTCATTGGTACATATGGCAGTATACTATAAATGGACAACCGCGATTAGACTTTTTGATATTTTTCAAGAATTTGAAATTGTCATTTTTAAAGATTTTAAAATTCTTTGTAAGTAATTGCTAGAAATGCCAAAAAGCAGGTAGCTTTTTAATTTTAATTAATAAGATCTTTTTGTTTTTATCCAAAAGAATGGATATATTTTTGATTTGGTTAATGAAAACTTTTAGTTTATTGTGTTTTGTCAGAAGAAATGAGCTATATATATTTTTTATTTTATCTACTTATAATCTACAGAAGACCTAACATTTTTTACTTCGACAATATCATATTGAAGGAGACAATAAAAGAGTGTGTCTTCTGCTGGAATTATAAATTTTATTTATTTATAACGAAACTATAGTTTCGAGGGCTTTGCCCTCTTCATCAGTCTATTACAATGGATTCACAGGAATTAATTCATAAATTAATTGCTGTGAATCCATTGTAATAGACTGATGAAGAGGGCAAAGCCCTCGAAACTATAGTCTCGTTATAAATAAATAAAATTTATAATTCCAGCAGAAGACACACTCTTTTATTGTCTCCTTCAATATATAAAAATTCTGCTACTCTCGGAAAAAAAACTTTCAATTTAATGACAATATCATAGGTATAAATACCAAATGAAGAGAGGTAGGACTAATTCTTGATTGTTGTGGTTAATTTTGTAACAAAGCTGTGATTAATTAATAAATAATAATTAATAAACAACTTTAATACGAACCTAACCGAGTTTATTTTTATTATAAAAGTAAGTTATGTCCGGGTTTAAAAAGGTATGTTTGGCTTTTAAAAAAAATATGTCGGGCCTAATACAACGCCGAGCCCGGCTTTTGTATTTCAGGTCCTGGCAACCCTAAGTATGATGACTCGTTTTTGAATTGCAGGTAGAATTCACGGTCGAGATTGACTAAAGATGCAACATCACGTCTATACACGAATAAAATCTCAATTGTTTTGTCAAATAAATTTTCAACTTATACCTTGAACGACTCCAAAAATAATCAATCATGTTAACTTGATGAAATGAAAATCATCTTACGAATCAAAGGTCGAAAATATTGATTGTATGGAAGTGATTGTTTAAAAAGTTTATTAATATATCTGAATGAATTACTCAAAGTCAAGTATTTGAAGACTGAATTAAATAAACTATATGATTATAAAATCAAAGCCTAGCAACAATAATATATAATAAGATATCTCTATCTCTTAGAAAAAATATAAGTTTAAGGTAGTTCTTTCACAAATGCAAAAATTCAAAAAGTCTTCGAAACTTGGAACATAAGTGATTAAAAGCATAATAAACACACTGTTAAAATTTGAAAACGATTTACGACACCAAACATGAAATTATTGAAATTAAAAATGAAATTTTTTACATGTGGTAGATTGGGAAAGGGTGGGAAAATGATCATTATTTTATTTTTTTTCATTGAAGGACTTTCACCATCTTGATGAAAAACTAATATTTGTTAGAATAATATATTAAAAAAAAAATGAAATTATTTACCTCGAAGTTTTGATAAAAAATAAAAAAAAATAACATATTTGGGCGATTAATTTTAGTGGAGGGGATATAAGAACAATTGCTCGAAAAAAGAGGATAAAGTAGTGTGAGAAGTACAGTCACGTTAAAAAAACATAACCTAAAATTTTAATACCGTTCATATTTATAGAGTGGTTACGAGGCTAAAACTTTTTGTGTGGATTGTCGCGAAAGAACTACCTTAACATGAATATAAAAAAATGACATATGGCTTTCTGTGGTAAATTAGTAAAAAAAAAAAAAATAATGAATCATTAAAATAAATAAAAAAGATATATGATTAAAATGACTTTTACGCAACTTCTAAATATTCCGACTCTAGCTTATTGGATATGAAAAGTGCATCCTGACTTATGGATATTGCATCTTCTTGGTATAGGTACATCTTAATGATTACTTATAATCATAGCCCCCGCATGAAATTTCGGGACCGGGGCCCAAATCTGTCCCTTTTATTAAGGAAGAGGTATGTGTTTTTTATGAAGAGGAAAAAGTTGGTCAGAATGGGTTTTATTTTTTGATATTTTGCCAATTGCTGTGGTGTTGAGCGGTTATTTTAATGAAAAAAATATAGTGCCTGGATAAGGACCTAAAAATAAAAAATAAACTAAACTACAATCACATACATTCTTTTTATTTTCCAATGATAAATTAAAAAAAATAAATAATAATATTAGGTAAACATTAATTTTTACAGTTAACAAATATTATTAAAAGTTTTTTTTTCTAACATAGCCCCATAAAAAAATGTCTCGGCCGGGTCTGGGCCCCACGGGTGCATCTGGACCCCCCCTTGCGGAGGGTATGCTTATAATACATTAATTCAGGATAGAGAATTAGGAGAAATTTAATTATTTGGAAAATAAAACTAAATCAGATTATTTTAAAATAGGATTGAAGAAAAAAGTAAATTTTAGTGAATTGGCAATTTCTTGGCAGCGATCAGGTTAGCTATAAAATTTGAAACTTGGATAGAGGTACTGTTAATTAGTATCTACTTGTGTGCCACATTTCATTTCATTAGATACAAAGGTTCGATTATCTCCTCAATATAATAATTTCTAACCCAAAGGGGAAAATCTAACTTTGAAAGTCGAGCACGCTCAATCACTCCACCATTATATAATATGAAATATCTCTTTTATTTTTCCTGTTTAATACTTTTAAAACATTTCGAAACTTCGAACACAAGAATTATTAATGAATTAGATAACTTAGTTGTTCTGTCGATCATAATTTATGTATTTATGGATGTTTCTAATACCTTTTCAAATAAAGTGCTCTGCTAGAGCCAATACCTACCATATGATTCATTTAGGTACTAATAGTTTCATAAAAATGTGAATATCATCGTGACTAGGGTTGCCAGGTATCCGGCTTTAGCCGGACATGTTTGGCTTTTTATGGTCGTGTCCGGCTTTGACTAGGGGGTCAAAATATGTTGAATATAAATAATAGAGTCTGAATATTATTATTTATTAATAAATTAATTTATCTTTAAGGATCAATCATAGATTTTAGGGAAAATATTTTTACATTGCATATCAGAGAGGTTCGTCCCCTTAGGAATCGAACCCAAGCTCTAACTAAGCTTGCCGGGCCGTTAGCCAAACCCTTAAGAAGAATCTCTCTCCGATATGCCACATATATAAGAATTATAGCTAAAGATTTTTCACTCCCTTCGACTCGAAAGGAATAGTAAAAAATCAGGCTAAACTAAAAAAAGTTTTCAGTGAGGGGTCCTTTAATTTTACAGTGAAAGCAAAGATTTAATATCTTTTTTAGGTGTCTTTTTTTGAAAAAAGATGGAAATTATTTCAAAAATCAACCCAGATCTAAAATATTAATAAATGAATTTATCTTTAAGGACCAATCATAGATTTTAGAGAAAATATTTTTACATTACTTAAATTTTACACTACTTAAATCTTTGCTTTCACTATAAAATTAAAGGACCCCTCACTGAAAACTTCTTTCAGTTTAGCCTGATTTTTTACTATTCCTTTCGAGTCGAAGGGAGTGAAAAATCTTTAGCTATAATTCTTATATATGTTGCATATCGGAGAGAGATTCGTCTTAAGGGTTTGGCTAACGGCCCGGCAAGCTTTTAGTTAGCGCTGGGGTTAAGGGGACGAACCTCTCTGATATGCAATGTAAAAATGTTTTCTCTAAAATCTATGATTGGTCCTTAAAGATAAATTCATTTATTAATATTTTAGATCTGGGTTGATTTTTGAAATAATTTCCATCTTTTTTCAAAAAAAGACACCTAAAAAAGATACTTAAATCTTTGCTTTCACTGATTATTATTATTTTTTTTTTTTTTTTAAATTCATTTCATAGTTGAAATATCGAGTTTTTTTTTGCTTTTTATTACTAATTTTAAAAACATTAATTTTATTTAAAAAATAAATAATTGAAAAAAAGCTTTAGCGATTAATTATAATTGCAAATATTTTTATAAGTGTATTTAAAAATAAATATAGATTGCGAGCAAAAGGTCAAAGTCCTTATATACATATAAGTAGGTCCCAAAACGAAAGGCCCGTCCGTACAGTCCGATTAAAATATTTCTAACATTAGAAATATACCATTTGTTTAACACTCATCTCTCATTAATATAAAATCATCCAAAATATCATTATATACATTTGGATTTAGATAAAGCTTATCATATCTAAAGTGTTATATTTTTTAACAAATCTGGCTGGTTACTTAACCAATTTTTTTTTATATTTCGTTAAGCATTATTCATTGTAAGTTTGATGCTTTGGTTATCGAAAGAGAAGTTTTTGCTAAGACCACCTAGATTACATATATGAGAAAAACTCATAAGAATGTAGTATTTTCAATTATTTAATAACGAAAATGTTAAATTATTCATATATTATTTTTAAATTGAAAGGTTTTTATAGTCACAAACTAATAAAAGACAATAATTTTATTCAATTATTATTATTTATTTTATTAATTTACTAAACAGTTTCGGTCACCACTGGTTGACCATCTTCAGTAGTACCAAAATTTGAAAAATGAAACATTTCGTCATTTTTTTCTTTTAAACAATTACAGAAGTTTGAATTCATACATACAATAATTCCGGATCTTGAACGAAATTGTATGTATGAATTCAAACTTCTGTAATTGAAGTATTATATAATTGTTTTTGAAAAAAAAATTGACGAAATGTTTCATTTTTCAAATTTTAGTACTAGTGAAGATGGTCAACCAGTGGTGACCGAAACTGTTTAGTAAATTAATAAAATAAATAATAATAATTGAATCAAATTATTGTCTTTATTTTATTAGTTTGTGACTATAAAAACCTTTCAATTTGAAAATAAATTAAATATAAGTATTATACATTTAACGGAGAAGCCGAACTCAGTACAAGCGATTTCAAACTGTAAAATAATATTGTTTTTTTTTCTTATATCTATTCCTATTAATGTGGGAAACCTAATCTGTGTAATAAATTTTAGTACAAAATCTATATTACAGTTATAATCATTTTTTTTTTTTGCTTTTTATTTTAATTTCATCTAAAAACCTTTCTAACTGAATAAGAAATGGGCGCCCGCAGAATATTTATTTCCAGAAATGGGGGCAATGCGTGTTTAAATAAACTTTAATCACTAGGTTATTAATAGAAAACTTATTATCTGTCACTATCTACTTTAAAACGCCGTTAAATGATATTATTTAAATATAATAATACAAAACTTTCATAAATTTTGTCGCTGAATATTGTTAAAAATAACCAGACTTAGGGAGAAAGTCGCTAAATTAGCAGCACTACGGTATGGGAAGAAAAATCGTTCTACTTAATTACATTTGGAGGCTCTGAACCATGGTTTCTCATTGCGAGAGCAAAGTTTTCTTTGTCTTTTTTTTTATTATGATATAGATGCAAGAAGATGTTGCATCAAAAAGGTGTAACTTCTGTAGTCTGGAGTGGACACATGCAGCGTGAAAAGAAGGAGAAGAATTTCAGGGATTGTGTCGGAGTAGAAGGTACCCACAGATTGGTCTTGAAAGACTGAAGGTTATATGTCGACGAATAGACGAATACGGGAAGCGTTCCAGTCCCTAGAAGTCATAGTAATAAACGAGTTAGCTAAGGGCCAGTTGTATGTCGGTTGGTAAAGTCATTGTAAAAGTTGACAAAGTGTTAAACCTTAGAATTCACCTTGTGCTCGGCCGGATGGCCAATCAGATGACTCGCACTTTCATCTGATTGGCCATCCTAAGGTTTTACCCTTTGTCAACTTTTACAAAGACTTTACCAACCGACATACATCTGGCCCTAAGGGATCTAAAGTTCAAACTTCAAAATAATGACCTTAGGAGGAAAAGTCGATTGGGAATAATTAAATGTGCAGAATAAAATTTTTAAAAATAAATAAATAGCTTCAAATCTAGAAGAGGGCAAATCTCCTCATCAAGAATGAGGCTAATAAATATTAAGAGATTTGAATGAATGGAATCCTAGGTTACTGGGACACTTGAGTAAGTGGGAATTCAGAAAAGGTCTCACGACATTTCACTTCGACTATATTTTTTCTTTCTCTAGCATTTTTTATTTAAGTACATATTTTAATACTACTTTAATATTAATTTAGGAAGAAATTATATTGTAGCCCTATTCAAAAAGGGAATCAAGATGTTCATATTTAAAATAGTATAGGACAATGGACAAATTATATTATTTATAGAAAATGTATTTTTTTTTCAAATCTCTATAAATATAACATTTCTACATAATTTGATTACTGGTAAAATACTTATAAAAAAACACGAATATTAACAGTATTTTCTCGCTGAAGGAGACAATAAAAGAGTGTGTCTTCTGCTGGAATTATAAATTTTATTTATAAGAATTTTGCTGGCTTGGTGTGTACTGGATATATTAATTTTTTATTGTTAGGATAAATAAACTGAATTTGCTTCTTTCCAGTAATTTCTTTTTGTTTTTCAAATGGTTATTCCAAATATTTCGAGAGCGTTCTCAGCATCTCTTCCTCAGTGGAAACTGTGGGACCACACAATAGGCAAGTCAGTGAGTTGTTATAATTACAGGTGTCAAAAAAGTACTCACCCACTCCTGTGCTGGAAGCTCATCTGTTTGTACAGATGTTGATAAAAGCTAGATGCACGGCACACACATACATAGATATACAATTCGTATGTTGTCTCATTTTAAATTTGTATATCTATGTATGTGTGTGTTGTGTGATCAGCTTTGTTCTATTTTAAACTGATAGTCGGCGGTGTGACGATGGAGTCGGCACATTGGTGGGGGAGTGGGTGAGTACTTTTTTGACACCTGTAATTATAACAACTCACTGACTTGCCTATTGTGTGGTCCCACAGTTTCCACTGAGCAAGAGATGCTGAGAACGCTCTCGAAATATTTGGAATAACCATTTGAAAAACAAAATAAATTACTGGAAAGAAGCAAATTCAGTTTATTTATCCTAACAATAAAAAAAAAAAATAAAAAAATTTTTTTATTTATTTATAACGAGACTATAGTTTCGAGGGCTTTCAATTTAAAGTATTTTCTCGTATTAAATAAATTTAATTTAGAATACAAAAAGTCAACTTTCTCTTTTAATAACAAAAACTAGTTAACTAGCTTTTTCCTCAAAGCAAACACGGTATAGGTATATAAAATATCTTATTAATAATCTATATTGGTATCTAATTATTCTATATTAGACAAAACAGTTGGCGATCTAATGAAATTTCAAATGTTATAATAAGTGAAATCAATTTATTTATTGAATTTTTGGCATTTGATTGTGTTTATCTATAATTTATATTTTATACTAATTTTAAAGGCTAAAGGTTCAGTCCTTTTTGAACTTGTTTATGTTTCTGAGATATTAATATAGCTGTTAAGGTTATTTTAAAATAGTTTATTATCGTTATTAAATAAATACATCTATTAAATTTTTTTATTTATTATATTGATATCTATTAATTTTTTATAAGTGGCGAGTTATCTAAATTGGAGGTCCTAGAGGCGCAATCTCATTTTGGGACTCATTTCCCCCTTACTTCCCGGAAAGAAATATTGCACAAGAGTTTTAGTATTTTATTGGAAATAAAAAGAATAGATAACATTTGGAAATTAATTAATCAATTAGGCAACCCATTATAATTTATGGGTATGAACTGAATTATCATTAATGCTTCCCCAATTCTATGTAGAAATATGTATGTAAGTAGCACAGTGTTATCGACGAACATCCATCCAAGAACAACTAACCGCACTACATATGTTACTTAACTTCCGAGATTTCATATCTAATTAGTCTATATTACACAAAATACCCTTTCTCCTTAGTTCTCTAGTAGTTTAATGAAACCACAAGTGTTATTCATTAGAATAAGTGAAATCATCGGGTGCTTTAAAGACATGTCTAAGCTGTGAGCATTATCAACAATTATTATTAAGGAGGTTCGGGACAGCTTATCTATCTTGTTGATCTTCGAAAAAATCTTTTGTATTTCTGCAGAGTGACAACGTCTGTCTACGAATTTTTTTAATAACAAAAATTGTTAATAATGAGGTTAATTTTGAATAAAAATCTTTGTTTTGATAATATTAATAAAAAGAATATTGAGATAAATTTTGTTTCATTGTAAAAACATTTATTTAACACAAAAACGATTTCAAGAAATAGAGTTGGAATTCTACACTAGTGATTTTGTTATATTCTGTTGGCTACAAATAACTTTTTACTTTTACGAATAACTAATTAACTAGACTGTCAAATATATTGAAAAATGTATCATTCTATTCATAAAAGTTGAATTATTGATCTGTATAAATTTGTTGAAAATGGTATAATTTGTATAGAAGTTATAGCCCTTTTAAAAGCTCGGTCCATTTACTTCCATGTTAAAAGGACAATTTTCAATAATTTATTTCTCGGTAATGAGACAGACGATCAACTTCAAATTTAGGGAATAAATATTTAATGCATCAATGATTCGATGGTAAAAATTTGAGAATTTTCTTATAAAAATGATAATCAGTACACAACTCGCCGGGCTAGCTATTAATACAAGTCGTTTCTTGTTTAATAGTAAAATGGCTTTTTAGGTTTTATTCAAAGATTGTGTCAATGATTAAATTAATTTTCGTTAGAAAAGTTGGATCTTTCAATGAGAAATTTAGTGAACAAAAAAAAAAAAAAATGAATTGCCAAATACCAATATCATCATATATATTGGTATGTTTCACAACAGGAGACTTTTTAATTTTTTTTTTCTATTTTTGGACCTCATTAGATTTAAATTATGGAGTAAATTACTAACAAGGAGAAAATTTTAAAGAAAAATATTTTAGACAATTATATAACTATAATAAAAATGACTAAGCTATTTACAATAGTTCCTTTAAAGATCATTTGTATATAATGTAAAAAAATAAACACATGAATTTTAAATGAGAAAATGAATGATTAAAAAGTACAGAGTACACTAAGAAATGGCGTGGACTCAGTTTAATCTAGAACGACCAGCTCTTGCTTTCAAATCCACCTTAGCTTAGCCCCACCCAAGCTACTTAACTAAAGGAGCCTGGAGAGTTTGACCCCACACGAGAGATCTATTTAAGAAATGGAACGAACTAATACCAATGGACAAGGCAAATATATATTGTGTATATTACAAATATCCTGTGCATAAAAAATCAGTAATTTTCTCTAGTTATACAATGTGTTAGATGAACTTGGTTATCAAAAGGTCAATCATAATATAAACTAAATATATTAGTGGAATACTTATTGAAGATATAGAATTTTTTTTATTCATATAGTTTCCCGAAATGAGGCTTTGAACCATTTGTTCCATATGTATTGGATATATTTTCAATTCAAGAGAAAAATTAATTAATAGACATAACATCTAATAGCATTTTTTGAAGTGAAACTTCTTTAGCGACGTTTCTGTTTGAAATTTTTTGTTACAATAAAGGGGAAATAACCTAATAGAGGGGAAAAGACAAGCTTTGATTTTAAAATCATAATTTAAATTTTCTAATTGTAAATTATTATATTTGTCTATTAGAGGATTTTTAAAATAATAATTTAAATTTCCTAATTTTAATGATTTTATTGGCCATGAGCTATTAGGGCCAGTTGTATGTCGGTTGGGAAACTCTTTTTAAACGTTGACAAAGGGTAAAACCTTAAAACGCACCTTGTGCCCGGTGGGATGGCCAATCAGATGAAAGACACTAATAGTGGGTTTTAAAATTAAAGTTTTACTTCCCCCGTGAGCTTATGTGGATGAGGCTCAAAAATTTATTTTTAAAATCATATTGATGCGAGAAGTTACACTAAGAAGGTGTACGTACCCCTTAATTGAGCCCTCCATCGTGAAAAGAAGAGGAGAATTTATGGGCTGGGTAGGAGATCTAATAAATCAGTTTTAAAAATAGATTGTGTAATTGAATATAAATGTATAATATACATATATTAGATATTTTTTCTCGGAGGCGGAGTGATAGATATAAAACCGAGGATTGGATGGAAGGCAGTTCAAGGTTAAATAAAAAAGATGATTCCTTTTTTTTTTTTATTTATATAATGATATTGATACAAGAAGTTGCATCAAAAAGGTACAACCTCTGTAGTTCGCGTTGGACCCTTGTATCGTGAAAATAAGAAGAGATTTAGGAATTGGATAAGAGTCGAAGGTATCTGTGGATGCGGGTCTTGAAGGATGGAAGGTTATATGTTTCTGAGAAGAGGGAGAGTTTCAGTCTCTAGATGTCATAGGGATAAACGAATTGGCGAATGCGTTTGTTCGATTAGTATCCAATTTAAGAGCGTAGGGGAATTGAATCTTAAGAAATCGCGTATTTCGCGCAAATTAAACCTTTGGAGGGATTATTGATTTTTCTAATAAAATAAGATTTAATGGAAACTTCTTTTTAGACTTTTGAACCGACGTTTCGGGGGATCTTCCCTCCTTCTCCAGGGTTCAAAGGATCAATGAAGGAAGCATGTAACAATTTGCCTTCTTGTCTCCTTCATCAGTGACTCTTTGAACCTTGAAGAAGGAGGGAAGATCCTCCGAAACTTCGGTCCAAAAGCATAAAAAGGATAGTTTCCAGTAAATCTACTTTTATTGAGTATCATCTTTTTATTTATTCTTTGAGTATCTATCTTCCATTCACTCTTGAGTTATATAAATTTATTTCAAATAAAGGATAACATTTTTAACAGCCTTCCAATACATCTTATTTGAGTGAATTGGGTTTGCAAAAATAACTATAGGGTATGATTGTAGATTTGATTCGACATATCAAAGTACTCTTGATTACACAAAGTCCGAAGTTCGAAATTAGCAGTTTAAATTTAAGTGGTAAACATTCCAAAAGCTTGAGAGAACCTCTGGTTTAGTTATATAATAATTATTGGAAGAAAAAAAAAGTTCTCAACTAAATAAAAATTAGGCTCGTACATTGAATTTTTAGAGTGGAAAGAGGAGAGGCTCAAATTAGTTTTAATATTTCTTTTATTTTCTTAAACTTTTAACCACTCTATTTTTATATACTTAAATTGATATTTATTAGTTACTTGCGTATTCTTTAGTCACTTTGTGGAGTTAAACTCCCCCTTTTAGCTGATAGAAATGAAAAAAAAAACTCTTTCTCATACTAATAAAAAGTGAATTAATGTTATTATTGTGTTAAATGGATATATATTTATATATAGAGAGAGAAAGAGAGTTAGATAGATAGATATTGAACATTCAATGCATTATCAATGTAAATTTATTTTTTTAATACGTCTTGGAATTTTTTTCAAGGGCATGAATTATTAATTAATAATTATATAATCGTATTAGGGGTAATGACTTTTCAATTGTTATCATGTTAAAAATTGGCAATCAATCAATTATTATAATATACACATTTTAAATATGCGAAACTCTAAATTTTTTTTATATATATCAAAAATGAGTTATAAATTATATATATATATATATATATTATATTTTTAATAAAAAAAAAAAAATATATATATTTTCAATTAGGGTTAGACATTTAGGGGGGGGGGGGGGAGTGGTACAGGTCCATCAGCCCTCTCTTTGGAATAATTACATTGATGATTATACTAAAAAGGCAAAAGATTTAAAAAATAAATTAGAGGAAAAAGTGAAACTTTTTCAAGTCGTGCCTGCCAGCTGAGCGTATCGAGGAAACTAAAATTGAAGGTTTTCCTTTTCGGGTTAAATCCTCCTGTTTCTGCCTATTTGCGGAGATATAAACTCAAAAATTCCACTAAAACCGCTTAAAATTTCACTTGTAAAATAAAGTACATGATGTATTTTCGAAATTGAAAACCCACCTCCCTTTCTGTTTCTATCTCCTTCGAATCACGCATACCTTAAATTTAAAGGCCGGCTCCACTAATGGAAGCTAAGACTTCGTTCAAACTCTTGAATATTTTTCAAGCAGGCCCGTTTTTAACCCTCGTGGCGCAATGGGCAAATTAAACAGGTGCGCCCCCCTCCCCCCCAACCAGCACCACCACCACACCCTTTAATCTTTGACAGTTTTGGTTCGGGAGGGATTTCTCCCTTAACTCCACCTTAGTTTGCTGAGTCTTTCCATTATCCATCACCTATGGACCCGCCGTGTCCGTCCCAAAACCCTTGAGGCCCTGGGCATGTGCCCATTTTGCCCAGTTATAGAATCGTGCCTGTTTTCAAGTACAATCCTCTTACCTCCGTCCTGGGTGTAATAGGACCAGTCAATTAATGACTTATGGCTAATATATATAAAAAAATGAATAAAATAATTATAAGGGTAATTCTTTGAATATCCCAGATTATCATCTCACATTAAACAATATTAGTATTTCAGAGGGAGCGTTTTTTTTTTTTTTTTATGGAAATGATGATAGAAGGAGTTACACCAAAAAGGTGCATCCCCTAAAGGCCTGGGTTGGCCCCTCCATCGTGAAAAGAAGAGGAAGAGGGGATTTTATGAGCTGGGCAGGGTCGATGGTATTTGTGGTTACGGGTCTTAAACAGGTGAAAGTTTTAAGTCCCGGGGAAGACGGTGGCTGGGAGCGAGTTCCAGTTGAATTCGCTCTATATTAGTTTGCAATTTGATTTGTTATGTGTTTAGAAATGTATGAAAATCATTTTTCTTTCTAAATTCTACTATCGCCGCATAACTCAAAAAAAGGAGGGTCGTAGAAAGTTCATTCCGATGTCATATTGTTCGAATTACCAATATGAAAAATTGATTAGAATTTAGAATTTCTAGATTCAGATTCAATTTGATTTGTTATGTGTTTAGAAATGTATGAAAATAATTTTTCTTTCTAAATTCTAATATCATCACCCGATAATTCAAGAAAGGAGGGTCGTAGAAAGTTCGTTCTGATGTCATATTGTTCGTATTACCAATATGAAAAATTGATTAGATTTTCGAATATCTAGCTTCAGAATTCTGGAAGAAACAATGCAGAGAATTTAGCACCCAAGTATTGTATTTTTACGCCCTTTATATATTATAGCTTCACCTGTATGTATGTATGTATTTATCTATGTATTAATGTGACTTTGGTTTTGTTAAATTGCGCAAATATTTCTCTATAAAAATAATTAAGACTAAAACGTAAAAAAATAAATTATATTTTAAAAAAACTAAAAAAACACAAAATACAAAAAGTACAAAATAATGTAATATGCCCCACGCTTTTTGATTGAGTATTACATTAGTTTGTACTTTTAAGAAGCGTGTTTTTTAGTTGTTTTTTAAATATAATTCATTTTTTTACTTTTTAGTCTTAATTATTTTTATAGATAAAAGTTATCGGAATTTAATGAATGAAATGTAGTTATTTTTTATATAATTTCATTTAAATTGAGTAGGTAAACAATTATTTGTATAGATACATATTTGAATTTAACAAAACCAAAGTCACATTAATACATAGATAAATAAATACATACATACCTACATACATACATACATACAGGTGAAGATAATATAAAGGGTGTAAAAATACAATACTTGGCTGCTAAATTCTCTGCATTGTTTCTTCCAGAATTCTGAAGATAGAAATCCTAAATTTAATCAATTTTTCATATTGAGCAAAGTTTCAGCTTACTAGGTCAAATAGTTATCAAACAAAAAAGTTGTCAATCACTAAAATTTACAGAGTGCATACCGAGTTTTGAAAACATTTTTTCTTCAAATGAATTATTTTAGTATAATTTTATTCTTAAATTAATGAAAATGATAATTTTTCTTAAACAAATAAAATATGTAATCTGAATAATTTTTTATTTATATTTATCAAAAACAAACCTTGAGTTTTTTCTGGTAGTTGACCAATTGATCAGAAGCTGGATCACGGGTTGACATGGTTTCAAATGTATAAGATTATTAAATGAATCAAAAGTTCGTTGATGATTCTAATAAAGAATCGTATCCTTTTTGCGTACTGATTAATAAAAAATTATGCAGCAGTTTATATATGAAAGGGTTCGACTGGAGCTCCATCTATCTACAATGACGTTTCTTTAATTTCAATATGTATACAATAATATCAATAATATTACGTAAACCGATATAAAATAATAAATTATAATTATATTATCAACTTTTTTTTCTAAAATTATTTCAAATGAATTTATATAAGGATTAATATTTTATGGTTAGTTTGATATTTTTTAATATATTAAATTTATTTTTATATTCTTTTACTTATATCAAAGTATCTAGTTTGTTAACTATATAATTAATATTTTAATTTATTTATATAAGTATTAGTTTTTACTTAGAGGAATATATATATAAAAAAAATATTAAACAAGAGATTGACATTTGACATTTTGACAAGCTTTTACTTTTGATCGATCATCTATGTTCACAAACATTATAGTGATTTTACGGGTTAGACGAGCCATATTAATGTAAAATTAAATTACACTTGGGCCTTTTTTTAATGTTAATATTCAAAGAAAAAATTGATCAAGCCCAGCAATTCTCTTTCTAAATAGATGGGATCAAAAATGACATACACCGGCTTAAGGTAGTTCTTTCACAAATGCAAAAATTCAAGAAATCTTCGAAACTTGGAATATAAGTCATTAAGAGCATAATAAACTCACTGTTAAAATTTGAAGACGATTTACCACACTAAACATGAAATAATTGCAATTAAATATGAAATTTTTTACATATGGTAAGTAGATTGGGAAAGGGTGGGAAAATGAACATTATTTTATTTTTTTTCATTGAAGGACTTTCGCCATCTTGATGAAAAACTAATATTGTTAGAATAATATATTCGGAGGAACTTAAAAAAAAAAAAATTGAAATTATTTACCTCGTAGTTTTGATAAAAAAAAAAAACATATTTGGGTGATTATTTTTAGTGGAGGGGGTATAATATCAATGGCTTGGAAACGATCCATTCATATAGAGAATATAGTAGTGTAAAAAATACAGTCACGTTAAAAAAACATAACCTAAAATTTTACCACCGTTCATATATTTATAGAGTGGTTACAAGGGTAAAACTTTTTCTGTGGATTGTCGCGAAAGAACATCCTTAAGAATCAGTTCCACATCGTCTTAAAGTGTAAACCTGCTAACTCACAACAAGGAAATTTTACAGGGCAGAGAAAAAACTAAATTTAATATTGTTGTAATGGAAAAAAACTATTTTTCACATTTTTTTTCTACAACTTACGATCGTTTTAAGTAAGTTTTACTTGGACGATGCTGCATCTCTTTTTCTTTCGAACGGTATTAATATGTCATATCATCAGCTTAGGGCCGGTTGTATGTCGCAAAGTAAATGCTTTTTACCACTAACACAGAGTAGATGGTAAATGGAGGGATTGGCCATCCCAGTCCCTCCATTTACCATCTACTCTGTGTTAGTGGTAAAAAGCATTTACTTTGCGACATACAACCTGCCCTTAGAGTGTAAACCTGCAAACTCCACTTTTTATCATATATGACATATTAATGCCGTTCGAAAGAAAAAGAGATGCAGCATCGTCAATTACAACTGCTACTTAAAATTACGATCGTAAGTTGTAGAAAAAATGTGATTTTCCCTAACAACAATATTAAATTTTGTTTGTTTTTTCTCTGCCCTGAAAAATTTCCTTATTGTGGGTTAGTAGGTTTACTCTCTAAGGCGACGATATATGATAAAACATGGATTTAGCAGGTTTACACTCTATGACGACGACTTATTGCTATAGGAGTCGAAACAAAATATAAAACAGCAATTGTAAATATTTCCTATTTACCGCTTAACCATCGATAGATTTCTAACTAAAATCAATATCCTAAAAAGGGTACCCTTTTAATTAATTTTTTTGAAGAACGAATAAAAATTAACAAAAATGAACCAAGATGCTAGTTGAGAATTTACTGGTCAGATGAATGAGCGCAAAATTTATATATTCAAGAAAAATTATTTTTTCATTTTTCTGGGGCATGGGTCCATTTAATCAACGATATCCCTTAAGACCTGTTCAGACTACTTTAGGGCCAGTTGTATGTCGGTTTGTAAAGTCTTTGTTAAAGTTAACAAACGGTGAAACCTTAGAATTCACCTTGTGCCCGGCGAGATGGCCAATCAGATGAGAGTGCGTGTCAGGTGAATTCTAAGGTTTCACTTCAACAACGACTTTACAAACCGACATACAACTGGCCCATAGTAATTTAGTCGAGTAGCGAATATTTTAGTAACTAAATGTCTGAACAACAAAACTTTAGTCGAGTAGATTAGTAAATGATTTAGTCGAGTTGATCCATTTTACTCTATTTTTTCGGACGAATAATGTCCCCACCACTCTTCAACGCATCCTAAATCATCCACAAAACCAGTGCGAACCTGTTGATTTAGTCGAGTTCATTAGTTTCATTTCGAAACACTGCTCACTAATATAATTCGCACTTGACTATAATGCGAACGTTTTTTGGTCAGTACATCGATTTTAGTTACTCGACTAAATTACTTAAGTAATCTGAACCGGCCTTTAAAGCCGACTCTTCTTCTTCTTCTTCATCTTAGGGTTTGATACAGATTCCTGCATTAGCGTCCGTCGTCTACCTTCCTTCTATTCCCTTCTCCCATCAGATGATTCACTTCCCCGCAGCCGTTTGAAGGTCTTGGAAATTTTGTATTCCTGTCCACTGGCGGATGTTTCTTAACCAGGATAGTTTTTTTCTTCCCAGTCCTCTCTTTCCCCCCTCGATCTTTCCTTAGAGAATGAGACCTTGGAAGTGGTATCCGATCAAGAGAGAGCCGACTCTACTTCCTAATTAATAATTTATAACCATAAAACTTTCAACTAGGGTCTTTTTAAAATTGTGAAATTATTTTCAAGCCTGGTAAGCACACCCAGTAGTTAAATAGAGTTCTTACTAAAAACGGGTTTTTACTGCAACATATATATATATATAGGTATAGATGAAGATATCTATACCTATATATAAGTGGCTTATGGTCCATGGATGCTGTGGGTGCGGCGCATCCCTAAAATTCAAACATTTATAGTATTTTCATAAAAGGTCGACTTCAAAATTTTAGGATCCTTAAATTTTCAAATTATTATCGGTTATTTCAAATATTTCTATATTTTAAACAACTGGGTGCTACAGCAATTTAGCGAAGTGTTCTTTCTTAATCCGGTGAAAGGGGGGGGGACTAATTTTTATTTATTCATCTACATTAAGAGCACTGCTCATAACAGGGTTGATTCTATAAATAAAAATTACATTTAAATATATATACAATGTCTTTTTACACTAATCATTTATTCATTCATTAATCAACAATACTAATCAGTCAACTCTGGTGAGCATCGTAAACTCATTATCTAGGTTCTGAGCCTCAGAATACTCAACACCCAATGCTAAAGCCTATTCAGTTGGCATACATCAATAGCCCTCTGAAAGAATTCCCTCACTCAAAATTCTGTCGCAGTAGGTCTTGTGATTCCCTATATAAAAAGTACACTCGATCAAAATACAAGTTACATACACATATCACTCAACATTGAAATTGAGGGATTATCTACCATGACTAAAAATATATTTTTTATTAATTTTTTGGGATTATTATTCAATTTTTATATAGATTATGTATTTTCAAAATAACAATTAGACTAGCTCGCCGCTTCTAGGAGGGATCTATTTTCTAAATATTTTCAAAATTCCTTCTTGAAACTAGTTATTCCTGCTGTTCTTACAAGACAAACTATTTATTAGAATTGGATTGAAATAAGCAAACTTGATAAATTTTAGCCTCTTCTATTATAAAATAATTTCAGAAGAAAAGAAAATTTTCATTTATCTTGTTTATACACCATGAAAGAAAGGTCTAACTAAAAAATCTTACAAAGCTCCTTTATAGTTGTTTAACGACTATCAATGGAAATCAATTTCTTCTTTTTTAAATAATAAATATTCAAAATTGACTCTTGCACCTTGGAAAAAAGGGGTCATCGGAGTCGAAAGTACTTGTAGAGTTACTTATCTTAAAATATTCAAGATTGTAGGATTGAAGTAAGATGGAAGGAGAAAGGGAGAAAACAAGTTGAAATGAAAAAAGGGTGCAACCATTTTCAAATAATTGGAAGATTAAACATAAACATATAAATCTATATAACGTCGCCTAAGAGTGTAAACCTGCTAACTCTCAAGAAAATTTATCAGGGCAGAGAAAAAACAAACAAAATTTAATATTGTTGCTATGGAAAGAAACTATTTTTCACATTTTTTTTTTTCTACAACTTACTATCGTAATTTTAAGTAGCTGTTTTACTTGGACGATGCTGTGCATCTCTTTTTCTTTCGAACGGTATTAATATGTCACTATGAAAAAAAAAAAAGGATTTAGCAGGTTTACACTCTAAGGCGACGATATTATACTTTTATATTCTTTTATCATAAAATTTAAAATCATAGTTAGTATTTAAAAACATGAATACTAAAAAAATTTACTTATTTTAAGGTCATTAAATGTGGACAAAAAAAAAGAAGCCATGGAGAAAAAATTTATATGAAAATAATGGTTACCCTGATAATTACACAGATTCATCTTTTCTAGAAGAGCTGAGAACAAATATTAATATAAAAGAAATATGTTTTCGAGAAGCATTTCTTGGAGCGGGACTTATTACTCAACAATTTTCTGTAGTAGTAAATTTTGTAGTATTATATATTTACCTATATAACTTTTGGATCCAGCCAGAAACATTATTTGTCCAAAGTAGCTTAATTACTGTTAATATTTACTTACTTCAAAGAATTATATTAAGTAAAGGATCCACTTTAGCAATTTTAGCTAAAGATATAAAAACTTGTATAATATTTTTAGCATTTGGTTATTTTTTATCTCCAATATTAAAAACATTAACAGAAACAATTAGTACAGATACCATTTATACCACTACAACATTTATGATGGGGATTCATTTAATTTTTTTTGATTATAATGATTCAAATGCTATAAATTCAAGTTCCCTTTCATTCAATGCTGCTATTTTTGGGTCCATTTGCTTAGCGTCTCGTTTACCGACCCCTTTTCATGCCTTCGTATTATTAACAATAGCCGTAGAATGTTTTGTTCTATTACCAATTTTTCTAGAAAAATTAGAATGGCCTTTATTAAAATTATTTATAATGGTAACTTTTGGCTTTATCTCATTATTATCAATTTCGATCGAGATAACTCTCTATTTTGCTGCTGCTATTATTTTCCTTACTTTTTTATGTCCTATATTATTTTTAAAATGGCAAAAACATAAGGATAATATTTATGGACCTTGGGATGAAGCGATTGTTAATGAAATTGAATTTGAGTAAAAAAAATGTGTATTTTATATTAATTGAAAAACATGTGAATATTTTGAAAATCATTGTTATTTAACTGGTACAAATTGAATTAAACGTTTAATTCTTCTCAAGAAAGCTTCGACAAATCCTTTTTCTGAAGCAGATTGTTCCTAAAAAAATTAAAAAAAAAAATATTGGAAAGAGATATTAAATTGCATTTTATTCTGCAACCTTTCTATTATACGCATTCAACACTAGAACGGCCAGAGCTTTCAAATTGATGATTTCTGATTTTAATATCTCTACAAATTTGTCGTTTTAGATCGTGGAAATTTAGCATTTTCTTACTTTTAAGTTTCAAGTCATAGTTATTTATGAGAAAAAAAAAAAAATTATTTAATTACCCGTCTATTTTTTCATTGCAAAATTTTTTTAATTTTGGAATGAAAAATAAATAATGGCTTGTTTATAAAGACATTATGAATGAATTTTAAGAATGAAAAATAAAAAAATTTGGTCTTATATTTATGTAGCAATCAATTTAATAATTGATGATATTTTATCATAAACATATAGATTTTAAAGAAAATTCAACAGTGCCGTAAAAACGTGAGCAGGCACCGTTAAGAAATATCAAAAGATAGGCCGTTCTATTGTTAAATTACTATCTTAAAACTAAAATAAATTATTATACTAAATATTTTGATTATTTATGTCCATCGATTAAATTATTAAAGTTGTTATAGGGAAATAAGGACTATATCTTTTATGCAGATAATTTATATTTTAATAGTTTTTAAGGAATTTGGTGTTGGTACTTGGTGAAACATTTTTTTAAAATTATTGGATAAAAAATACTTGGTAGGTTTCACATTAATAATTTTAATTTGTATTTTAGTGCCAACGTTTCGTCAACTTTGTTGACTTCTTCAGGGCTCAAATAGTTGACTTCCCTGCATATTTGTCATTTTTATAATTATTCTTTCTTAGTAAACATATCAAGGCATCAACATCAATAAGATTAAAAAAATAAAAATAAAAAAAAAAATGAAAAAAAATAAAAAAATTTCAATCTGATTGATGTTGATGACTTGCCTTGATATGTTTACTAAGAATAATTATAAAAATGACAAATGTGCAGTGAGGTTAACTATTTGAGCCCTGGACAAGTCAACAAAGTTGATGAAACGTTGGTAATAAAATATAAATTGTCTGCATAAAGGATATAGTCATTATTTCCCTATAACAACTTGGATAATATTATACTAATGTTTATAATCATTATTTGAAGAATTTATATTCATAAGAAATCAATAAATTAATAGATAAGGTAGAATTTATATATATATATGTATATTTGTATATATTATATTTTTAATATATAGTATTTTAATGAAAACTTAGAAAATATGCAATAATTATTCAAATATTTTACCTGTTTTGTATCAATGAGCATTTGACTAAAACTATCATTAAATATTGAAACTAATCCTTGTTTAACATGTATAATATCTTCTTGACAAAGATCCCATCTTTCTTCAGACACCGTATTCCATAAGGCTAAAACAGAATATATATCTATTTTACTCCTTTATTAAGATAATTGTAATATGTATTATATATGTATATAAGTTTGTAAATAAAAACTATCTAATTAATATTTATTTTTTGTTAGAATATTTTTCATTAGCAAATGGATGTTTGGCACCCTTTAATTACATTTTTATTTTACCATACAGGGTATGGTCAAGTATTGTAATCGTGAATGAAAAAAGTGGTTTTTTTCCTTCTTTTTTTCGAAATATTTCAAAAACGGCTGAAACTATTTTGATTAAAAAAATTGAGCGAAACAATGGCATTTCACTCTACAAAAAAGCACTAATAAGTGAACATCGAAAAAATTATATTTTTTGAGATAATAATTGTTTTGTCAAAATGTCTGTTAGTAGTTAGTCTGTGCGTTACCAAATTTTTGTGGACGAGCTAGCTCAAAAACTAGTGTGAATATCGAAACCAAATTTCACACGTAGTTTTGGTCCATTGAGATTAAGAGCTGATTAGATTTTGGTGTATATCGATCCAAAATTAAGGGGGGGTGGAGGGGTGTTAAAAATTAAAAATCTAGTCCATTTGAGCAAACTCAACCAAATTTTGTATACATAATCAGTGGGACCCAAGTCTAAAAATGCAAAAACTAACCGTCCAAAATGGGGGAGGGGGGGTGTAGGGTCAAAAAATGAAAATCTTGTCCATTTACCAAACTCAACCAAATTTTGTATACATAATCAGTGGGATCCAAGGAGTCTAAAAATGCAAAAACTAGCCCCCCTCCCCTACATGATTATAAATAATTTTATTAAATATAAGTGAGGGGCCAGGTTGTATGGTAAAGTCAAGTGGATGGCCACATCAGAACACGTCAGCTTATTTAAGATGTTACTTACCCGATTTTGTTGAATCGGAAAATTTAGTTTTTGGAATTGTTCTAAGCATATAATAATCAAGATGACTCCAAATAAGATATAAACAATTTTCTATTAAAAAGTGTGTATATTCAAGTTGTCGGCTCTTGCACCTTAATTTGGATTGTAATTTTTGAGCGGCTAGAGCCCTGCCCGCCAATACTGGCATTTGGTCAGTTCTTATATCTAATACCTATTAGAAAAACAAAAAATGATTAAGATCTTTGTCCTTGATATGAATATTAACTAATTGATAATACCTCATTGAGTTCATTGGTACTCATTGTATTAACTAAATTTAATTTACGTGATAGAAAATCTAATGACACTTTTTCCTTGTGATAATATGAAACACTTAAAACAAGTTGTCTGACAACAACTCCCAATGTTGGCACAGTTACTTCACTTAAAACTTGATCTAAAAAAATAGAAATACTTTTAATATAAGTAATTAGTTTTAATTAGATTTGATTTTAATAATTTGTATTAAGTTACCATTAAAATGATTTTCTGAAGAAGGTTCTGAAAGAAGAGGTCTGAAAATTACTTCTCTAATTCTTTGATCCACATCGCTACAAGCTTGTTGATATCTTGCAAATAAAGCTAAATTACAAGCAACTTGTAAAAATAACAAAACTAGTTCTTGTCCATCGATTTCAGATGGTCTTTCCATACTAGGCTGTTGCAATTCCCTTAAAGTACTTTCATTTAGTAGAAAACGAGATAATAAGGAGAGCATCTGCGATCGAATACGCCCTAGATGACTTTGTCCTGAAGTTAGGCGTTTTTCTGGAAAGAAAAATATCAAAATATATAAATTTTATTGTAGAATGTATAAATGAAAATTAGTTATTTTGCTTATTTTTAATACACCATAATTTAAAGATAGTTTTTTAGTGAAAACATAATTGAATTATCATATATTTGCTATTAATTATTATTAATATTTGTTGACTCGGTACAAAGTATGTTTGTAACACGATGTAAGTTTAATGCAAACATATTTTGGAAGATTTTTGTAAGTTAAACTAATGCAGGTATAAATCAATAGTACTTCATACTTTGATTCGCAAAAAGTTTATGAAGAATTTCTTTAAAATTTATTTTGTATTTTAAATGCATAATTTTTAAATTACTTTAAATTTTACGACTTTCTTAAAAGAAATAGGCTGGCTTGCCCGACTTTTCAATGCTCTTAGAGTGCCATACACGAAACGGGCGTCGGCGCCTCTCCACATATACCTGTGCTGAGTGTGTTTAGTTGTTTTACACAGATATACGGGACCTACGTTTTAACGTCGGTTCCGAACGGCTAATTTGGAGAGGTTTACTAGACAATTATACTCTTGGTAGGTTGCCATTGCTTTCCAAGAGGAGGCGGCTGCAAATATCTGCCGAGACTCGGTTTCGAACCAGCGTACTTCGGGTCAGCGAACCGACACTCAAACCACTGACCCACAGTCGTCTTTTTCAATGCACCAGACAAAAACTTTAAAATTCACTCTTTTTTTTATTTAAATTTAGATACTAATATTGTAAATATAAATTTAATCATTTTGCATTAATTTACTAAACTAAATTAAGAATAAATAAATTATAAATGAAAATTAGTTATTGTTAAAAACCACCTCTCAGAATCTTTATCTAAAACTCATTTCACATTACATGTATCTAGTCATATAAATTATGATTTTTAATTTTTTACTTTATTTTGTCTCCAATAAAGGTAGTCAAGGGGGTTGAAGCTGTAAGCCGGCAGGTGTATATAGAAAAGTTGCTGGTTTAAATAATTAGAATGAAACGGCATTTACTAAATGACTAAACTTAAATAATTTTCTAATGCTTATTTTAGAGTGATGTTAATCGAAAAAATACCAAATTATCAATCTTAGCATAGCAAGAGTAGAGAATTTTAGAAGCCTTAAGGCGGGTTCACACGGAGTCGTGAACCGGGCGAGAGTACTACTTGATTTGCGCATGCGCTACGACTTGCTTATTCAACAGAGTAACCCACGCGACCTTTCCCAGTTCACACGAAAAAAGTGGCCTGGTTGGTCGTTTGTTTTTTGCCCGTTGTTCAATCATGGCAGAACGTTCTTTCTTAGAAATAAATGAACTATTGAAAACCATGGAACCCTAGGCTTATATATGTCACCAGCCGAGGCTCCGGATTTCTTCAAGTTCGCAATTTTTTTACTTCCTGATAATATCAAGATCTAGTTTTTAATTTTCTGTGCGACTTCACGAATACCAAAACCGTCAATGCTCATTTCACTACTTATTTCTTGTAATCTCGGTTTTTGTATTGTTCTGAATTTATTTTCCAAAAACATCCATTTTCGTTATATAATTCTACGAACTTCATCACCTGAACCTGTCAGCTCTTCGGTAGAAATATGAATGAAACGGTCGTGGTCTTTTCAACCAATCGGAAAGATTACGACTCGCCTATTCGAGGTCGAGCACGACCTCCACTCTCACTACCGATAGTTCAGACGAGGTAGTGAAGACGACAGCTGGCCTATCAGTAGTGCTCTCGCCCGTTTCACGACCCCGTGTGAAACCGCCTTTAGTCAACAATTTATTTTATTCTATACGAGTATACAAAATATTTTTAAAGGAAAAATTAGGTTTTTAATTTATCCAAAATAATTTATAAATAAATACCATGATAAGATGCGCGAGCAATAACACCAGTAAGTCGGGCTAATTCCCGCATTGAAGTATAATTAATTCCTGGAAGATGTCCTGTTCGGAGAACTTGTGTAATAGTTGAATTATGAGCAAGCAAAAAATCCAAAACTTGAGCACAACAAGAAAGGTTTTCTGTTCCAAGCGTTGTTAATACAGCATCACAAATATTTAAAGCTGGCAGAAACATTTGGGTAAATCGAGTAGATGGTGGTGGAACGAAATCAGAATCAATCAAAGGGTTTCTAAAAACAAATAATAAAAAAACTCACATTATTAAATTTAGTTCAAAAATTAAATAAATTATTAAGTTCGCCACTTACTTGTAATGTACATCAGGATGCTTGTCAAATACTAACATGTTCCCAAGATTAGTAAAGACGCCTTGTTGCAAAAGTAATTCTGCACCCAAGCGTGTTGATGCTATTCTGCACAATAAAGCCATTTTCGATTCATAAACATAAAGAGCCCGGAGAGAAACGACTCCTGGTTCAAGAATTGCTATTAATTTTGAGTCTGAATCAAGAAGTGAATCGGCAACATGTTTTAAATATCCACGAGAAGAAAGATATGCTATATAATTAGAGTGAGGGTCCAATTCGACTAGTACATCTAAGCATGCTAATGCTAGCATCTGAAATTAAAAATAACAATTAGAAAGAAAATTTCTAACTACCATAGGAATAATTTGAATAAGAATTAATTACTATTATTATTTACAAAAATAAAATCGATAAGTTTAAATATTTTTTTTTTTTTTTCATTTTTTTTTAAATATGAATTTTGTTTAAAGAAGAGTAATAGTCAAACTAATCAGTAAAAAACGATTATTAATAATATGACTAAATTGGAAGTGATGTTTTGAATAAAAATATGTTAGTGAGTTTTCGTAGGAATGCGGATAAATTATTTTTTCAAAAACAAAAATGAATCAGAGTTGGACTTTTCGTTTATCTATTCAGAATTAATCAGCAACTTAGATTTTATTAAGAAGTGAATTTAATTTTATTTAGGAGCAAATCTAAGATTTTAGTAGATATATTTTTACATTGCATATCAGAGGGCTTCGTCCCCTCGGGAATCGAATATATATGTTACATATCGGATAAGGATTTGTCTTATGGGTTTGGCCGAGGGGTCAACCGCGACCTAAAATCGTGTACACCTACTTCCACTTCCACTTTCATTTTCATGTAGAAGACAATAGATTTTCTAATGAATTCCAAAGTAATTCCAAATAATTCCAAAGACAGTGACACTTAATTCCAATCGCTGTTCACCCCTCGGGTTTGGCTAACGACACCCCAAGCTAGTTAGCGCTTGGGTTCGATTCCCGAGGGGATGAAGCCCTCTGATATGCAATGTAAAAATATTTCTACTAAAATCTTAGATTCGTTCCTTAATAAAATTAAATTCACTTCTTAATATTATAATGGTTATTTACCTACTAAGCTGGATTGATTTTTGAAAAATTCCACCTTTCTTCAAAAAAAGAAACAAAAAAGATGCTTAAATCTTTGCATTGATTATTTATATTTTATTTTTTAAATGTCAAGAATGAGCTTAAAACAATAAAATTTAATAAGTTGTTGTAGGGAAATAAGGACAATAGCTTATGCCTATAGGAAAATATTTTCAATCTGTGTGATGACTGGGTCTTATGTGTTTGATAAGAATCATCCTTTATTAAAAATATATTTAATGAAAAAATGTATCTTGAATGATAATCAACCGACCTTAGCGACATCATGTCCTCCAATACAGTCGCGACTAACACAATCGATAAGACTTTCTCCAAAGGTTGAAACTATCTCTATGCTTCCTTGATACCAAGCTTTGGGAGCATTATCTCTACAAGTTACAGTCAAAAGATGAAGGAGTGCTCCATATTGATTAACTCGTAAACGTTGAGAACTAATTCCTAGAAAAATTATGAAAATGTTTAATATATATATAATTATGTTTAATAAATATGTACCGTAGTTTTTTTTTTTAAGTGGTATAAGTCCAATTGTGAAAAACAATTTGTTATTGCCTGTTTTAGTTAGACATAGATGTCTTCTTTCCAAGTTTATAATAACATAGTCAATGGTGTACAACAATAGGCCCGTTTACCCTGTAAACCCGGCATTAAATATCTCAATATATTATGAATAAATGGACTTTTACCACTTAAAAACAAAAGGGATCATATGTATATACAGGGTGTTTCAGGAGAAATAGTAAATATTTTAGGAGGTGGTAGTATAGACGAATTGCAATAAAAAATGCCATATAACATGTGTCCAGTTTTTATTGAGTACAGAGATACAGCTGTTAGTATGTAATCCAATATCGGCATACTCAGGATGTGCAAATACGTGCGGCATGTTTACATGCTACAGTACAGTAGACTTGGCCAACAAATCACAATGAAAACTAAAGCACAACTTCAAAACTTGAACATCAACACTCTACTGCTGACATTCGATAAATACGTCCATAGCAACCGATGTACCAACACAGGAAACGAAAATGCATTGAACTCGGCTGTATCTCTGTACTCAATAAAAATTGGACACATGTTATATGGCATTTTTTATTGCAATTCGTCTATACTACGACCTCCTAAAATATTTACCATTCCTCCTGAAACACCCTGTATACAATCAAAAAATGATTAAATTTTACCTGAACTTAACATCCACTCTATTAAAGATGAAAGTATAAGAGTATACATGCTTATTTTAGTTTCTGTCAGTGTATCTGAGCCAACTTCTCTTTGTTGTGATTTTAAACATTTGCGAAGATTCACCAACATTACCAAAATAACACTTGAGGTAAGGTTAGCAACTTCAGGTAAAAGTTGTTTATGAGTAATCTAAAAATTGATATTTATTTTAAATATATAATTAGTATAATAATAATAACAAATTTGAATATATACTTTTAATAAAATTAGATGTAGACAATCGATTAGAAATTTTTGAATAATTTTTGGGGAAAATAATTCAGATGGTGCTACAAGAAGGAGAATCTCAGTAATATGATTCCATGCTTGAAAACAGCGAACTGATGCAGCAACAAGTGTTCGATGTTCATTAAGACGTAAAGCATATTTACATAATTCCTAAAAAAAAATCAAAGAAAAAAATAATATTAAAATTATTTAATTAAAATTTCAAAAAATATTTGAGGGATGTTTATATTTCTATATAAAGAATTAGATAATTAATTCTAAAATTCCTGAATATCTCCAGAAACAGGTTGTCGTGCAGCTAATTCAGTTATCAAGTATCGGTGAAGTCTATTCACATCAATGAGACGAGGTTCTCCAGCAGGAGCAGCTTTTTCACATTCAGATAAAGCTTTTTCTGCTAAACCTCTAGGCAGATAAGGCCAATTTCCAGGTGAAGGCAGTTCATGGCATAAATCAATTACACTTAAAAGTCGTTGAAGCATTCGTTCTTTTTGGGCATCATCGTGAGAGATAGCTTCAAGAAAAAAGTATTTTATTTATTAATGGGAATAAACTAGCTTAAGAAATTTTAGAAAATCAGAAGTAAGTCTTTTTCTACTGAATTCGAATTGCTATTTATCCATTACATGTCAAAAGAGACGTAGTAATCTTTTTAGGTATTGAATGATGAATATTACATTTTGGAATGGAATTTTTTTTACGCGTAATATATGTCAGAATGTTTCCACTTTCAATTCCTGCTTTTTGGCAGTTAGTTCAATTCCCAAGAGGGTGAATACAACAGTTCTGACATGTAGAAGATCATATCTATAATATTTAAAAGGAAATTAATTAAAGTGTCTTTTGTTTGATACAAATAAACATTCATCTATATATAATTATATATATTCCTTTATATATAGGTGAATGTTTATTTGTATCAAGCAGAGGACATCTTCATAAATTGAAAATTCAACTCTCATGATTTTGGAAATAAATCTAATTTCACTGATATCGGAAAATGATTTTTATATGAACTAAGATTAAGTGTAATAAAATTATATTTTGTTATGATTTTGATACAAGAAATTGCACCAAAAAGATACAACCTCTGTAGTCCGCGGTGGACTCTTCTATCGTAAAAAGAAGAGATTTCAGGGATTGGGTCGGAGGTGAAGGTACCGGTGGATGCGGGTCTTGGAAGATTGAAGGTGTCACGGGGAAGACGCACGAGTAAGTCTCTAGAAGTCATTGGAATTTAAAGATAAACGAATACGTTTGTTCGGTTAATATCCAATTTAATAGCGAAAGGGTGTTGAATGTTAGAAAATAGTGTATTTAGCATAAATGAAGCTTATGGAGGGATTATTGATTTTATCTCGTCAGAATAAATGCCAGTTAGTATCTATAAAAATGGCAAAAGGGGGAGACAGTTCTACTATGGGACAGGGAGTCGAAAGCATCAGTTAATGCTGGATCTTCTATTAGTCTCATAGCTAACTTTTGAATTGCATTCAAGTTAGCAAGCAAATGCTTGGAGGCTCCTCTCCACAGATGCGAGCCATATTCGAGACAGAGGTGAATGTAAGCTTTGTATAGGATAAAAAGTTGAGTGGGCGTTTGGTCGGGAAAAGAAAGCCAAGCTTACATGCAGCAGCTTTTGTTACTGAATTAATATGGTCATTCCAAGAAAGGCCAGACCCTAGGGTGATAGCCAACATTGATATTTTGTCACAAAATTCCAATGAGCTCGAAGCAAACGAAATATCATCAAGATCCCTATTTATGCGCCTAGAAATTGGACAACTTGTGTCTTGCCAGCATTAAAGTTTATCAAGTTATGAGATTTTACTAAGGGAAAGTGGTGTAGGTTTTAGGTGAAACATGATATTAATTAATAAAGTAAAGGGTGTGTAGTTTCACAGTGAATGAAATAAAACTCAAAGAGGTTTATACAAACTCAATATATTTCGGATTATTAGTCCATCATCAGGAGTTTATAAGTTAAAACTTTAAAACTTGTAAACTCCTGATGATGGACTAATAATCCGAAATATATTGAGTTTGTATAAACCTCTTTGAGTTTTATTTCATTCACTGTGAAACTACATACCCTTTACTTTATTAATTAAGTTATGAGATCCCCAATTTTTAAGTCTGCTTAAATCTAAATTTATTGAGGAAGCGATGTTTGCGCTTTTTACAAATGGTGGGTGCTATCATCTGCGTAACAATGTAACGAATTGGAGGGTAAATTCAAAAGGTCATTAATATAAATAATAAAGATCGTGGGAGAAATGAGTGAACCCCAAGGAACTCCAGCATTAGTTTAGAAGGAAGAGGATGATATCCCATCAACCTTAATACTACGGTTTGAGAGAAAGTTTTCAAACCACTTGCTGAGGCTTGACGTGAGTTCAAAGGAATCTAAGCTATGATTAATTTTAATAAAAAATTAATCTTGGAAAAATACAAAAAACTTATTATAAATAATAGTAGATATAGTCACCTTCACTTATAAGATCTCTATATCCGAGAACGGAACTTTCAGGATATTCCTCAGTTACATTTTCCTTAAAGAGGAGTCTCATCAGATGAGTAAGATGGGAAAATCTTTTGTCTACAGCTGATGTTTTTAATTCAATTGCCACCGTTTTCAGGAGCCACGCCATCTGATTATATTCTGAGGCTAATTAAATTAAAAAAAATATAAACCATTTCAATTAATAAATAAATTAATAATACAACAAAAATTATAATTTTTTATTAAAAATTTAAGTGACTGTATTTAATATTCATGTAATTCCGAGGGTTGCTAGTCACAAATAAAATAATAATTTAGTAAACTAAAATTTGAATTTTTATTTAAATCACACATAATTAATTAAAATTATTTATTGAACACGAACAAATAATACAATTAACTACAAATTTGTTCATGTTCAATAAATAATTATAATTAATTATGTGTGATTTAAATAAAAATTCAAATTTTAATCAAATTAATCACAAAAATAAAAGCTTCAACAGCTTCATTACTAATTTAGTAAATTATTATATTTATAGTGACAAAACTAAAAGGACATTTACTATTGAAAGTCAATCAGAGGTGATCAAAACTGAATAAATAATAATAATAATTAACTAAATGATTATTTCATTTGTTAGTAGAAACCCTCAAAATTTCAAGAATTCAACAAATATATAATTTATGAAAAATTTTACAAATAATGAAATTAAAGACATTTTTATAAAAAATATATTAAACTAGTTTGAAGTGAAATTTTCAAATAAATGATTTCATTTGAATAAGTAATTATTTAACATGATGAAAAAAATTTAATTTACCTTTATCATTGAAAGAAAACGGTAAAGCCCCAACATGTCGGCATAGAAAATCCCCACATGATCGTAAAAATCTTAAAGTAGGTGCTGAAGTCGATGGTTCACAAGCAAGATTATACAGAAGAGCATATCCACTATTGATTACAGATGGCGAAGCACATTGCGAATGTTTATTAAGACGGACGGCTAAAGCCGTATCCAAAATGGAAATAATGGAATGAAGACAAGTTCTAGGAAATCCAAGAATACCTAAATGGTTAAAAAAAAATTTAATAATATTTTCACACGTATTCATATTTAAAATATTCTTTGAAATATTACAATAAATTTTTAATATATATATTTACCAGGTTGTTGAAAAACAGTTGCTCTAAGGTCTCTATTAATATCAAAACCTAAAAGAAATTGGGCCAAATTTGGAGTAGGTTGTGGTAAACTACGGTGTAACAAATGCAAAACGGCCTCTTGAAGATCCTCAAGTCCTTCATCTGATTCAAGACAATCAACAAAAGCCCTTCGAACTTCATCGATTGTAGTTTTAGAAGCTGTAATTTCAGCTAATAATTGAGCTTGAGCTTGTGCTCCTTTTGTTACAAAAGTAAGAACTCGAACAGCTGTTAAGGCATGTTGAGGTAACCAAGCACTATATGATACATGTTTTGCAACATGAAGCAAATGATCAGGTCCACCAGATCTAGGATTAACCCCAAGAAGCAATTTTGAAAGATGAGTCAGAAGTAAAGAACTTCCTGAAGATGTTAATAATTTATGAAACCGTTCTTGAATTCTTAGAGCTCTTTCTAAAATCCTTAAACAATATAAAGAAGTTGTTTCTAGATTTTCTTTTCCAGGAAATGGAATATAAGCGTCTAATAATCTACAAGATTCATCTAAAATCCATAAAATCTAAAAAGTTATGAAGATAGTTTAGTTTTTATAAGATGATTAGATTATATAAAATGTTAATCGATTTATTAAAAAGCTTACTAGTCTTAGAAGTTCTGATTTAGCATTAAGATTAACCATCAAATGAAATCCTGGAGGAGGGCTTAGCCTTGCAGTGCCACCGCCTTGGATTTCAATGCTGCAACTTGTGAAATCTTCTGAAGATGGTTCATATTTATCAAGAAATTTAACAATCAAAGATAAACAATACTCTGCGATTTCCCACTAAAAAATTAGGAATTTAAGAATTAATTTTCAAAAATTGAAATATAAATTTTTTTACTTGTACTTACCCTTTCTTCTGGGTTTTTATAACTTCTAGTGTTAAACCGTAAAAGAACGGAATCAACAATAAATCTTAAATAAGGTTCAAAACCAGGGTCTCGGGCACCAGCTCCTAAGAGTTTAGGGACTGGAGCTTCTGTTAAAATATCTAGAAGACGAAGGAGAGCTCGAGTTAATGGAAATTCTTCATTTCTAGCTTCAATTTCCTCAAGTTCAGTCTAAAAGCAAATATAAAAACATCATTTTTTTTATTTTAAAATTCAATTATTAAATAAATTTAATTTTGAATTTTCGGATTAAAATACCTGAATTCCACGAGGCTGATATGAACTAGCACTAGGTACTGTTGCAAGAATTTGAGAAGATTCCAATTGATGCCAAAGTGCAGCCGCTGTGTCTGGGGCTTTGGCCAAAGATGCTAAAGTAAGCATAAGTTCTGCTTTCAAAGGGATTGGAACTGCACAGCTCACTAATCCTAATAAAACAGAAATAGCTGTCCAAGAAGGGTTTTTAGCAAGAGCAAGCCGTGCGACTTTATCGTTGTCTGAGATAGAGCGCATTACGGATAATACTGCTCGAAGACCCATCATTTCTTGAGGAGTAATTCCTCGAGGATGATTCCTTTGTCTATAGACTGTATCGGCATTTGGTGGAGCCTCTTGACGAAGATTGGAATAATACCTAAAATAAATTCGCATTTATCGAATAATTTTATAATAAACAATGGGATTGGTTTGACAAAATGGCTTACCAAGCTTATTTAGAACTTAATTTCAAACAAAAAAAAAAGGGATATCAGCAGAGATTTTTAAGAATTAAACTAATTATAAGGTTGGAAATAGAAAGGCTTTTTTAATTTGAAGGGTAAAGAATTAGAAATTAAAAGAAAACCTTTAAAAAAATGTTTTCATTTTGCAATAAGTTTACTAAATTATAGTTACAAGAAAGTTTATAAGCGTGGGCCCAAGTCATTTGAAATTAAGGGGCAAATTTTCTTGTTAACCCGGCAGTTCTCTAAATTTTTATGTAAAATTTAAATATTTCTATAAAAATGTTACTTTATATTTCTCATTCTTTAATAGTCAAACAAAAAGACTTCAAAAAGAAAATCTGAGAAGTTTCAATTCAAAAAATGGAAATGAAATTAATTAACTATTGAATATAGAAATATAGCCTATGTCTATATCATATTTTTTGCAGTTCATTTGTAGTTTTGTGTAAATAAATATAAGAGCCAAATAATTGCCGGTTAAATTTGTAAGCAGTGTCGCGATACTAAATCACGAGTCTTCTCTAGAAAGCTGCAAAGCTACCATCTAGGCAAATCTGGTCTCATTATATATCACTTTGAATGAATTTCAAGACTTAAAACTCCAAAAGAAATACTTTTAATATATTTAAGAATTAATTTTATAAAAAATTAGTATGCAATTACCATAAAAACATTTATTAATGAATGAAGTTGTATGCATGTTATTCAAAATATGAGAAATATTGAATATTAATTAATATTATTATTAAAATTTTAGAGCTATTCTTTCTTCCAACCATATTATTTTTAATATATGAAAATTTAAGGCTTTTAAGTAAAGGTTATTATTTAATGAATTTTTATAAATATATTTCTCCATGCCGACAATTATTATTATATGTAACTCCTAAAAAAAGTGTTTGTTCATCTGAATTCTTGAGTAGTAATTAATTTTAGTATGTAATATACTTAATAAAGTGTATTACACAATTAATTAGTATATATAATATTTTATTAAAATACATAGAAAACTTTAAAAATTCTATGAAATTTTTTATCATGAAAATCAATAACCGCCCCACGGTTCATCAAGCTGGTCACTCATGGGTTTACTGAAAAAATAGTTTCGTCGAAATGGATGCAATATATTCCGATGTTTATCTCCAGGTTGTAAAATAGTGTGATTGATTGTATAACCCTGATCGGTGTATAATGGATATTTTAAGTGAAGTTCTTTTCGTTCTGAAATTGTTGTTAAACTTGGTTTAAAATCATCATGATCAAAAGATTCTTGATAAACAGTTTTAGGAGAGGTCTTTTCTTCGAATGAACTTGTTTCATTGTTTTCATTTTCAATTTCTTTCAGGATTTTTTCTCGAAAATAACGAGTTAATAACTCACGACGATGACCACCAGTAGTGCGTTCTTGAGTCTTATGAAATATAAAATCTTTCTTTGTATGGGTTAAATAATCACATTCCAAAGATTTATTTCCAATAATTTCATGGCTGGCGTTAGGGTAATTAAAAATGAAATTAGTATCATAATCTTTGCTCATGTTTTATCTACACTTTTATGAAAATAATTTTTAATTGTTTGGTAACCATAGTAACAGTAAATGAAATAAAACTACTTTTTCTACTTCGAATTGCGATTAATCAATTTCAAACTGAGAATAGTCCTATTTAAATTTAATTAATTTTAGGAAAGAGTTAAAACTTTCTGAGGGGGGGTCAGATAGGCTAGGCGGTAGCGTGACAGCGAGCTAACCAGGGGACCCGGGTTCGAATCCGACTCGAGGCATCCAGCTAAAATCTGACCCCCGGGGGTAGAGACAAATTTTAAAAATATAACTAGTATCGTAATTAGGCTTATGGCTAGAAAGGCCGAAAAGCCAAAAAGAAAAAAAAAAAAAAACTTTCTGAAGAGTCGGTACGCTCTTCGTAAATAAATAGATAAACTATTTAAAATTAATTTTTTAATTTTTTGCGTGAATTCAATTTCTTATTTAATTTTAAAAGATCAATAATTTGTAATAAGCTATTAGTGCGTTTTGAAATAAATAATTTGATGAATGAAAATGAAACAAAACACTAGTTAGTTTATTTAGGCCTTTGTAAGCATAACGCCTTAAAATTCAATAAAATCATTAAAAAATATAGTTTTTCTCTGCATTTTTTTGACCAGTAACTTCTAATGCTAGAGATCCCAAAATTTAATCAGTTCTCCGCATTGAAAATACAAACATTTTGACACCACATTGGACTTTCTATAACGTTTTGTTCTTGAGTAATTCAATATAAAGGGCACCCGAAAGGGAGACGAAAATTTTAACAATAAGAGAATAATGTACATTTAATAAGAAATTGAGTTTCAAGTATTATAACATTAGAACATCTGATTCAAAATAATAAGATATTAATGTAAAGAACAAGAATTAATAAGAATTTGTAAAGGTCCCTCTAATGTGTCATTTCTTTCTTGGAAGTTTTCTCTTCAAACTGTTTCTAGAGAAAAGATCGTCCTACCTATTTGATAAATTTACTTTTAAATTTTTATTTATTTATTTATTAATGATGTTATGTACATAGGTCAATGCAGACCCTTATAATGTACATTCAAGAGAAAAAAAACCCTGACAAATATAGAAATTAACAATATATAGAAATATAAAATACAAAACATAGATTCCAAAATACAAATATATATATAAAATACAAAATATAGAATAGAAAATTAGAAGCTATAATATTAACATGATATAGCTACAGTGAGTCCACGCAAAAATGAAATATCATTTCCAGAAATTTAAGAGTTCGGGGGTCCGATCTACAGATACCAATTCATAGCACTTGCTCTTATGGTAGGCGGTTTGTAGTATCATCCGCAAGGCTGTGCAATTCTATACCCAGTGAAATCAGGGAATCCAGATCGATTGGAGAATTCAAGAGTAAATTTTACAACCTTTTACTGACAAAGCAGAAGTCTTAGTGAAATTGTGTGGTGGTGGGTTGATTGGTGAATTAAAGGAGAATATTTGTATTTTTTATATTGTTGTATGATTTAATTTTGTTTTATTTTTTTATTATTGTTTTATATTGTTTTGCTATATTTAATTCTATTTTTGTATTGTCTTTTTTGCTCCAGGAGATGAACATCCTCAGAGCATTCAATAAATATATATATTGTAGAACAAATGCAGAACATCCCAGGTAACACACAATATCCTCAGAATATTCTAAGAAGATTTAAATGTCCTTAGAATATTCTGAGGATATTGTGGTTACCTGGGATATGATTGTGTGAGTTAATACGTTTTGATATTTTGTCAACTATACGAACGGAAGGCGAATAAGAGAGAAGAACGAATGAAAGAAGATTAAGGAAGAGGAAAGTGAAAAATCCCGAAGAGCAATAAATATAATAAATAAATTAATACATTTTTGTTATTGTGAAAAATTTTGGAAAACAAAATCTATTATTAAGCTGATAAAGAATAACAAAAAATATTTACCTGTTTAATGAAGTAAAAAAATGATCCCAAGTCATATTAGCTCCACCTGCAAGAGCATTTCCTTTCAAAAGCGCAAATGCATGTGGAGCAGCTCGAGGTGTTGAAGCTAAACTTGAAAGCATACGTAAATAAGGCACAAATAATGCAGGAGGCAAAAGATCACCCGCAATCCTTACAAATTTGTACATAGCTACATGTCTTGCATTAGGCCTACGACGAGGTCCAGGAATTGATTGGGTTAAAGTTGGAGATAATTCTTCTGCACTCCAAAAATCCAGTGCAAGTTCTAGTCCTAAGGGATCCTTGCTATAGAGTGTCGCCAAGGCTAATAAAAGTTGTTCAAAATGATGAGCGAGTCCTACAGGCGGTTCTAGTCCTTCCTTAAAAAGAAAATAAATTTAAAAAAATTAATATAGAAAAATACACGAATGCAGAAATTTGCTTCAATAAGTCTCTGCGTAAATAAATATATATAAGGTCATTCTTTTAAAACCAATTGAAATATATTTTATATCAATATCTTTTTTTATGATATAAATTAAAGCTTTTTTAATTTAACTCATTGGTATTAAAGGATTTTTATTTTAACCTTTACGATTTTCAAACGTTTTTACTTAATGTAATTGTACGATTAGCTTCTAATTGAAGTCTGTGAAGGTTTAGCGAAGTGGAAAAATATGTTTTGAGAGTTATAAAAGCTTTTGGATAGAATCAGTATTTTAATTTTAGGGAAACTTCAATATTTCAAAAAGAAATATGGACAGGTTTCTAAATTAGTCAAGAGATCAAAACGTCAATAAGTAAATATTTTATTTAGTTAAAAAATCGTTCGATGATGATGTACTTAAGTGATTTATCCAAATAATCTTATAAGGGAAAATCATGCGCTTATGATTGATTTAGATAGTGTTTTTTATTAAAATATAATGCTTTCGTTTTACCTGTGCATACATTTGTATCGTTCTAGATGTTTCATCCGCTCTTTGTCTTAATTCTTTAATTTTTATCGGCATTAATATAAGAAAATCCGATATTAGTTGATGCAAACGTTTTAAATAAAACTCCTTAAAAATGGTATTAATAAATGATATTAAGATATAAGCTTATGAAAATAAGAATTCCATTAACATATGTAGAAAAAACTAACAAACCTCCTTGAAAATATTAGGACTAGGAAAAAACGAATGCTGTAAAAATTCAAAAAGTTTTAATTCGATAGCAGTATCGACAAGGGTATCATCTTCATCGAGAATAGCTAAAAGAAAAATAATTAAATTTATCAAAAATCATTTTAGAAAAATATGTTAAATTATTATTAATTACAAATTGGTTGAATTCCTTGAGGACTCATTCTCATTGACGCAATAGTTAAACCCCAAGCGAATTGAGACAAAGCTTGAAGACCGACACTCGCCCAAGGTGTTGGAGTAGAAAATTCTCTAAGCAATGATTTTGCGAGTTCTGGATCTGAGAGAAGTGGAAGCATTTGGCTTGCTCCTAAGTAATAAAAATAAATAATTAAAAATGAATTATTTAAAAATTATATATTATTATATACAAAACTAAAGATTTAAGCATCTTCTTTTTGAAAATAGTTGGAATGTTTTTCAAAAAATCAGCTCGGGTTAGGATTAACAAATCTATTTTAAAAGAGAAAGAAATTTAAATTTTAGGACAAATTCTAAGATTTTAGTAGAAATATTATTAGATTGCGATATCAGAGGGGATTCATCCCCCCAGGAGTCGAACCTGAGAGCTAACATGCTTTCCGGGCAGTCAGCTCACACCCTCGAGACAATTTAATAATATTTCTACTAAAATCTTTGAATTTGTCATAAAAATTAAATTTCTTTCTTCATTATTATATACATTAGGGAGCTCCTTATTTTGGATATTTTCGAATATTTACGCTGACAGGGGCTCATATGGTTAGAAATAAATAAATAAAAAAAAAAATATCCCCCAAGTTTCAAGTCTCTATCTCAATTTTAACCAAGTGCTACACAGCGATTAAGTTTCCTATCTAAATAACTGGGGTTTTTGGCATTGAACGATCAATTTTTTATTCCAGCAGGTAATGGTTCAAAAGATTTGAAACTCTGCAGACTTTATCCTTATAATAGTAGCTATCCCTCAGAATTTTTAGCTATTATAATTTTGGAGTCTATAACTTACTAATACTAAGATATAGCAGTATTTTATCTAGATGTAACTCCAAAATTGAAATAGCTAAAAAATCTGTAAACATTTTGAAGGATAGCTACTATTATAAGGATAAAGTCTTCAGAGTTTCAAATTTTTTGAACCATTACTTTGGCCGGAATAAAAAATTGATCGTTCAATGCCAAATACCCCATGTTATTTAGATGGGAAACTTAATCGCTGTATAGCACTAGGTTAAAATTGAGATAGAGACTTGAAACATGGAGGATATTTTTTTTATTTATTTTTAACCATATGAGCCCTTGTCAGCGTAAATATTCGAAAATATCCAAAATAAGGAGCACCCTAATATATATACATCATGCCAAACGAACACTCTCAAACTAATTTTTTTTTTACTTAGGGAAAGTGGTGTAGGTTCTAGGTGAAACGTGATATTAATTAATAAAGTAAAGGGAGTGTAGTTTCAGTTTTTAATCTGTAAACACCTGATGATGGACTAATAATCAGAAATATATTGAGTTTGTATAAACCTCTTTGAGTTTTATTTCATTCATTGTGAAACTACACTCCCTTTACTTTATTAATCTCTCAAACTAAACTTGATGGTAATAATAAAAATTTTAATATTAAAATTTAAGAAATTTTTATTCAAAAGATATAAATAAAACAAGTTAATTACCTTCTATATCATCTGTTCTATTAAGATAAGAAATATCAAAAGAATATAGAAGAGCCATTTGAAGTGCTAAAGTAACAGGATCTATGACTCCAGCATGGTCATGACTTGGTTCTAGTCTTCTGAGATGAGATACAAGAGCAAGAGTTTCATCTCTGGGTAAAGGAGTTTGAGCTGACCATAAAAATACAATATCTGCTAAACATTGACGAATCGCTTGAAATAGATCTAAAACTTGTCTTTGATGCCTTGATCCGCCAAGAGCTCGATTTTGACGAAGAAAATCCAGTTCTTTACTCAAATCAAGTTTTTCAAGAAGTTCTGAAATTATAATAAGATCATAACAAATCATTATAATATAAAGTTTTAAATATAAAATCAAATGAAATATAAATTATGATTAAAGGAATCGTAGGGAGTTGGACAACTCCCTACGATTCCTTTAATTATTAATCATGGACACGAATAATGAAATATTATAAATGATATTTACCTAATATTTTAGGTATGAGACCATACTCTAAAAGTTGATCAGTGTAATTAGTAATAAAATGGCATAATTGTTCATCAATTTCAACCGTCCAAGATATTCCTTTTCTAGCTTGAACTAAAGTTCTCAGTGTTGATACCAGGGCTTTTCGACCATCGTAATAAAGAAGTACAGCTACAATTCCTCTTGTTAAGCCGGGATGATATGACATTTGTTGTTGTGCTAGATTGATTTAGATTTAAATTAGCTTATTAATAATTAAATAATTTTAAATTTAAAAATACAAATAATCCTCGTATAACGCGGTACTTATACAACTTGAAATTATTAGATTTTTATCGTATCACATATATATATATATAAATATAATTCTATACAAAGCCCGTGTTTGTGATCTATATATCTATGGAACCTAACATACGTATTATACGATAGTACCGGTATATGATGGATTAGATACTATCATAGCATTGGTCCGCTAAGTTAAAATAAATAATTGGATTCGAGATCTGCTTTGCGTATAGCACACTAATCGTTGACTTATTCGAGATCAAATTAGAAAAGTGGTGGAGCACTTAATTCGCCGATACGTTTATCCCAGACTTCTTGTGAGTATGATTCACTCTCCTATTTCCAAACTCTTACTATTCAATTCTTCAAGGCCTGGGTAAACAGACACGTTCGTGTTGAATCTTTCGTTTGTTGATCACTCACTGATCACTCACTTTTCTTATCTTGGGTAAGACAAGTGTCCGTCAAGATCTGTGGGACGTGCATTTTTTCAGTGTGCCTCCTCCTCGAGTAATAAAGATTTTTTATTTATTTAAATTCGATTGCATTCATCATCATCATTAAGTAAGCAGTCCTTAGGGCCGGTTGTATGTCGGAAAGTAAATGCTTTTTACCATTAACCAAGGATAGATGGTAAATGGAGGGGCTGGGGTGGCCAATCAGATGACAGGAACTTTCAGTCTGATTGGCCATCCCAGCCCCTCCATTTACCATCTATCCTTGGTTAGTGGTAAAAAGCATTTACTTTGCGACATACAAGCGGCCCTAAGACTGGTTTGACACAATCACCCGTCTCCACTCGGCTCTGTCCCATGCCAGCTCTTTGACCTCTCTAAATGTCTCGCATCCCATATCCCTAATTATTTGGTTGAAATATTTTGATCTGGGCCTTCCCCATCCCCTTTTCTTTCCCACCTCCTCCTCCAAGATATACCTAAGCAATCCCCCGTGTCTCAGTGTGTGCCCCATCATCTGACCTCTTCTCTTTCTCAGACTTTTCCACAAAGTTCTTCTTTTTCTGATTCTTTCAAGTACTTCTTCATTTGTAATTCTATCCATCCATTTGATATTCATCATTCTTCTGTAGCACCACATTTCGAAACCCTCCAATCTCTTTCTCTCCGCTTCTCCAATCGTCCAGGTTTCACATCTATTTTTTTTTTTTTTTTTTTAATGCAATCGAATGCAAGAAGGGGTGCACCAGTAAAGATGTAGCCCCTATGGATCTCGAAAGACCCTTGCATTACCGAAGAGAAGGGAAAGTTGATTAAGTGAGAGGGTGTAGACGTAGGTGTCTATGCACCCTGGTTTTGAAGGTTTGAAGATCATAGGTGCTGGGAAATATAGAGGCTGGGAGTGAGTTCCAGTTCCTTGAAGTCATGGGGATATATGTATTCGCGAATGAAGTGGTCCGGCACACTCTATACATGGCTATGCTCCATACATGTCTTCAATAGCATCTTGCTGTTTTCTAAGCTGATTGAGAAGGAGCATAGCAGTTTTTATTTTGAATTAAATCTCATTTTAGCTTGGGCAATTCGTGATTTAATTTCTTTTGGCTCTTCCCATCCCATGTGATTTTACTTCCAAAATAGCGGAATTCCTTAACTCCTTCTAGATTTTTTTGGTCAATTTTGATGCATTCCTGTCTCGTTTGTTCTTTATTTGTACAAACTAGGACCTTGGTTTTACTGTTTATTTTCATTTTGATTTCTTCTATTAGTTTGGTTGATTCTATTCAAAGCGTCTTCTAATTCTTTTTTATTAAAATTTATTATTGCATAAAAAAAACTGATCGAAAGAAGACATTTGTCAATTTTTTTATGATAAAGGTTCAAGTTGTTACATCAATAAGAATGCAGGGTTATAGTGAAAATTCTGGGGTTAAATTGAAGGTGCTTGTGGAATTCCCTATCCTACTTCCAATTTTCTAGAATGCGACACTGTTCAATTATTTTCAAGTAACCGCGAGCATTTAAATAGAATAATTAATTCAATAATAAGAACAATTTTTTAAGTAAATTCTGCCTATACCTATATCATTAAAAATCGTATTTTGAGACTCCATTTGTGCGCTATGAGCTGACAAACCTCGAATGTCTCCCTCACTCATTTTTTTTTTAATGCAGTAAGATGCAGCCCCTATGGATCTCGCAAGACCATTGCATTACGGAAGAGAAAGGAAAATTGATCAAGTGAGAGGGTGGAGGCGTAGGTGTTTGTGCACCCGAGTTTTGAAGGTTTGAAGATTATAAATGCTGGGAAAGATGGAGGCCGGGAGAGAGTTCCAGTTCTTTGACATCATGGGGAGAAACGTATTGGTGAATGAAGTGGTCTGGCACTTTTCTAATTTAATCGCGAAAGTGTTGGGAATCAGAAAAACGCGTGCTACGCGCAAAGCATGCTTTGGAGGGAATTAGTGAATTTAGCTCATCTGAGCACCTGCCGTGATAGTATCTATAAAATAGCGAAAGCGCGGAAATGCTTCTTCGATGAGCTAGAGAGTCGAGGTTAGATTCGTCAATTAGTCTGACAGCTCGTTTCTGTATTGCATCCAGGGTAGCAAGAGAATGCTTGGAGGCCCATCTCCACAGATGTGAGCCGTATTCGAGACAGGGGCGGATTTGGGCCTTGTAGGGGTGAGAAGATGCAGAGGCGTGAAAAATCGCTTGGACTTGAATAACAAGCCAATCTACCTTGCTGTAGATTTCGCCAGAGGAAATGTGTTTATTCCAAGATTCTCTCTTACTTTATAACCGAAGGGTGAACCGCGACCTAATATCGTGTACACCTATTTCCACTTCCACTTTCCAAGTAAAAAACAATAGATTAAGGGGCATTATCTAATCAATTCCAAAATAATTCCAAAGAAAGTGTACACCTAATTCCAATCGCGGTTCACCCCTCGTTTACAACCAATTCAATAAAAAAATTCAGGAAAGTAGTTTTTTATGAATTGTTTTAATGAGTAATAAAATAATTAGTTTGGACGCCATATAGGCAGATGTATTAAGCTAAGTAACCCTTGATATATAATTCCCACGCGCATTTGGGCCTTTTATTTTATTAAAATTTTGACTATAAATATACAATTTTTTTTAAATTTTGATAATCATGTATTTAAAAAATTATCAAATGTCCGGATTTTTGCTTTTAAGGGCTATGTTTAATCCAATCCAAAAATACCATAACAATAGTTAATTTGAATAATGTATTAATGTATACTTTTTCAAGTATGAATGATATTTGAAATTCACAAAGAGAAACAAAGAGGTTGTCCTCTGCTTGATGCAAATAAACATACACACATTATATATCATCTCGATATATGTGTGTATGTTTATTTGCATCAAGCAGAGGACAACCTCTTTCTCTTTGTGAATCAACAACTCTGCTACTCTCGACAAAACAAAAACTTTTCAATTATATTTGAAATTATTTTTCAAGTTGAATAAAACCATTAACAAATAAATTCGATAGTATTTTCAGCATTTTTTTTTACCAGTACAAAGAAGATCTAATGCAGCATTTTCATTCAAATCATACATATCAGATATAATTATGGTTTCATCAACAAGTTCTTTTGATAATGTTTGGTGTCCAATACCAGGAATTGTTATCCCTTCAGAAATTCCTTTTTTAAGTTCTTCTCTATTTTTTGCATTTTTTGGCTTAAAAATAAATTAATAAAATTAATATAATTAGAGAAAGTAGTGTAGGTTTTAGGTGAAACATGATATTAATTATTAAAGTAAAGGGTGTGTAGTTTCACAGTGAAACTACACACCCTTTACTTTAATAATTAAAATTAATATAGTTTAGAGTATTAAAAGATGATGATGTAATTTTTTTATATGCCTACCGGATTTTTTAATAAAGTAATAAAATTTTGTTTGTGATTTTTTAGAACATTTTCTAATTGTGTAATAGAATCAGACTGTGGATTAGCTAATACACCCTCAACAAAACCTTGTAATTGTTTAAATGGGGTCCACATATCATCAAATTGACCTATAGCTAAAATAAAATTATAATTTAATAAGGTAGAGATATAAAATAAATAAATTATATTCATAACTAACCTTCCGACATGATGTTATTATTAATAAATTATTAAAATCTTTACTATTATTAAAATATATAATTCAAATATTTATTTATAATGTCAATTCATTCTTCTATAAATAATATAAAATTGTATGAAATGAGGTTTAAGTTGTAAATGCTAGAGAAAATTAAGAATTTGATTACTCAAATTTAAATTTATCTTTCTCGGCCACTTGTCATGCTTACCGGTTACTTCGCGCGAATGAAGTCACGTGACTTTTTGAAGAGGGAAATATGGAATTTGAATTTTAAAGATAGATTGAAAAATTTGAAATAATCTATAAATTGGAAGGAAAAATGAATGTTTTTTAAGATGCCTTGCGAAATTATGGGGATATGACAATTTTCGTCAGCAGACGGTTTCAAGTAAAAAGCTAAAACTGGGCACAAATGTGCAACTTAAGGTAGTTCTTTCACAAATGGAAAAATTCAAGAAGTCTTTGAAATTGGAATATAAGTCATTAAAAGCATAATACACATACTGTTAAAATTTGAAGACGATTTACCACACCAAACATGAAATAATTGCAATTAAAAATGACAATTTTTACATAGGGTAGATAGGGAAATGGTGGGGATATGATCATTATTTTATTTTATTTTTTATTGAAGGACTATCACCATCTTGATGAAACACTAATATTTGTTAGAATAATATATTCGGAGTAACTTAGAAAAAAATTGAAATTATTTACCACATAGTTTCGATAAAAAAATAAAAAACATATTTGGGCGATTATTTTTAGTGGAGGGGATATAAGAACAATGGCTTGGAAACGATCCGGCAAGTATGTGTGTGTCCATATAGAGATTTCGTAGTGTGTAACGTAAACGTAGTGTGTAACGTAAAAAAAACAAAACCTAAAATTTTAGTTCCGTTCATATTTATAGAGTGGAACGAGGCTAAAACTTTTTGTGTGGATCGTCGCGAAAGAACTTCCTTCAATTTCATCTTATAAGCTATAAGTGTGTTCAAGGACTCTCATTTAGTGATTGGAATTTTTTCTGATTTTCATCCAAAATCTATATAAAAAGGTCTAAATCCAATCAGTTCTTTGTTTTGGAATATACAGAAATTTTGTCATCAGAACAAACTTTCTATGTTCTTTCATTGTCATACTTCTTGAGTATGGAAATCTAGAAAGGTAGGCAAATATACTGCCAAGGAAAAAAAATCATCCTTAAAATATGTTTATCATCAAAATCTAGTCTTGTTCTTTTTCATTTCCTATATTTTTAACGTTACAAAAAGGTTTTAAGTTCATTTTTTTTATAATGATACTGATACAAGAAGTTGCACCAAAAAGGTTCAACCTCTATAGTCCGCGGTGGACCCTTGTATTTTGGAAATAAGAAGAGATTTAGGGATTGGGTCGGAGTGGAAGGTATTCGTGGATGCGTTTCTTGAAAGATTGAAGGTTATATGTTGCTAGGAAGAGGGTCTGAGGAAGAGAGTTCCAGTCTCTAGATGTCATAGGGATAAATGAGTTGGCGAATGCGTTTGTTCGGTTAGTATCCAATTTAGGCGCGTAGGGATGTTAAGTCTTAGAAAATCGTTTATTTCGCGCAAATGAAGCTTTGAGGAACTTTGTTGTAAAAGATATTTCGTTTTGGACGATTATTCTGTTAAAATAGAAAACTTGAATCAGGTAGTCGAGAACCTAAAAGGCTCAAAAAGTCGTAAAAATACTATTTCAAAGTTCCAGGGCCCTGAAATTATATAGGCTTTCAACAAATTTCAGACAAGATGAAAACTTTTTTAGACCCTTCAAAGTAATCAAAAAAAAGGGTGAAAATATTTGAAATGGAAAGTTTCAAAAGGGGCGCATTAAGGAAAAATTAATTAAATTTATTAGTTGACAATTTTATGAAAATTGAATTATATCCAAAAATAATTTAGCCTTTAGTCCAATCCCTCTTTTTCCTGAGTGTTTTTGGACAGAATATTTGAAAATTGAATTTTTGCAAAAAAGGCTTTAATTCTTAATAAAATAAACCAAGAAAAGCCGGCCGCAAATGCCAGGGATTTTCACTGGTGGAGCTTCCAGTTTCCATATAATAACCACATTTTTACAAAGTAAAAACATTAATAAATGTATTTAATATTTAAAAATATAATATAGAATTAGAATATGGATTATAATAAAACAAGACAATTAACTATTCTCCACTTCAATCTTGTATAACTCAAAAATTGAAAATGAAAAAAAAAAACGAAAATTTTTTATTGTCTAAGACATGTTTCGGGTCTAGTTGAACACATTGTGTTGTTATCAAGTGTTGCAATTAAGAATATTTGTTTTTGATTATAATATAATTAAGAAATAATGTTATTCCATACCATCCACACTTTTCATCCTAGAAATGCTTAAACTTCCTTCACTTGTTCTTCCAATCTCCGCATTTCTTTATCGTCTTAAGCTCAGGTTGAGAATGAGGAGTTCTATCCAGAAGGCATTTGATAAATTCTTTCTTTAATCGAAGAATATCATTATTTTATTACATTATCAAAATCTACACACGTTATACGAATCCTAGATTGATTGGGATTTCCTTGCTAGAATAGTTTTCCTTCAATTTTTTTTAAGCCTCAAAATAAAAATATCTCAATAAGGTAAGAAAGTTATCATGATCAGACCAAGGCTGAACTAGGTCTTAGATGATTCAAAAGGTTTAAAAGTTTATCATATGAATTACCATAATATAAGATAAATTAAAACATTTCTAACTCAGAATCGTGATGACATGCTTATATTCTGCAGAGACCATAGAACAAACATCCTAGCATTATATAATGAATTGAGTGTATTGAGTTCAGAGAAATAATTAAACTAGATTCAGTGATATTGATATTCAAAATCAAAAATAACTTGATAGGTACTGGTATTGAGTTACTATTTAAGAGTGATATACATGGACTTTTTAAAAACAATCGCAAGATTTATTTTTAAAATACTTTTTATTTTGAAAACCTTTATAAATTTTACACTTGTTTTACAATTGAATATATTAAGAAGGGATTATAAAATACTTGAATAACTGATGGTTATTCTAGGGGATAAAATATTTTAATAATATTTAATTATTAAGATGGGATGACCCGACAGTGAACAGTATTGTTCCTGTGTGAAGAAGTGAACAGAGCAAGCAGAGCGAGGTCGGATCAAGCCTGTTTAATAATTAAGATGAGTTTAATATTTAAGGTATAACCCGACAGTGAACCGTATTGTTCCTGTGTGGAGAATTGAGTAGAGCTGGCAGAGCTAGCTCGGGTCAAGTCTATTTAATAATTAAGATGAGTTTAATATTTAAGATGGGATAACCCGACAGTGAACCGTATTGTTCCTATGTGGAGAAGTGAGTAGAGCAGGCAGAGCGAGCTAGGTCAAGTCTGTCTAAGCGTCGTGGCTAGGGGCCTTTTATATCTTTCTAATTTGATGAATAGGCAAGTTTGATGATAGCATCAAGGTTTGTCGATTCTGCACCTTTTGAGCGCGTAACTTATATGATATTTGTATTCCATGTTGTAGATTCTTTGTGATCTTTTTGGCTTGAAAAATAAATAAAAAAAAAAACTTTTCTAAAAAGTAATTATTTCCTTCGGGTCTGAATATTTTTTTAGTGAAAATGTTCCAGTTCATTATTTAATAAATTTGCCCAAGGAAATGTGATAGTTGCCTTAATTGATTCGAAAATAAATCAACAGATTACTTTAGTGATGATTGAAGTTCCCTGCCATTCCATGAGGTGATATTCCAAGTAGCAAATAATATCAAGTTACTTTTCCATTTCCGTTGTCTAGCAATTGTAAATCCATCCGGCTTTAGTACTATATTTATATTGACACAAGTATTGGAGATGCTTAAGCTTAAATAATTATGTAAAATTTGTAGATGTTTAGAAGATGTATATTATACAAGTACTATTCATATTAAAAATATATAATATATAATTATTTGTGTATAAAAACTAATTTAGGGTGTCTAGGGAAACTATTTATTAAGAAAGGGCAGAGAAGAAAAGGACAAAAAAGTGAGAACAAGACCTCGGTATGGTAGTATTTATTATATTATTATAATACAATATATAGAAAGGGGAAAAAAGGAAGGCGAGGGAGAAAAAGTGATGAGTTATGAAAGAAGTTGGAGGTACTTGGTCGAAAGAAGGATGACAACAAATCGATGAACGTCCTAGAGGAAATGATAAAGAAAATTTATTAAAATAAATATACAAAATTTAGATATTGAATTTGTGTACCAAATTGCAAAATAGATATATACAGCTGAATATGTGTGCTGGTGTGGACGGGCAGCGTCGGGTCAAAATATTTGAAGATAATAAAACTAATAATTAACTTTTCAAAATTATGAATAGTCTTTGCGCAATTTAATTCTGAATGAAAATAAATTATTTTAGTTAGATACATTCTTCCCCTTCTTTGATTAATTAAAGCTAATTTGATTCAATTATAATAAATTGCTTGTTTTTCATTAGTATCGGGAATTGAAGTTCAACCCTTATTTTCACTCCCTTAAGGGCCGAATTTATAAAAAACATTTCTTATGCGCGTTTGGGTAATAAGGAGAATCCTTAACCATAATTTTCATTTCCCATGTCAAGGGGTTTGGGCTCGGAGATAATGATTTTAAAAGATATTTTGAAAAACATCTGTTAGTAAGTGCATCAAAGTAGTCTGATTTTGAATAGCATTATGTAATAAAGTCATGAGATACAGACTTACATATTTTAAAATTAAATTAAATAAAAAATTTCATTTCAGCTTTTAACTGCACATTTTAAGGTTTTTTGATGGAACAAAAAATAATTTTTAAGAAAAAATAAACCCATCAAAAAATTAATGCAAATAAAGAAATAAATATGACCACAAAAGTATAAATAATTATTATCCTATTGCATACAACTCAAATCAATAAATATTAACATAGTGAAATTACTTTTTAATTAAAGCCAATATTCATATAAGTAGTTTAAGAAACTGACTAAAAAGTAATTTCATACATGATTTCAGTTTACTGTAATCAAATAATGTTTAATAATGATGTCTTACAGAATTCTTTTGTGTATTTTTATTGTTGCATTTATTTTTTTTAAAGTCTATTTCATTTTTTTCAAAAACTATTTTATTTTTCTCTTTAGCATATTAGTGATTATATCACTGTGAATCCTTGAATCAATTAATATAAAACCATCCCAAGATACCAATAAAAAAAGAATCATCAGAAATGGTCTTCCAGGCAAATGTGGTTAAAGGAAAGCAAATCCACAAAATGCTATCAATAATGAAGAAAAAACAGAACAATTCAGCTAGAGACTGAACCCAATGCAGAATTTTTTCAAAATCTGTTCAAGAAATTAAGAGACATGGAGGGAAGACATAGCAAAAAAAAAAATCAGTCAGAAGACATAAATCACTTCCTTAAAGTCACAAAAGTCAAGCCAGTAACAAGAAAGCAATCGATGGTAAATTATAAAATGAATGTACAAAAAACAACAGAAAACATACCAATAACAACATTAATAGGAAGAGTTTTACAAACTCATACTAACAAAAAAAATATTTTCACCATCACATCACTGATCATCAGAGAATGCACAAGAGACATTAGAATGTACAATATTCGACACTAAATTTCAGTCGTTTCATATCCTAGGAAATGCATTCTTTCAAGGGATAAGAACCTTCATATTTAATAATTTATCATAGACCTAGAAATACAAAAATTGAAAAAAACTTTAAAATTAGTTTGAAATGTTGTTCATTCTGATGTAAAATTATTTTCAATTATGCATAAAATATAACTACAGGAGTGTCAAGAATATTGGATAAAAACGACAAAAGTATCATTTCTTTGGGACATTTTGGTTATCTATTAATTTATAAATATTTTATTTAGGAGAAAAAAAATCTCATTTCTAGACGAAAAGTAAGTTTATTAACATAAAAATTAAGACAAACATTTAACGAGATTTTAGCAAGTAATACAAAATTATATTCTTTAGAATAAAGTATTTATTACATGTATACAATATTTTAAATTAAGATACAAAAACACATTTGAAGGCTTTAAGCTATAAAGTTCATGTGTTATTTGTTTTTATATTAAATAAATTGACTATGATAATTTATTCATCTTTATATAAACATAATTTCACACTTGTGAAAATTTTATTTTTGATAAAAAAAAAAAATAAAAATAATATAATTATGAAAGTATTTAGAGAGGTTTACTTTCTTAGTACATTTAGGTTGATAGGGGGTTGGTTATTCACCTGTAAAGTATAGAATGTCAAAATGAGATGAAAAGATTAGAAAATAATGAAGGGGGAAATTTTTTCAAGGGATATGGGAATAATTTTATGAAGAGATAATTAGCTTCTTGTGGCTAAGGGGAAGCGTCGTACCGTCTGTCACGGGAATCAGATCGTGACCTTCTAGGGGAGCGGCTCCTTGAGCGAGAGCGGCTATGAGATCGGCGCCTTGGCGAACGTGACCTATAACAATACCAGTCAAAGGTCAGAGTTAAAACTGTTCAATTCAGCCATGTTGTCCATCTTACCATGTGCGAACCCATCAAGCCAGAACGTTTTCACATGTACACTTCAATTAAATATACAAAAATCAAAGGCAAGTAAAATATTACTAAAGGAGTGTCAACTCATCTAGAAGATTTAGCGATCATGATCGAAAAATCAAGGGGCACAAATTCAATATAATCAACATCCATATCATATATAAGTATATATAATATGAGGTGGAATGATTTGACTTGTTCGGCCGGTCAATATAAATATAGACATGAAAGTTAATATGTAAGGAGAGGATAGGTTTGTGTAGTTTGATAATTGCCTAAATTCCAAGATAAGACTCGAAATTTCTCTTTTAATTATTTAGCGTCAAATACGGATATTATTGAATTTATAATTAGAATACCAGACTGCAGTTGATTGGGCGAGTGCGTTGACATGAAGACAGAAGAGAATGGCAGTAGAGTCTGATGAGAAGCCGCGAACAATTGAATGTTGCGTGATGGTGGAATGTCGTAGGGTTGGGCCGTATTGACCGGGCGTCAGCCAGGATTGTGGTGTGGTGGTCATGATGGAAGGTTGGCTCTTTTAAAGACCGCTGGGCGCTAATTTTTGACCCTAGATGTAGTTGCGACGAGTTGAACCAAGTTTTTCAGATTGGGAAGATGTTGGGTGGTGCCGGTCATGTTGGTAGCAAAGAGATGAAGTCTGGAGCCAGAGGTGGCAGGTCGAGACCAAGCGAGGAGTGAGCCCTGCAAATTGGGGACATCATCAAACAACCGCCACCACCTCATGCCCGGACTTGGCTGCCCATAAGCATTTAAGATAGTTAACTCACCCAAAATGATCAATGTTAACTATAAATGGGATTTTAAATTTTAATTTGTTAAACTTGTAACTGCATCTGTATAAGTGGATTTTATTTTATTATTCCATTTGATATATATATATGTATATATATATAGCGGGTGAGTTTTTATCGTGGGACAGTCCTTTAATTCAAAAAAAGTGCATTACATGAAAAAAAAGTTTCAAATAAAAGTTTATTTATATTAAGGGGGAAACTAAACTACACTATTGTTTGTCGATCTAGAACAAGCTTTCAAGGGTATTTCGAGTTCAAGTTCTGTTTTTTAAATGGAAACTTATATTTTTCTGTACATTTCCCAGATCTGCAAAAAAAAACTGAACAACTTTCATAAGAACCACTTTTTATAGGAGTTCAAATAAAAAAAATATTAAATCAATTAGATCTCAAATAAACTCCAAATAATAATTATTCAACTTAATTATCAAATAATAATGATCAAATATTTAATTATTAAATAAATAATGTAATAATAATTAATAATTTACAGACAATGTTTTGTGACATTCCAGATTGTATCGCAAGTGTTCTGGATGAAATATCTTTCTTCAACAAAAAAAATTATGGTAATACAATATAATATCTACTGAATTGACAGGAGAAATAAACTTTTTTTAAGCTCATGAATTTTAAGTAGATCTATTAGATAGAAAATAATCTCTTAAATATGTGTATAAAGAAGTTTTAAAATCATTATAAACACTAATTTTCATTGATGTTGACTTTTCGATTTAATAAATAAATATTTGATTTTTTTGAGATCTAATTGATTTAACATTTTCTTTATTTGATGTATAAAAAAAAGAGTTGTCATGAAAGTTGTTCAGTTTTTTTTTTGCAGATTTAGGAAATGTACAGAAAAATATAAGTTTCCATTTAAAAAAACAGAACTTGACCTTGAAAGCTTGTTCTAGTTCGACAAACAATAGTCTAGTTTAGTTTCCCCCTGATACAAATAAACTTTTATTTGAAACTTTTTTTCATAAAATGCACTATTTTTGAGTTATAAGACTGTCTCAAGATAAAAAACTCACCCGGTATATATATATAAACATTCTATTAAAAAAATATATATACATATGTATACATAGATACATATATATATATTATATATAAATATTTAAAAAAAAGTAAATAATTTTTTGATAATATTTTTAAATAAATATGCCACGTACCTTGAATAACGTGCTGGGATAGTACTCCTTCGACCGCCTACACCTCCACGTCGACTGCGTCCCGAAGACATTTCCACTCTTACTCTAGTACCACACATTCTCCTAAAATATATAGAATTTATTTGGATATGCCAATAATTTTTTTTTTTTTGACAAAAAACTCTTGATTGTTTTTGAATTAAATAAATACTGTTCTTTATAAAAAATAATCATTTAAAAAAAATATATAAACGTTTAGTGAGAAATTATGCCTTTAACAATGAAAAATTGAAAAATAAATTGATTTGTGAAATTAAAAAAACTAAAAAACAGGCTTCTAAAAAGTACAAAACAATGTAATACTTAATCAAAAAGTGTGGGGCGCAGAAACTTTTAATTAATTTCGACAAAGTCCCCCACGCTTTTTGATTAAGTATTACATTATTTTGTACTTTTTAGAACCATGTTTTTTAGTTTTTTTTAAAATATAATTTATTATTTTACTTTTTAGTCTTAATTATTTTTATAGAGAAAAGTTTGCGGAATTTAAGGTAGTTGTTTCACCATTATGGATTTTCTTAGGACTTTTTTCAAATTTAGATTATTATTTAAATACTTCTGCATCGATTGGTGGCGAAACGAAATTTATGAACAATATAGTTCCGGAGATTTAAATTCTAAAGATAGAGTTTTTCAGACTCTTATACATTAGACTATACGGGATCGGAAAGTTTATATACATATTCAATTATAGTTAAGAAAACTCTTCTTACCATTGTTATAAAAAACTAAACCAACATTAAACAATAACTAATAATTTTTTAATTCATAGTTACAACACAATTTCTGAGATAATACTGAATAAATAATGAAAAAAGTATAAAGAAAAATTTACACTAATAACATGCTGGCAACAACGCATGTAATAACCATGTATTTAACCTAAAAAGTGGGTTAATTTTAGTAATTTTTTTGACGTTTTTTCGCTTGTCACAACAGCTTTCAATCGATAGTTAAGAACTTTTTGTTTTATAAATCTCCCTTTAAAATGTACTTTATCTGAAATTTCTATGATAAAATATATACAAGCTCGGATAGTGTTGCCAGATTTGCCAAACGAGCACGGAATTGGCTAGTAGTGGTACATAAAGAGCAAAAAGTTTTAGGCTTATGAATCCTTATATTACTAGTTGCAATGCCCACCTTCGATGGGCCTCTTCCTAGCTAAGGGGAAGCCCATGGGCCACCGTAACTTGAACACTCCATCTCCAACCACTTCGCATCCCGCCGACTCTCTCCCAAACCCTGGAAAGTCTGCCCCACTTCTGATCACCCTCCACCCTAGTAAACCTACCCCCTGGACACCAAATCCCACCTTTGCCCTCCACCTCTCTACTCCTGGGGGGGGGGGGGCATAGAAACATAGGTACATACAGAGACAGGCACAAATGCCTTTTAGTAGTATGTGATAAAGGTAAAGATACAGAGAGAAATGCCTTTTAGTACCCCTGGATCCCCACCCCCTGGAAGACGGACAAACATAGGTATATATACAGGAACAAATGCCCTTTAGTAGCCCCCTGGATATAGGTAGAGAAACAGAAAGAAATACCCTTTAGTAGCCCCCTGGATATAGGTAGAGAAACAGAAAGAAATACCCTTTAGTACCTGCCAACCCCCAGGGGGTGGGGTAATTATTTTTTTTTTTTTATATTGATGTCAGAAGGAGATACACCAGAAGGTGCATCCCCTAAAGCTCTATATGGGATGGCCCCTCATGAAAAGAGTAGAAGGAAAGAAGCCGGGATCACAAGCCAAATCTCAGAAAGTTCGATACATCCAATTTACTAGGTTTATTAAGGGCTTCGAGCAGTGGTAAATTTTCCGTGCGATAAATGAGGTTAAATTTATCTCCCACTTATATAGTAGTATAGGATTATGTTCTATATACACTAGCATTAACTATTTGCTAATATTGTGGCAAAACAACTACCTTAACAGAATGAAATGTATTTATTTTTTTTAAATTGAGTAGGTAAACAATTATTTTTAACAAGAAATGTTTGAGGAATTTAACAGAACGAAAGTAACATTGATAGATAGATAGATAGATACAGGTGAAGCTAATATAAAAAGCATGTAAAAATTCTTAATTTAGTTGCTTTATTATTCTTTTATAAAGTGATTTAATTTCTATTTTTTAATTGATAAGGGATAATTTCTCCCGAAACATTTGGATATTTAATAAATGTTTTATGCAAAGATCTGTATACATTTATGCCATTAAAGTTTGACATTTGAATAAGTAGGTACCTAAATAAAATTTGGTTATAATAAAAAATATATTAATTATATTTCTAATATAAAAACGATTAAATAAAATTACAATTCAAAGAATTATTATGATAATACAAAAATTAATGATACTTACGTCCCATCAAGACCACGAACAGCATCTTCAGCATCTCGAGGATCCTCAAATTCGACAAATGCAAATCCTGGCGGATTGCGAGCAACCCAAACATTTCTTAAGGGGCCATATTTACTAAATGCGGATTCAATTTCGTGTTTAGAAGCACTGCTGCCTAAATTTCCGACATATACTTTGCAGGATAAGTCCCATTCTCGATATCGAGACATGTTATATTAAAAACTGTAAATATATAAGAAACATAAATGTTTAGAAACAAAGCATTTGGGCGAGGCAAATCAATATACCAAAAATGGATGTTAAATTATTTTCTATATATAATTAAATATAAATTACAGTAAAATTCTATTATTGAACATACACCAAATAAAAATAAATACAGACTACTTACTAAATTATGTTAAATATAATAAAATAATATTTGGAATATGTTTGAAAGCAAAATGTAGATTGCTTAAGCGGAAATGGATGCAAATTTGCCGTTTGCGTCGTCTCTAGAATATATTCTTTCATTTCTGACCAATCAGTGAATTGGAAAGAGCCGAGCAACACTATTGGTTCTCATATTGTTATCAGCATTCCCATTGGCTTAATTTAAATTGAGATTTTTAGCGGGCTATTTAATTTTCAATTAAGTTTTATCAAAATATTAATAAAATAAATTAATTGATAGTGACGTAGATAACGGACCTGTAGTGCAAGGGGTATAATACATTTTTTAACTAACGTCGTTTGAGGGAGGGACCACCCAAAGTATTAACCGGGCGGGTGATATTAATTGCTTGTTAATTAGGCCACATAGAATTTTTTGATTATTTAACATTAAATAAATAAATTTTATATTCTTTTGTAATTCATTTACAATAAGTTGATGTAATTTTTAAAAATTTTACACAATATTACTATTCATTTATTTTGGCATAGGTACAAGATTGTAAGATGGCGAAAAAATTTAATTACCAAAGCCTACTTGAACTACCTAACATTTGATTAAGTTTCGTTTTCCAGAACAGACTAGAAGTATGTCCCATAGGACACAACTTCAAAATTTCAAATACAAGATGTGATGAGTGAGATTTTTTTGAATAGATCTTTTAAAAAGAAACCACTTTTATTAAAAAAAAATATTTAACTTTTTTAAATGGGAGTCGGGTTAGGCTAGGTGGTAGCGTGTCAGCCTGCTAACCATGTGGACCCGGGTTCGAATCCGACTCGAGGCATCCGGCTATAATCTGACACCGGGGTAGAGACACACTTTAAAAAATAAATAGTATCGTAAATTGGCTTATGGCTAGAAAGGCCGAAAAGCCAAAAAAAAACTTTTTTAAATAGTGACAAAAAAAATGTGCTCCCTACTTACTAATTTTTATTACAGAATCCATTTTGATGAAAAATCATCTTATTTGCTTAAAGAATTTTATTAGATAAAATAAAAAGTACAAAATGCAGTCATAGTGGATGCAATTCAGAAGCGAGCAATTAAGCAAAATTTTATTTAGTTCTCACAAGCAGAGATTAGGTGAGGTAGAGAGAGGTCATACCATCCTTGTTAAGGTTTTGACCAGGTTTCCTTAACAACTTATGGCAAATACCGGGATGGCTAATGCGTCGCTTGCTCCTGGTATTGGGTTTATGCGCGGAATTTTTAAATTACTTTTTGTTTTTTGATGGAAATCTATGGTCATGTTATTTGTTAATGAGCATACATTTCTATTTATTTTTCTTTTTCTTTTTTTTTTACTTGTTTATTATTTGTTAAATTGTTGTAATTAATTTGTATTGATATTTATTAATGTATTGTAGCTAGATTGTATTGATGTTTGGAGGACCTAGCCACCGAGGACTTGTGCCTCTAAGCAGGTCGAGGAATAAAGATTTATTTATTTAAACTAATAGGAGACCCGGCCCTAACTAACTCACTCGACTCCCTGGCGAAACGTTTCTGCCCTTTCCCTGTACTACAGATAGTATCATGGTGTCTGTTCAGTCGAGCTGAAATCAATTATACCCCCTAAAGCCCTCTTTACGAGAAACACGGGTTTCGAACGCTCAGCACCCCTTCGCTGTCAAATTGGATAAAAATCGAACAAGCGCTTTCGCCAACTCTTTTATTCCTATGACCTCCAGAGACTGGAACCCTGACTGAACCTTCAGCTGTTTAAGACCCGTATCCACAGATACCTTTGACCTATACCAAGGCCATAAAATCGCCTCTTCTTCTTCTTTTCACGATGGAGGGGCCAACCCAGACCTTTAGAGGATGCCCTTTTTTTGGTGTAACTCCTTCTCTCATAATTTTCATTAAAAAAAAAAAAAAAAAAAATAGTGTAAGCCTGCCTAATTCCTCTTTTGAGGTTTATTTTATTAGTTGTAGAATGCAGATGTACAATTAGTGTGGAGTTTTCGTAGGGGTTCTTAATTATATTACAATAGTGATGATTCAAGAAGTGCTATCAGAATAGATGGTAGCTCCAAAGTATCAAATGCCTTACTAAAATCCAGAAACACAAGTGCGAAGGGTCGATTTTTTAGTTTTTTTCTATTAAGGTTTTACATTTTTAAAACTTTCTATTATATGGCATTAATATTTAATATAGTGAATATTTGTGAATTAATTTTGTAGTGGCCGCGGGGCGGATGGAAAAACATAGGGCCGGATTTGGCCCGCGGACTGTAGTTTGAGGACCCCTGCAATATGGTAAAGTAATAAATTTTTATATATAAAAACAAGAGAAAATATCGGAAAATTTCTCCTAATCGTCATTCTATCGGTTCCCTAGTAGCACAATGTTTCAAACTATATAGGGGCTATATAGATTCTCGAAATCTATATAGGCACTATATATAGTTACTATATAGTTTGAAACATTGTGCTACTAGGGTTGTTCTATCTAAACCTTCCGAGTGACACCAAGTGGCATACGTGCCATAGGTTGCCGACCACTATATTATAGTTCATAGCCTATGATGTTGAGGATGAATGATTGCTTCTATTAATATAAGTTATTTTAAATTTGAAGAAATTTTCTCTTTGGAGAGAGACGGACTGGTAGAATTTTCAGCTGAAACACTACTGGAGAGAAGAAGGAAGCATCTTGTTTGTTTCCTTCATAGACCCTTCGAAACCCTGAAGAAGGAGGGAAGAATCCTCCGAAACGTTGGTTTAAAAGGAAAGGAGAAAGAAAGAGAAGAATGACAGTTCAATAAAATACACCTTATTTGGAAATGATAAATTTTTTCTTTCTTCAATTTCCTTGGGCTTCCATTACTTTCAACTGTTATTTTAAATATTGAGAAAGCTTTATGTAGATGCAACAGTAAATAAGTGATAGCGTCTTATTGACGCACTGATTCAACACGCAAAATGTAGAAACATTTTGGGTGTGCGAATTGCGGGGGCTTAGTAACATTTATGGAAATGAAAAATTATTTACATTTATTTTTCTATATAATATTTTTACTTTATCCAATGCGAAGCATGGGAGAAAGTATTGGAATCGCTCTCGGGGCAAGCGTGGCTTCAAAGGGTCCTCAGGTAAAGACTACGGAACCCATGGACTCAATTAAAGTCACAAATTGTAGTATTCAATTAGGTTGAATTTTAGCACGTGACGGTTTTGCCAAAAATTACATGGGGTCTCGTCGAGAGGCCAAAAAGTGCGATTTTTTCATTTAGTGCGTGCGTATGGATGGATGTATGGATGTTATCGTTTTTTTGGCCCACGATTTTTTCCACACCGTTGCACCAATTGAAATGAAATTGAAAACCTACCATTAGTTTAACAAAATGAAGCGCTGATTAGTTTTTGGTACATATCGGACCACAAACATTAGTACTTTATTTCAGTACTTTTTTAGTTTTTTCTAAATATCTTGAAAATGACTTAACCAATTTTGATGAAATTTAATATCCTAATTAAGTACCTTGGGGACCACAAAAAAGGTTAAATAAAGTTTTTAGTAAAATTATATTTTAAAGTACTTTACTCAAGAACATATTAATATTTCAAATGAATTTGGATAAAGTTTAGCAACGATCCGTTGCAGTTTATTTCATGTAATAATTACAATATTAATTTATATAATTTAAAAAGGATGAATTTTTTAAAAAATTTTGCGCTCTCAATGACGCGGGGTTCTTCTGTGTAGTCGCATAGTTAGCACATGAATACGGACGGCCCTATTCAATAATTATATCTAAATAAATGATTTCTAAATTAATATTGTAGAATTTGCAAAATTGTGAAAAATTGAAGGTAATAGTCGGCGATAAATTTTGATTTCATTAAAATGAATGTCGTCAATGTTTGCAATAAGTAGCCGTCAACTCAAAATTGTTTTCTGTTTTCTGTTAGACACCCACACAAGATTGCAAAAACTGCTTTGTATTAGACATTTATAAAGTCTTTCACTTGAAATCAGCAAAAAAAAGCCCCAAAACCCCACAAATTTATTTGTTAATATATTATTATAGGAAATAATGATGTAAATTAAGAGAATCGATGATTACATTTTTTTTATAATAAAATATAAAAATAAATTTATAATATACATATATATTTTTTGATAGTGGGATTAAACAATTCTTTAAATATAATTAAATTAAAGGAGACAATAAAAGAGTGTGTCTTCTAAACTATAATCTCGTTATAAATAAATTAAAAAATTTATTTTTCCAGCAGAAGACACAATCTTTTATTGTCTCTTTTAATTTATAAAAATTCTGCTACTCTCGGCAAAATGAAACCTTCATTTTAATAATCAAATAATTTTTTTTTATATATTTTTTAATTTAATAGATTTAGATTTGCTATGATAAATATACAAAAATATTGATAATATAATATATTATGTAGGAATATATAATATAGTACATCTTTTGAGAAGAATATGAATATAAAATTATGGTTTTATAAAGATTTGAGTAGATATAATGATACCTATATTGTATGTATATATATAAAGATATAATAATTTTTCAATGGATCTTCATAAAAAATAAAATTCACAGACATAAATTTTACAGGTTGAGGAAAATTATACAATATTAAATTAGGGAACGAAGAAAAGATTTTTATATTATAGACAAAAGGATCAGCCGGGATTCGAACCGGGATCTTCGCATGTGCGCTGCGATGCCTTTATAAGAGCCTTAGCTCTCATCCTCTCGGCCACCGATCCCTGAACCCAAGGTGATACTTAATGTCTAGATATTAGGCTGATGCATAATTATGGAACGTTTGTATTGGCGCGTTTTTCTTTAGCCAAAGATGGCGTTTTGTTTATTTTTTTTATAAAAACAATCTTCTCTATTTATAGTTAATAAAAATGCGTGTCGAAAACCATATTCATATTCTTCATATTATGCTCTACCACTACGAGAAAGGATGGAAGGCAGCACAGTCATTTCGTGATCTCAACGAACTTTTTGGCGAAGGAACAATTACTGATAGTGCAGTACGGAAGTGGTTTGTCCGTTTCAAATCAGGTGACACTAGTTTGGAGGATAAAGAAAGAAGAGGTCGGCCATCGGATTTTGATGATCAGGCACTTCTGACAGCCGTGGAAGAGAATGAAAGCCTTACAACACGAATGCTGGCTGCAGACTTCAATGTCGACCAATCAACGATCGTTCGACGCCTCAAAAAGCTTGGCAAGGTATGGAAATTGGCTGGATGGTTCCCTGGCACATCTTGACCGTCTTCACGGTGCAATCGAGGCGAAAAGACCGCGCAAAAAGAACCACATCGTGTTCCATCACGTCCACATGTTGAGCGCCGGGTCGTCGAATTCATCGCCAATAAGGGCTGGGATCTACTGCCACATCCACCGTACTCACCGACCGAAGCACTGACGGACTATCACATCAACCGCTCTTTGAAAAACTGGCAAAAGACTAAGATCTACGACGATTTGGATGACTTGGTGGCCGATGTCAAAGCGTGGATTGCCTTCAAGAATCGTGACTTCTTCGCCCGTGGAATCGACCGACTGCCAAGTAAATGGGAAGCAGTTATTGAAGTAGATGGTGAATATGTTCCCGAATAATCATTTAAACACGTTTTTGTTAAATTTTATTATTGTTTTTGCTGAATAAAAATATTTTTAAAAAACGTTCCATAATTATGCATCAACCCAATAAATTTGGAAGTTCATTTTTATTTAATCTTTTAATCTCTCCTCGTTCAGATTTCGCAGCTCTGTAGTTGGCTTGACCAATTAAACTATATCCAATCGAGCGATCGAGTGGGAGGCGTTTGGATATACTTATACAATATATTCCGAGCTTTGTTTCAATATGAGTTAATTTGATTAATAATAAAAGTACAATTTTAATATTTTTTTTTTAAATATCTTTTTTATTTAAATCATTAGGTTTAAAACAGCCCTTCTCTGTTATAATAGCTGTTATAAGTGATGCAGGAGTTATGTCAAAAGCTGGATTCCAACAATTGATACCTAAAACAGATACATTTTTAGTTAAATTTATATAAATATATGAAATTATTTTGTTAATTAAGAATAAAAATGATAATATTGGCCGAAAAGTGATTAAAGAAGCAAGTTATATAGTTACACATATGAGCTCTTTTGGAAGGTTTTATAATTGGTTGTAAATGTAGAAAGTAATATGACACAGAGAAAATTGGGGAACGAATATTCTGTAGCTTCAAAACCGGAAAATAAAATAAACCCTAAAAGAAGACTGAAAGGAGGTCACATGATAAGGATAAGAAAAATATAAATATGAAAATTTTATAAAAAAAATAATATGATATTTCATGATCCAGAAGGAGTTGGTGAAATAAGACCAAACGATATAGAGTAGATATTTTAAAAAGTTAAATGGTTCTAAAGTTAAATAGAGAAGTACAAAAATATATTATGGACAAGAGTAAGATGAGTACTTAGAATAGATAAAAAGGAAGAGTTGGAAAGAGCCACAGAGAAAGTATTAAAAAAAAGAAAAAGGAAAATGCGGGACACGCCTAAGAGTGAGAAATTTCTGAAAAATATAGAAAAATTAAGAATTAATGGAAGTGAGACGACGATTTATGTAATTTTATAAATGTATTAAATAAATAATTATAATATAGGCCAGCTTTTTGTTGTTTTTTTAGTATTTATGCCATTGCGCTATACCCTTGAATGTTGCGATTCTAGGCGGAAAGAAAATCAAATCTAGATCAATCTTTAGGTAATTTCAAAAAATATTATTTTACTAAGGTCTCAAAAAATAAAGATGACTCTAACTACCCAGTGACGGATTAAGTTAAGTGGGGGCCCTTAGCGGTATAATAACGGGGTCCTCAAAGTCAATTAAACAAAAATTTAAAAAAAATTCTGAACCATGAACAATTATATCCAAATTTTGGTACTTATTAACAAAACATTTATTTTTTTCAAATAATAACACTTTAACATAATCGGCCTTTTTGGGACCCCTTACGGGGCCGTTCATTCCGCTTACCGTATAATCCGCCACTATAACTACCTCAGTGCAAGTATCATGAAACCTCTCAACCTTTAAAAGGGCTGCTGTAAGTTAGCTTTTTGTAATGAAAACAATTTAGTGTAGTGACATAGATTAAAAATACCTGGTGCAGCAATTCGTTGTTCAGCATAATGCGTCATTTCTTTTTCAGAGCGTTCTTCAATAACAATATCTTCACCAGATTGAAGTTTCATATCTATTGAAGTCCAAGGTGCAGCAACATAAAATGGAACATTGTGATATTTTGCTAAAACGGCAATCTACAAAAGTAGTAAAATAAAATAATTAAAAATATATAATTTAAACTTTTTAATAAATATTTTTTTTACTATTTCGAATACATGGTGTAAATGAAAAAATATAATTAAAATATATTTAAACACCTCCCAATTAACTAGAATAAAAGAGCCTAGTTCATTTAAAAATAAGCTGACGTGTTCTGATATGGCCATCCACTGGACTTTACCATACAATCTGGCCCCTAAAATTATTTATAATCATGTAGAGGGGGGGGGGGGGGTTAGTTTTTGCATTTTTATACTTCTGGGGTCCTACTGATTGTGTATACAAAATTTGGTTGAATTTGCTCAAATGGGCTAGATTTTTAATTTTTAACCCCCCTCCACCCCTCTTAATTTTGGGTCGATATGCACCAAAATCTAATCAGCTCTTAATCTCAATGGACCAAAACTACGTGTGAAATTTTGTTTCGATATTCAAACTAGTTTTTGAGATAGCTCGTCCACAAAAATTTGGTAACGCACAGACTAACGGACAACCAGACAACCAGACAAACAGACATTTTGATAAAACAATTATTTTCTCGAAAAATATTTTTTTTTCGATGTTCACGTATTAGAGCTTTTTTGTAGTAGAGCGAAATGCCATTGTTTCGCTCAATTTTTTAAAACAAAATAGTTTCAGCCGTTTTTGAGATATTTCGAAAAAAAACACTTTTTTCATGCCCTGTAGGGTAAAGTAAAAAGGATCATGACAGGCATACAAAAATGCGGGAATCGAACCGGCTGATGCTTTTGTCTATAATAAAATCTTTTCTAAATTAATAAAGAAATTTTTCGAATCTATTTCGGTAGTCATTGACAGATTTAGCATGAATCAATGAGAGCCTAGTGCCAGCAGATATCTCATTTATATATTTCATAGGTTCTGACTTGATTGATCTTTACTAAATTAATAACACTTGATAAATGTACGTGAAATAGAGACAGAAACAAAGTGTATTTAATAATAGACAATTTAAATTAATTTTCTAAATTAATTAATTTTAAAAATATAATTTTTTTTTTATTTACTCACCTGATAAGTTCCAATTTTATTTGCAGTATCTCCATTTGCAACAACTCTATCCGCACCCACAATTACAGCATGAATTTTCTTTTTTTGCATCAATGCAGCAACCATATCATCGCAAATAAGAGTTCCAGGTAATTTATCGTGAACTAGCTCAAAAGCAGTTAGTCTTGAACCCTGCATGTAAGGTCTAGTCTCAGTACAAAAAACATGTTCTAAAAAACGATAAAAGAAAGAAAAAGTTAATTAAATTTTCGAGAAAAATTGATTGCTTTTGTTGCTTAAGTATTAAGGGTTTATATAATATTCATATTCCAACGTTTATTAAAATTGCATTTTTAAAGAAAACTGATTTATTTAAAAAACAATATTGAAGGAGACAATAAAAGAGTGTGTCTTCTCCTGGAATTATAAATTTTATTTATTTATAACGAGACTATAGTTTCATAAATTAATTCCTGTGAATCCATTGTAATAGACTGATGAAGAGGGCAAAGCCATCAAAACTATAGTCTCGTTATAAATAAATTAAATTTATAATTCCAGCAGAAGATACACTCTTTTATTGTCTCCTTCAATATGTAAAAATTCTGCTACTCTCGGCAAAAAAAACTTTAAATTTAAAAAACAATATCTGTGAAAAAGAGAATGTTTTTTTTTTCTCAATACACTATTATGGCCCGACCCCCTTTGAGAACGTAATTAATTGCCTTTGTAGAAAAATCAAGTTTGAGTTGAAATTGTTAGCAAAAAACGGAGTACTAGCTGCAAAAAACGGAGTACTAGCTGCAAAATTCGTTTCAAGTAATACATGCTGTTCATCGTCCTTTGTAGAAAAACAAGCTCTATTCTTTGAAAAAAGCTATTCCAGCCCATCATATATTTTATATTAGTTACAATGTTTGAACCGTTTCACTTTACCAGATCTGTCCTATCCTACTATGATTCTGCGGGTATCAGAGAGGAAATTCAATATTGACTCAACTCAGAAAAAGATATTGCCCCATTGTGTTTGTATCGAGGTTTTAGGAGGGAGCTAGCCTGTTTTCCTGGAAGGAACAAAGAACAGCATGTACTTGAAACAAATTTTGCAATGCGTGGTCCTTTTTTTTCCCAAAATTTCGGCCCTAACTTAATTTTTTTACAAGGAAATCATATAGTAATACTACCAGGCAATGCATTCTATTAATGGTTGAGGGAAAAACAATTTTGTTTCTTTTCTCCCATCCTCAACCCCATTGAGCATGTTTAGACATTTAGAAGGCTCAATCCCCATATTAAAGAGATTCGGTTCTGTCAAAACATTAAAAAATATCACGAGATATTTGAACAGTGTTAAATAAAAAGGGTTTTTCTCAGGAGTAGCAAATTTGTTTAAATAAGAAATAAATCAAAGAGTAAGTTTTCAGCTTCATGCAGAAAGTAAACACATATAAGGTATATTAAATTACACTTACATTTTCATGTAAATTTTTTATTAATTTGAGATTAGATTTTAAATAGTTGAATTATGGACGTTCTATCTACGCCATGAAGTCAAATTTTCAAATTTTAACTTAAAAACCGATAGTGAAAATTCGAAGGCTCGACATGGCCAAAGGGAATTCCGGGAGAATTACGGTGGGTCAAGTCTAATGATTATCCCCTTGATCTCCCAACAGAGCTGGGTACGACTTTGGCCAGGAAAACATGGAGCCGCCTAAATCAAGTTAGAACAACTCATGCAAGTCAGACTTTGCGCCACATTTATATATTTTTATATTATTAAGTTATTATTAAGAAATATTTGTACAAATCTATTTCAATGGTGTTGGCAGAAATAATAAAAATTTAATATCTAAAAGTGTTTAAAATAGATAAATAATTTGATATTTTCTTCTAAATATATACCTAATTTATTGGCTAAATGAATACTCCTAATTACACCTAGAGCTGTTCCATATCCTGCTGTTGCCAAAGAACCAGTATTGCAATGTGTTAAAAGATTCAAGTTATTCTCTTCTGGATATTTTTGTACAATTTCAGCACATCCATATTCACCAATATGTTTGTTGTCTTCAATATCTTTTTCTAGCATAGATTCGATATTTTGCAAAATTCTAAAAAAACATTTATTTTTAATTAATACACATAATAATATATTAAATTAAAAGAAGAGTACAACAAATGGCGCCTAACTATAAGCACCCTAAAGACAGAATACATGATTCTAAATGTCAAAAGCGACCTGCATCTTGTAAATGAAGTCATAAAATACACTCCATCATTCAAATATCTGGGAGGATATCGAAAACAAGATAGGGCAAGGAAAAAAAGCGATCCTTTAATTAAACTCACTACTGTGGAGCAAAAACATCAATAGAAGCACAAAGACCAGGCTCTACAAAACCATCGTTCAGAGCATCTCAACATATGGTTCTGAAACATGAGAACTAAAGAAAAAGGACCAAAGAAGACTACTATCCCTTGAGATGGATTTCTGGAGAAGTGCAAGAGTCTCTAAATTGGACCACATCAGAAACGAAAGGATACGTGAGATCATGAAAGTGGACCAGGATATAATAACGACCATTGAAAAAAAGAGACTAGTATCGTATGGTTATGTCCGAGGGGTGAACCGCGACCTAAAATCGTGTACACCTACTTCCACTTTCATTTTCAAGTAGAAGACAATAGATTATCTAATGAATTCCAAATAATTACAAAGACGGTGTACACCTAATTCCAATCGCGGTTCACCCCTCGGTTATGTCCAACGAATGGGAGAAGACAGGTGGCCAAAGAAGGTCCTGAATTGGGACCCCCCCTGAACGTCTAAAAAGAGGGAGACCACCAAAAAGCTGGAAGGCCGAAATCCGTCAGACGATGGAGGTAGATGACTAAAGGATGGAGACTGGCAGGACAGAGAATATTGGCGATTGAGATGCGAAAAGCGGCAAACGCCGTAGAACTTCGCATATTATATATAATAATAATATATTAATGTTGTATTTAACAAATGATTATTAGTTCTTGAATGAATAGGAGAAAGAAGAACTTTGTGGAAGAGTCTGAGGAAGAGAAGAGGTCAGATGATGGGGCACACACTGAGACACGGGGGATTGCTTAGGGATATTTTGGAGGGGACGTGGGAAAGAAAAGGGAAGGCCCATATTAGGATATTTCGAACAAATAATTAGGGATATGGGATGCGAGAAATTTAGAGAGGTCAAAGAGCTGACAAGAGCCGAGTGGAGACGGGTGGTTGTGTCAAACCAGTCTTAAGACTGTGTGCTCAATGATGATATTAATTTTAAATTTTCAGTTCAATAATTGAATAAAATAGGCATTTGACTGATACTAACTCTTCTTTCATTTGTTTTACCGAGCATGTATCATTTTTCAAACGATTGCCTAAATTTATTAATTCTTCTGTGGCAAGTTTAATATTAACGGCTGTTGGTCTAGCGGTTACCAAATAATTCATTTTTTTGTCAATATCATGAAATAATTCTTCTTTGGAAGAATAATCAATTTGATGAATTTCAACGGCCAAACTTAAGGCTCCAACAATAGCAATTGCTGGAGCACCTCTAACCTAAAATTAGATTTAAACAATTAATAGAAAAATAAATATATAAAATAAAAAAATAAAAATATTGTTTTACCTGCATTTTATTTATAACATTCCACCCATCTTTTACGCTTTCCACAGGTATATATTTCGATTCATGAGGTAATAATAATTGATCTAAGATATTAAGAGTTTTGTTATTATATTTAATGGCTTCTAACATCTTGGATTATATTTTTATATAATTAATTTATACGAATAAACTGAATGTCACAAGACAAAATAAGAAATAGAAACCATAGATAAAAGATATATTAATTGGTGGATATGTTTCCTCGTGATTGATCCATCAAAGTAAACTATAATTTAATTTCCCGCTTTTTAATAAAATTTAAAAACCATTTTCCCCTTAACAAAAAAAAAATAAAAAATAAATAAAAGATTTTCGTTTAAAAAGTCAACTAAACGTCTAGTTATAAGATCAATTAATTTTAGCGCAGCAATGTTATAGTTTTATTTTTTAATTTTTTTATATTCTTGTTTATTATTATACACAAACTATTATTTTATATAATTTTTATAGACAATAGTTATGGAATATACCAAGATGAATTATTTTTAGATTTCATTTTATTTGGCACATTTATAATTTTGTTTTGTTAAAACAGGGGTGCCTCAGGGGGGGGGGGGGGGTTGACGCGGGATGTGTCTTTGAAATTTCTGGGCGGGGGGTTGAAAATTGTTGCAAAATTAGCATTATATGCTAGTTTATAACTTCAACAAAAGGTAATAAAAACCTCTTCTCATTCTTTAGAAGTGAATAAAATATAATCTACAAAGGCGGGAGGGGGTTACCTTTCGTGATACTAGGATGGGGAGTCATGAGACTACAGGGAATGGCCACCCCTAGTTAAAAATATTTTTTAAAAATAGTCTAGTTTTTTTTCAATGATAATAAGGTTTAACAATCCAATCATCTTATCAATTTTTAAAAAAATCGTCACCTCGCAAATAAAAATGTAGGAAAATAAAAACATTTCATTTTGTATAATTCCAAATTCGTCAATTTTAGGGACAATTTCTTGATTCTGCCTGGGCATTGTCAATCCATAAAGAAACATAAAGGTCCAATCTTAATAACAGCCCCTACACCTAGCTTATAGCCAAAAACCGCATTCTAATATATATGCCTCTCAACAAAAGTCATGCGCCCAGGTACTAAAAAAATATATATCTATGTTAATTTTAGGTTGTTTCAAAAGTTTGTCCGTTTTAATGTCATGTGTTTTTGTAGCTTCATATCTCAATAAATATTTATTCTACTGTGTCGTGGTATACCATATACTGATCGATAGAGGATTTTGTACTCTATAGATACATTGATGCTGTTCATTTTTATCCAAATTTTAATTTTTAACTCTTTTCAGGTTATTACTATATGATGTCGTTTAGCGATTTTCTGCCAATTTTTCTCTACGAATTCAAATTGAACCAAAGCGGTACCGAAACAGGCCGAAAAATTAACCAGGCATTTGGCAAAGATAGTGTTAATGAACGCACTGTTCGACGTTGGTTTGCGAAATTTCGTTCCGGAGATTTTAGCCTCGAAGATGAGCCCCAAAGTGGTCGACCTAAAATAATCCAGGGCCAGGCTTTGAGGACCCTGGTGGAGACTGACCCATCACAAAGGGTGCGTGGCATGGCAGAAGAACTGGGCGTCAGCTTCCATGCGGTTTTTGATGGTTTAAAACTTATTGGAGAGGTCAAAAAGCTCGAAAAGTGGATGCCCCACGATTTGAACGATCGACAGAAATTGTCACGTTTCGAAGTCTGTTCTTCTTTGCTTTTGCGCAACCAAAACGATCCTTTTTTGGATCGGATTGTCTCGTGTGATGAAAAGTGGATCCTCTACGTCTCTACGACAACAGGAGATGTTCAGGACAGTGGTTGGACACCGATGAGTCACCCAGGCACTTCCCAAAGTCGAAAACCCTCCAAAAAAGACCATGGTTACTGCATGGTGGTCAGCGGTTGGTGTGATTCGCTATTACTTTCTGCAACCTGGCCAAACCATTACAGCAGAGTCCTATTGTGAGGAAATCGATGAAATGTACCGAAAATTGAGTCAGCAGCAGCCGGCACTGGTCAACAGAAGAGGTCCGATCCTGCTGCACGACAACGCCCGTCCGCACGTTTCATAAATCACCGTCCGAAAATTAAACGAATTGAGCGTCGAAGTTCTGCCTCACCCACCATACTCCCCAGACCTCTCGCCAACCGACTACCATCTTTTCAAGCACTTCGATAACTTTCTCACCGGTAGAACCTTCGCCAATCAGGACCAGGCAAAAACGGCCTTCGTCGACTTCTTCGAATCCCGAGCACCCAATTTTTATGCCGACGGAATTAATAGACTTGTGTTACGTTGGCAAAAGTGCACCGATTCAAATGGCGCTTATTTCGATTAAATTGAATACTTAAGTATTCACAGAGATATTACAGTTTAAAGAATACTCACAACAACGGACAAAACTTTTGAAACAACCTAATAATTGTAGAATTGATAAACTCCTTTTTTGAAGTCGGTAAAAAATTGGATACAGCATCTGCTATTTTGGTTTATTTTTTATTAAAGTATAAAATGAAGAAAGTATGGACATGAAAAAACGTGAGTTACTCCAGAAAAGTGGCAGCTCTATCTTGAAACCCAAAATTAACCCACGAAACCACTGTTGAAATTGTTAAATTGTTTTATAAATCATGAAGAATTGTTGACTATTATAATCAAGGTTATTATTGTGCGATCAACTTCGCAAAAATCTGCGGTCTTGATAAACATTCCCCGATTCAGCTTTCTTGTCGCCCTGGACAAAGATTATTTTCGCATTCATTTACATATTATTATTTTGAAACATAATTTTTGTCAGCGAATTTTTTTTAGGTATTTTGAAAAAGTAAAATCATTATAGGTATATAAAAAATATCTATAGGTAGATACATATAAATATAAAATAATATCAAAAAATATGTACAACAAAATTTTGCGTCTAATTGGATAGTCTGTTTAGAGCCCCCATCGAACGGGCGGACGTCCAGGACCTCGGAGAATCCACAACTGGGTAGCACTACTCCATAGATTATCTTCACTCTTCACATGATAATCCGCCCAATTATACTTGACTTCGATAACGTTAATCGAAATATTCTTAACCAAGGACATATTCCTAATGTCACTATTATGACGATTCAGCAACCGGTGTCGCTGGAAAGTGATATTACTCGTATCTAGGATTCTTCTCTCCAATGAGGTCTCGGTTGTTTTTAATTTATTTTCATGGACCTTTTTTAAAGCTCATGATTCGCATTCATCTCTCTTTCTATATGTATAAATATATAATTTATTATATAGTTATATAATATATATCTACATACTAAGAAAAATATTTTCAATGTCGAAATAATCAGTATAGGTACCTGAACACTATATATAAATAAGACATAAACAAGTTTAACAAATCTCACCGATTTATAGAGAAGAAATTATAATTTGATATGCCCCATTAAATTAAATTGATCTTCCTAAAAGCCTGAAAGATATGCAACCGAACACTCTTGGAGCAATGCTTAAAGCATACCTTATAGGCGTTTTTTATTTTATATATTTTTACTTTTAATCGATATTATTATCTTTATATGATATTGTTGAAGTATTGAATTCCTCTTTTAATATTGAACTATAAAACAAAGTGTTTATAATAATAACACATTGCATAGTTTGTTGGTTTGTTTTTCAAGGAAATTGATGTGAGAAGGAGTTACATCAAGAAAGTGCAGCCCCTAAAGGTCTGGATTAACCCCTCTACAGTGAAAAGAAGAAAAGAAAACTATCTTATGTGCTGGGATGGAATTGAAGGTTTCTCTGGACGTGGGTCTTAAAAACCTGAAGTCTATATAAGTCTCTGAAAAGAGAGTGGCAAGAAACGAGTTTCAATCTCCAGAGATCATTTGGGAAAAGATTTGATGAAAACGTTGCTTCGATCCTTGTATTATTTCAAGGAGTGTGTTTGAAAATCGAGTGATTCTTTGTTTGTTTATAACCCAGACAAGTGTATATGTATAAAAAGGTGCGATGACCACGAAAATTGCCATTCGTTCAACGACCTGCTTACTAATACGACAAAACGAATTTATTTTATTCTAATCGGGTATTTGAACCGATGAGAAATAAGAGATAAAATATTTATAATTAAAAAGACTGATGATGAAGGTCAAACCTTCGAAACTATAGTCTCAAACAAATATATAATTAAAGTTTTGAGAATCTTTTTTTTTGAAAATAGTTGGTAGTTTTTTCAAAAAATCAGCTCGGGTTCAGAATAACCAAGATGTATTTTAAAAGAGAAAGAATTCAATTAATCTTTTTCGGACAAATTCTAAGATTTTAGTAGAAATATTATTAAATTGCGATATCAGAGGGGATTCATCCCCCCAGGAGTCGAACCTGAGAACTAACGCGCTATCCGGGCAGTCAGCTCACACCCTCGCTACAAAAACCTCTCTCTGAGCTGACTGCCCGGATAGCGTGTTAGTTCTCAGGTTCGACTCCTGGGGGGATGAATCCCCTCTGATATCGCAATTTAATAATATTTCTACTAAAATCTTAGAATTTGTCCGAAAAAGATTGATTGAATTCTTTCTCTTTTAAAAATCAAACAAATATGTTATTTTTTTAAATGAAAATGATGAGAGGAGTTACACCAAAAAGGTGGATCCCCTGAGAGGGATGTTGACCCCTCCATCGTGAAAAGAAGAAGAGGGGATTTTATGGGTTGGGAAGAAATCGGAGGTATCTGTGGATACGGGTCTTAAATAGCTGAAGGTTATAAGTCGCGGGGAAGACTGGGAGCGAGTTCCAGTCTCTAGAGGTCATAGGGATAAAAGAGTTGGGGAAAGCGCTTGTTCGATTTTTATCCAATTTGACAGCGAAAGGGTGCTGAGCGTTCGAAAACAGCGTGTTTCTCATAAAGAGGGCTTTAGGGGGGATATTGATTTCAGCTCGACTGAACAGACACCATGATAGTATCTGTAGTACAGGGAAAGGGCAGAAACGGTTCTTCGGTGTGCCAGGGAGTCGAGTGAGTTAGTTAAGGCCGGGTCTCCCATTAGTTTAATTGCTCGTTTCTGAATCGCATTCAGTGTGGCAAGAGAATGCTTGGAGGCACCCCTCCTCAGATGAGACCCATATTCGAGACAGGAACGAATTTGAGCCTTATACAGTGTAAGAAGTTGACTGGGAGTAAAATAGCGTCTAGACCTAAATAGGAGACCAAGCTTGCGCGCTCTACCTTTAGCAGTGGTTGAGATATGGTCATTCCAAGAAAGGTCAGACTCTAGTGTGACGCCTTACATTGAAATTTTATCCCTCAATTCCAGTAAGTTTGAATCCAATGATATGTTTAAATTTTATTGTTTGTAATTTTAAAAATTCAAATAAATAGAAATCTTGTATAAAAACAATCTTCATAATGGCTTAATGACGTCCCCCCAGTTTGATGAAAAGAACCCCCCAGTTTCAAGAAAAGTACCCCCTCATTTTATTCACTTTTAAAGAATTAGAGGAGTTTTTTTATTACCTTTTGTTGAAGTTATAAGACTTAGCCGTTTTTATTTTTAGAAAACAATGTTAAAATACAACAATTTTCAACCCCCTCCCCCCAGAAATTTCACTGACTCAGTCTGCATCTTAACCTTCCTTATTTTTGAATGAATTCAATACTCCATGTAGATCGTATTATTAATCATGTAATAAAGAAGAAAAAGATGAAATATATTCCTAATATAGTAAAATTACATTTACCGCCATATCTCCCCCTCTGCATGGCTGTTCGAGCCCAGCCGGGATGTTGGTGGGAGGGGAAAAAGTAAAGCTTCCAGCGCGCAGGGATGCAAGTCTCACTCCAGTTGAGTTCAGTGTTTAGTTCGTGACATTTCATCAAATTATTGAGTTTTTTTTTTTTGACGTATTTCTAGTGTTCAATTCTTCTTTTTCTTTCAAAATGTGACTTGTTTTTCATCATTAAATTGAACTGAGTGTTTTTATCAACTTTTTCTCCAGCCAATCACATAAATTGATTCAAAGGTTAGTCATTAATTAATCATTTTATTTTATTAGAAATAGAAATCAAATAAAAAAAAAATGACTTAAATTATAAATACAACAGAAGGGATTAATTATAAATTGAATCTCCAAATCAATAAGAACGCCTATATTAGAAATGTTCAATAAATGGCTTATAAAATTTTGAGAAATGATAAGAACAATAATGATTCTTTTTATGAAAAAACACAATATTCGATTTAATTATTTTTTATTTTTAAATTTTATTAAGTTCATAATAAACATATTTCTAGAATCTCAAAGGTAGGTATAATGACCCTCTTCTGGAACTATGTTTTAAAAGATAATAAATATAATGAGAAAAGGTTCTAGGAAGAGGAACCGAAAAGTCGTGTAATAGAAAACTTCAATAAATTATAGATCAATCCAACTTATATCCATATGTACATTTTACTCATGAAACCGATTGTTCCCATATCAATATATTACCCTTGAAACCTCTTCAGAAACAGCCTGAAACAGTGAGTTATTGAACGAAAAATTCAATATATTCTTTATTCCATCCTGCAATTTGATATGAATTGAAATCTCGTTCATATTTATTTTTACGATAATTGATTTATATTTTCCATCTTATTATGATCATTTGTATTTAATTTATGCTAATTATATAAGTTATTACCATATGACTACACCGATCTTCTTTTTCGGGCGTTGACATTTACTAGAGAAAATAATACCTAGGAATTTAATAGTTCTTTGGGGTGGTTTTTTGTTGCTTTTCTTGTTTATGTCATTATTCAGTAAAATTTTTTATGTGTTTTAATCGAAGTACATACATACACCTCACCAACTTAAAAAAATCATCTTAAAATCATTAGCCACATTCTAAAAACCACTTCAGTGTAATAAAAGCTTTTTTTTGATACCTACCTGTTATTGTATTATATCTATATTGTTTTAATATTGTATCCTGTATATGTTTCTTTTTCTGTATGGACATCTTGTCCGTAAAACTAGCTAAACCAGCTAAATAAATAAATATACAATTTTCAATTTTATGCTTGATTGATAATTCTATATTGTTTTATTTAATAACTTTAATATAAGGATATGTTTTTCGAATTCAAAAATTAAATAATAAAATCGTATTCTTAAATAATTAATTTTCTGATTCACGAGACCCCATGGTCAAAATTCAGCTTCTGAATACCAAGACAGCAATTCGTATTTCCAAAAGTGATTGTCACAATTTGTACTAATTACTTTATGTTGCTTATTTACTAGCGCTGTTGGAAAAAATTGCAATAAGTTGCCAGCAATACGATGACATCAAAATTACCGTAAATGGAGCAACTTTAGCCCATCCTCTAAATTTACTTTTAGAAACTACTAATTATAGTGGATTGACTTTTGAAAACTATAAGACTATACTTAGTATTAGTCAATAAATTATATCTTTAAAAGGGATGAATGATATTTTTTTGGCCTAAATTTTTTATCTTAATTTCACCTAGTTATCAGTGAAATAATTTATTGTTTCGTGCCAGCAGGCAACTGGCAGTTGTAAACAATAACTATTCAGCATTCTTGATTGTCACGAATATCGTTCTCCGAAGGGTCCCTCGGCGCCACTGAGTCTGCAACAAGCGCCCACAACGATCGATACTCAACCGACGTTTAGCCTATACGAATTCCGAACCTTGATAAATATGTATTAGTAAAGTTTTAAGAATAGGCTTATATCAATTTTAGGGTTCCGTTTAAAAAATCAAACGGAACCATATTAGTGTCGCTACAATGTCTTATTGTCTGCCCTTCTGTCAGAGCAGTTTATCTCGTAAACTATATATAAGAAATAAATTAGAAGTTGGAGTTATATTTATTAATTTTACAGCAAAACAAAAATCGTATTAAAATTTTAATCGAATGATTATTTTGGGAAGGGTCGAATTTTATGTGGGGTCAAAAATAAATAAGCTGATGTAGCTGATGACTTTACCATATACCACCATCTCTTATATTTAATAAAATAATTTACAATAATTTACGAAAGAACCCCCTCCCCTCCGGTATCCTCTTAATTTTGGGCCCATTACCAATTCAACCATATCTTCTTTTAAATATGGAACTCTTCTAGAGGAAATGACTTCAAGTATTTTTTTGTAAAAATTTAATTATTTTAATAATTTTTGATTTGTCTATATCACTAGCACTGTTAGTTATTTCCGATCTTATATATTGATTGAGAGTTCTTAGAAATGGATTAGTCCAAATATTCTCGAATCATGTTTAATTATTATTTTTTTGTATTATTTCTATTCTAATAGTTCCTCAGCGAGAACAATTTTTATTCGACTAAAACTCGTCTGGACTTGTCTTTGACATGCTTGAACTGGAAGATATACCTACCTGCAAGGAAGTTCAAAAACCTTCTTTTTCGGAAAAATCATTAATTTAATTGCCCCTTGAAACTATGCCATAATATTATTTTATTTCGAGAACCAATATACTTACTTTTCAAAACAAAAAATGTTTTTTATAGAAATATTTGAAATAAAGGATAATAATTTGAAAATTTAAAGATCCTCCTGAAATTTTGAAGTCGACCTTACAGTTTATATTTATGGAAATACTCTAAATGTTTGAAATTTTAGGGATGCTCCGCATCCACAGCATCCATGGACCGCATGCCACTATGAAAATACTCAAAATGTTTGAAATTTTAGGCATGCACCGCATCCACAGCATTCATGGACCTTTTATACTAAATTCCATTTTTTTCAGTTTGAAAATTTTATCATTTTAATTTTTTAAGAACACCCGCTTAATTTTCGCCCCCTCATTGTGGGCCCATTTCATAAATAAGACTCCTTCTCTATTGTTAATATCAGCTTTCTACTATTTTTTTTGAAAATTTTATTATTTTAAATTATTTTTGAAGCTTCTCCCTCTCCTTTGGGTCACTAATCAATTCCACATATTAGTGAGTCATTTTTATATGGTTGTGTATTGTGCATATGAGATATTTCGTACAAATCGATCAAAATGTCTAGGACTTATATATTGATAGTTGTATTTTTTTAAGTCCACCCCCCCCCCCAATTTCGGTCCCCGAAAAAATAAATACTCTTTTTTATTATAGGACCGTTTATTCTGTGTACCAATATATCAAAATTTCATTTCATGATTTAGAAAAGGTCCAGAACGACATCGGATATGTGCTCTGCTCCATAGAGCCGTAGGTACATCTGACTGAAGCTGCAAAGAATTCTTTAGCTTATCCTATAAGTAAAAGAAATGAGACCTAAGATGAAGAGGGTCTCTAAGGATCATTGTAATCAAAGATTAAAAAGATGTTCAAATAAATAATAATAATAATAATAATCTTAGATAAATAAATTATATCACAGATAACTGTAAAGAGAGACATTCCTTAATTGACTAGAAAAATAAATACTACTAAGTAAATCACAGTAGACTTGTTTCAGAAATTAGTTGTAAAAAGACCATATCTGAAACGGGCCGAAAATGTTTTGTTTTTATTTATTTATTTATTTATTTATTGTCACCGGGAACAAAGCCCATTTAGTCAGCACATCAGTAAAGTGTTGGTAGGGTTAGTGAGGGAGCCGAGATTTAGCCGGTCGAAATTTTATATGCTAGCCAGGTTCGAACGCGGATCTCCCGCTTGAACATCGTCATCAACGATGCCGAAGCGGGGCCAGCGATTAAGCCAGCTCGGACAACCCGACTTCCCCGGAAAATATGTTAAATAAATAAATAAATTAGACTATAATAAATAAATTTAAATTAAAACTAAAATAATTTATATTAATAGTAATTTTTTTTTTTATAAAATGAGTTAAAATATTCTATCATAAAGTTGTTCCAGAATCATCCAATAGATAAAATATCATATCACTTTTTTGGTAATGTAAAATTTAAAATTTGAATAGGTACTGAAGTAGAATTGTCATCCGAGTGTAACCATAATTATATTTACTAGTGATGAAGCCGTAATATTTGTCAATTTTGTTCCTATATCTAGTAGCAAATAGATGTGATCTATATCCTCAATGATTTGATCTCTACAAACACAAAACGGAGTTTCCCTGACATTTCTTCTATGTAACTGCGATGGTGTGGAGCTTGTACATTGTACATTTCGAAAGCGAAATATCAATATGGATAGATTTTATTTATTAAATAATTACAAATAATATATCCTGACTAGAAAAATTAATAAATACCCAATGGCTTTCCTTCATTTCAGGTTATCATTCTAATCGATTCTAGTTACGCTTTCTTTAGCAACCTTCATTTCTACTAGAATACAATGAATTAGAAAAAGTGTTTTGACTTAACATTCTGGGAGTCACTGGACCTAAACACTAATTGAAGTTGGAGATCACAGGGCATCTATAACTAATCCTCTGTTTCATTCGTATCATTTTTTTTTATTATTTATACCATGGGTGATATAATTAAAAAAGTGGTTTGGAATATAATTAATAAAATAAAATAATATTACTGGAAATAAGTCATAACTTAATTACCTTCATTCAAACTTAAACATCCAGTACATATCAAGCCAGATAATAAAGTACAATAAATTTTTTTATTAGTGTATGTACTATATATACGATATTTTACTTCATTATTTTGATAATACAAATATTTAGAGATGGTATAATATATATTATTTTCTTTCCTCAGTACCTCTTACTCTCAACCTGTATTACGCGAGAGATGACTGGTAGTAAATTTATGGACGATTATCCTGTTTTATAATGGCAACTATAGGCCATTCTTCAAATTTAAAATAATATTTATTTTTTCATATGAATATTTATTTGAAATCTTGTCAAACATAATTGAATAAACTTGTTTTCAAATTTACTTCTTCAATGAACTTATTTTCGAGAAGAAGACTTTTGACTAAAATTTCAATAAATATTCTTTTGGGCCATTTATAATAACAGTAAAGATGAAGTGAGACAGGCTATTATCCAAGGTCTAAAATTGATTTTTTTTGTTCGTTAGTTAAAATTTTTATTTATCAGAAAATTTTATTTTTCGGAATTCGGTTTTGATGGGACGCATTTATAAAAAGATTAAGAACCACTGCTTACATACATAAATCTTCAGGGATAAAATTTTCGTTTTGTAATTTAATTTGATTTAAGAGAACAAAATGCCTTAAGCATTAAGCTTTTTAAAATAACAATTTAATTTAATTTAGATAATTGATCATTTCATTAATTGAAATCATCTTAGAGGAAATTTAAAAATAGATAGGAATTATATTGAAAATTATACTTTCTAGTGAACGAAAATAATAATCTCTAATCTTTTTATATAATCTTAAGTAAAAAAAAAATATCTAGATTTGGTATTTCAAATTTTTTAATTAATTCGATATTAGATAATAATGGGATTAATAAGATGTTCATATCAGCCATTAAACTGAAACTAATTCCTATTAGAAAATTCAACGATATATAATTTTATTTTAAAAGAGAAATAAATCAATTTTTAGGACAAATTCTAAGATTTTAGTAGAAATATTATTAAGAGAGAGGTTTTTGTCTCGAGGGTGTGAGCTGACTACCCGGAAAGCTTGTTAGTTCTCAGTTTCAACTCCTGAGGGGATGAATCCCCTCTGATATTGCAATTTAATAATATTTCTACTAAAATCTTAGAATTTATCCTAAAGATTGAATTCTTTCTCTTTTAAAATACATCTTGGTTAATCTGAACCCGAGCTGATTTTTTGAAAAACATTCTAACTATTTTCAAAAAAAAAAGATGCTCAAATCTTTAGTTTTATATAATTTTATATACGGTATATAATATATTAAATTGAATTAAAAATTATCCTTATACGATAGGTAAAATTTTATACATTTCTATAAATATTAAATCGATACGGTCGGATGGATAGAAGGTGACATTCGATGTCCTTCAGTATTCATCATTTGCTCTTCAATTAATTACGAATGTCAGGACCCTTTCATTTTTAACCTTTGAATATTAATGTAAAATTAAAGTAAGTTTTCGATCATAACAATGAATTGTTTTACCTATTGCTTAGTACATATATGGTAAATCAAGTTACCTTTCTTCACCTTCAAAAGCAACTATTTAAGTAGGTATTATGTAAAAATTACCACTATCAAGGGGTTCATGGGGATTGAGCAATATTTACTCTGAATGAATCATTTAACATATGGTAGAGCCTAATTCGAGGACACCCAATTAATTAGTTCGACATTTAATTTGCTGATTATCAATCTATAAAAACATAAAATAATAAAAATAAACTGATGGTGCGTAAACTTCATGACATTCACTTAACTCCCTTTCTTTAATTAGAAATCACCATATTATTAACTTTTCAAATGAGAAATGAGAAATTCAATATTATCTATATGACTGCCTCTTATTTAAAAAATGAATGACATTTTTTAGGTGTTATAGATATTTATTTTTTGTGGTTTATCTCTTAATAAGGGGAGTCGGGTTAGCTGAGCCGGCTAACGCGCTGGCCTCGCTTCGGCATCGATCGATTATGACGATGTTGGAACTGAAGGCCGGGGTTCGATCCTGGCTGGCAAATAAAAACTCGGCTCCCTCGCTAACCCTACTAATACTTTACTTATGTGCTGTCTAAATGGGCTTTGTTCCCGGTGACAATAAATAAATTAAAAAAAACAAACTTAATAATATTTTGCTGCAAGAAGGTGTATCACCTATGGACGTCCACAGAAGACACATTTTCAGAACAAAGCTTAGGGACAAATAATTACATTTATATTTTTCTGTATTTTTATTTTTGAATTTGTTTCACTATAAATTTACAATTTACTTCTCTTGGTGACTCGCTAGACACAGATGGTAAACAAACTAGGCCCTGCTCACAACAGTAATCAACATTTTTTACTCACTGGAAATACTCAAAGCAAGTGCCCTCCCTATTCTCCTCTTCGGACGCCCATGCCTATAAGTCAGGATTGACTATCATATGGTGAAAAAAGTGGAATGAATTTTAAGGATTCGTTCAGAGTAGAAGGCATCTGTGGAATTGAGTTTTAAATAGTAGTAGAGGCAAATTACGAGGATTAACAGGAAATAATTCGCGTTAAAGATTTTATTGCTGGGATACCTCCTTTATTGGTACTCCAATATTACTACCTAAGTTTTCCCCCAAATCTGTGTTGTGGAAATTTTTCTACGCGCCTCAAAATAAGAAAATTTCTTGAGTTTTTTCAGTTTTACTTGAATAACTATAAAATGGATTATCAAATCAAAAAGATATCTATTAGATAATTTAAAGAGCTTTAATTTATCTATTGGATATCTTTTTGATTTGATAAGCCATTTTAGAGTTATTCAAGAAAAACTGAAAAAACTCCGAAATTTTCTCATTTTGAAGCGCGTAGAAAAATTTTCACAACATAGATTTGAGGGAAAAACTTAGGGTAGTAACATTGGAATACCAATAAAGGTATTCCAGCAATAAAATCTTTACCGGGAATTATTTCCTGTTTATGCCATTTTTTCACGTAATTTGCCTGGATTATAGTAGAAGTTCATGGAAAAAAAGGACACGTGTAGTGAGGATAGTGAGTTACAAAAAATAAAAATATAAAATAAAAAATATAGATAAACGAATTGGTGGATGCGATTGTTCGATTTATGTCTAATGTTGAACAAAATCAAAGCTGTAAGATTTTTTCAATATTTATAATAGGTATGATAAACAAAGTAAATTGAAAGCTTGGAAATGGGAATTCTTTATAGGTGTCTTAAATGATAATGAGAATATTTTCGAAGCTTAAAATCTCATCACCTTTAAAAAAGTGCAGGAATATCATGGTTATCGATCATTTTTATAGAAAGTATTAAAAAATTAAAGTTTCGGAATCCCAAAGAGCGCTGAAGACGTGATACTGTAAATTCAAAAAAGTTATACCTAATTCCAAAGAGTGCAGAAATAGTTCATGATCGACATTTTTTGAGAGTTGAAACGCATTACGACAAAGTTTACTAAAAAAATAAAATCTGTGAATGGTACTATTTTACAATATCTGATATTTTGTATTGAGAGTATTTCATTTGAAATAAATCTTGAATCGGAAATTTGGTCAGGAGACTAAAATTAAGATCCGTAAATTAAGGATATGAGATGATAAAAGCTATCACTTGAGGGCCACCAAAGATATTTAAAAAGAACTCTTCAATTTGAGGAAAAAGCGAAAACTCTTTCAAGACTCGTACGCTTAGAGCAAATTTTATTGATTTGGTACCTAATTTTTTCGTTGTCAATAGACAATTCAGTTAAATAATTAATAAATAAATAAATCTTTATTACTCGACCTGCTTAGAGGCACAAGTGCTCGGTGGCTAGGTCAACAAAACATCAATACAAATTAACTACAGAAATTAATAAAATATCAAAACAAATCAAATATAAGAAATTAACAATTAACAAACAAGAAAAAAAAATAGAAATGTATGCTCATTAACAAATAACATGATCATAGATTTACATCAAAAGATAAAACGTAATTTAAATAATTCCGCTCAAAAACCCGATACCGGGAGCAAGCGACTCATTAGCCATCCCGATATTTGTCATAAGTTGTTAAAGAAACCTGGTCAAAACCTTAACAAGGATGGTATGACCTCTCTCTACCTCAGGTAATCTCTGCTTGTGAGAACTAAATACAAATTTTCACAACTCTAGGACATTAGGACTTGACAAAATTTATAATTGACTTAATCATAGGGGGCAGAGGACTGAAATCTTAAGTAGTTGAAACGTGACATCTAGGTGCAGTTTATTAATAAAAACTTGAAATAACAAAACAGCTACAACTATTCGACAAATCTCCAACTTGATAATTTAATTTTTTTTAATTTTCGTAATTTTTCAACGAGAACGACGAATCGAGTGTTTAAATGTCTAAAATTAGATAAATTAAAAAGAAAAACGTCATGATCATTTAAGATATATTCAAAAAAATTTAAAATCAAGGCCATTCATAGTGTAAATAGATAATTAAACTTAACACGACGTTTCGATCTCATGAACTGTTTCAATCACTAAAAATCAACCAAGATCAATTTTCTCAAGAAATAGAGATCGAGTACTAAATTGAAAAGATTAATGAGTTTACTTAATTTCTATTTATTTCAACTTGTCTTATTTGTCTTGATTATGATAATTTCAAATTATAAGAGTTTAATCTATTTTTTCTCTAAATGAAAAAAAAAAAACAATACATGACCAAACCCTGTATGGTAAAGTAATATATATATATTATTCTTTCATTATTTATTTTTTATGTTAGGTGGTTACCTCGAATCTTGTGTGACCTTAAAGGGATGATAGATAGAAAGACGACCCGCGCAAACCGAAGGCTGGTGATTCATTCAAAGGTCAGAAAACTTCGATTCGACCTACACAATCAAGTGGCCTTAAATTCAAATCTTACTTTTTTTCTTGAAGGGAAAGGAAATTATATAAGGATAGGAAATAAAACACTTATACTTATTCGTTTCTCTATATATTTTAAAAATAATTAAAAAGTTATACCTAAATAAATGATACTTTCGGATGATCCAACCAGAAAAAAAATATATCAAATTATTTAGATAAATAGATTTAAATTATGAGTAATTAATCAGATTAGTTTTAACTTTTTATTATCATTTATATAGACAAATTAAAAAGTAACTTTTTTCAAATAATTTTTAAGCGAATGTTTCATATCGTCGCTTTAGAGTGTAAACCTTCTAATTCACAACAAGGAAATTTTACAGGGCAGAGAAAAAACAAACAAAATTTAATATTGTTTTTAAATATGGAAAGAAACTATTTTTCACATTTTTTATCTACAATTTACAATCGTAATTTTAAGTAGCAGTTTTACGCGCTTTTTAATAAGAGTACGAGTATAGTGAAATTGTTGTCTGGGCCAGCGGAATAATTAGACTTCAATATTTTAGATAGTTTGGAAAAGTTACAAGTTACTGTGTTATTGGACGATGCTGTGTCTCTTTTTCTTTCGATAGGTATTAATATGTCATATATGATAAAAAATGGATTTAGCACGTTTACACTCTTAAGGAGACGATATTTGTCTTGAAACATTTCAAAAAGCATTCCATGCTGCCTGCCTAACCACGTATTGTCCGATTGTCGTCGATTATTTTAGTGTTAAGTGTTAGTTGTTAATGAAACTATTTAAGTTCAAATTTTGTCTCCTTGCCCATTGGCAAATTTTCTACGGACGGCCATGTACGAAAGTCAAGTCGTCTTAAAACATTTGAACATCTTGGACTAATAAAAGTAGATGCCAATTAAGACTAAGGTTACATTTTATATCACGAGCTTTTCGTGCGTGCCTTCGGCACGCCCTCGAAGCTCGGCCCTCCGAGCTGGTGCCCTGGCGGGCGGCGTCTCGGTCCAAAAATTTTATTCCTCTTTAGCCGAAGAACTTGCTTGCTGAAGACCTTTTTCATGACCATGGATAGAACATATGTGATTGCGATGGATCGGTTGTTAGTTAAGTTGTTTTTTATTGATTAACTTAAAGTTAATTTCCAGCTATCCTAAAATATACCAGAATTTTCTGACAATGAGATTATTTTTGAAAAGCTTAGACCAAGTTCAGGGTCGCGGCTTTTTAATAAGAGTACGAGTATAGTTAAATTTGTTGTCTGGGCCAGCGGAATAATTAACCTTTAATATTTTAGATAGCTTGGAAAAGTTACAAGTTACTTCATTCAAGAGATCCTAGAATTGCTTTGAAGCGGTAGCTCTAGGACAAACTGCTCATCGTTCAGCTTTTTTCTGGACGAAGGATTTCCTCACCTCATTTATTGTTTCTTTACAGAGAGTCCGAGCTTTTCTGGAGGTGACGCGATTGTATGATTGAGAGAAAGACCTATACCTTTTTTGGAATTCAGACATTCATTATATGCTAATTCGTTAAATTTAATTTGTTAGGATGAATATTTTCCGCTAAAAACAAAGAATCGTTGTAACTGGAAGGCTATCTTCTTGCCCGCTGTCTATTTTGAGGGTGTGCGCTTATAAACACTGAGCAGGCGAGCTGCAAGCACGTGTCTCATAGACTGTTGACAAAAACAATTTCAAAGGATCTGCACCAGGGGCGGGGGGGGGGGGGGGGGTGACATTTTAGCCATAGGAATCTGTCCAAAAAAGGAGCCTTCATTTTTGAAAATTTTATTTGATAACCGCTTAATAAATTTTTCAAATATTATATTAGATTTTTTCATTTAATATTAAAGATAGAGTGGACAGTCTGTCTTCATTTTGACTACTTCCAGGGGCAAGTAAAAATAATCCACCTTTCTATCTTAGAGGCTTTCTGAGTATTTTCAATAAATATTTTTTTGTTGCTATAAAAAAATTAGTTTGGATGTAAAAAATTACGATACCTATGGTTTGCGTGTACGGCTTGCCCTCAGTCTCTTTGTTTTGATTAATATTTTCTCTATCTAATTATAAAATTGTTTTTGATGTTCTCATAATAATGTATTAAAAAAAAATATTTTATTCGTTTTTTTTTTTTTTTTTTTTTTTTTAATTTTCAAGTATACAGTTTTTTTGATGTTGAGTGTACACATAGATGCTAGGCAGGGACGCTCCGGCGCTGTCCGGTCGCGAGTTAGTAAACCCTTATATTAACTGATATGCCAATTCAGTTGTTTAAATACCAGGGGCACCCAGGATCGAGGAGTGGCTATTAAATGACCGGGCTGATGCTGCTACAAGAAACTTATAAAGTTTTCATGCCGAGAGTAGCAGAATTTTTATATATTGAAGGAGACAATAAAAGAGTGTGTCTTCTGCTGGAATTATAAATTTTATTTATTTATAACGAGACTCTAGTTTCGAGGGCTTTGTCCTCTTCATCAGTCTATTACAATGGATTCACAGGAATTAATTTATGAATTTATGAACTATAGTCTCGTTATAAATAAATAAAATTTATAATTTCAGCAGAAGACACACTCTTTTATTGTCTCCTTCAAGAAACTTATACTTTGCGCTTTGTAAAAGCAATACGTAAAGATTTCATAGCTTCCCTGGGAAATATTGTTAAGAGTACCTGATTATTTAAATTATTATCTACTCACTACTCTATAATGAGTTCAATTTAATAAACATAATAATGCATAAATTCGGAAATCAAATAAAATTCGATTAATATTCCAACTTCCTCATTAACATTATATAATGCATAAGTTACTAAACCTTGTGCTAGGCTCAAAGGACGCTTTTAGATACATGTCTTAAACATTTCAAAGATGGGACAAGCAATTAAGGGAGTTTATCTAGTCGGAATCCGTAATTAATTTAATCTCTCGCTTCAGAATTACATCGAGAGTTGTTAGAAAGTGGTCCTTGGAAGAACTTCTTCACAGATTCGAGCCATATTTCGAAACACATGCGTATTTAGGCCTTGTAGACTGTTAGAAGTTGAATGAACATAAAATAACACCTAGACCTGAATAGAAAATCAAGTTTCCTTGAGTGAGATTTCGCTAAAAAATAAAAATATGCTCATCTACTCATGCCAAAAGGGATCAGACGCAATTATGATACCCTTCGGAGTTTTGAAACCAAAAGAAATATCAAAATAATTTCAATTAACGATATTATACAACAATGTGTCTTGCCTGTATTAAAATTAAGTAAATTTTTAAGATCCATCCTCTAGATCAGCTATTCTCAACCGCTGGTCCGCGGAGAAATTTTACTAGTCCGCATATATATATAATTACATATCTTTACATTTAAATATTATTGTAAGTAAATGATAATAAACATGTTACAATTAACTTATGTAGTAGTTCTTTAATACCGAGTAAAATTTTGTTGTTAAAAAAATATCACTGGTCCGCGAATTTTTTTTACAAATTTTACTGGTCCGCGGGCCAAAAAAGGTTGAGAAACGCTGCTCTAGATAAATCAAGTTGTAATTAATTGAAAAAAAATTGCACTCATTTGTTATCCGAATGTAGTTAGAAGGCAAATTGATTTGGACACTAATATTTTTTCAAAATTTTAAATTCACACTTGCATGTTTCTCTTTAATATTAAACAATACTTAAACCGAGGGGTGAACCGCGGCCTAAAATTGTGTACACCTACTTCCACTTCCACCATTTCCAAGTAGAAGACAATAGATGACAATAGATTATCTAATGAATTCCAAAGTAATTCCAAAGACGGTGTACACCTAATTCCAATCGCGGTTCACCCCTCGACTTAAACTAATGCTTAAAAATTAATTCAGATTATGATTTTATGAGTCTCCCAAAGTTTTAACTTTTTCCTCCATTTTCTTAATTCTAAAATTAGAATCATTAAGGATATTTCAAATATTTTTCTAATTATGACTAATGGCTTAACTGTTGTTCTGTTATGAAGGATTACATTGTTCTTTTCGTTTGAAGCAATTGAATCTCATCACCTGTCTCTAAGGAGACGATTCTTTAGGAAACCTTTTTTCAACCATCTGGTCTGATCGATAAATCCTCCCTGCCCTTTTGACGTCACTCTAATATCCATTGTAAATACATTATATAAATTTATTTTTCTAACGAATTATTATCTTTTTATTAGGGCTAAATATGTACATATATTACTAGTATTAAATTCACTCAAAAATCATATTTTTTTGCTCATTGTGTTGAAAAATGTCTGGAACGTGGAGATAAATAATTTTAAACAATTTTTTTTTCTGTCTGTCCGAATGTGTGTCTGGATTCCGATACCCACGATAACTTAAGAACGAAAAGTCGTAGAAAGTTGGAAGGAAAATATAATTTTTTGAGATTTTAATCCGTTATCCGTTACTACTATATAGTAAAAATAATAAACAATCGAACAGAATTAACATTTAATAAATTAATTGGGGTCGGGTTTCCCGAGGGGTTACCGTACCAGCCTGCTAATCAAGTCGACCCGGTTCGAATCCGACTCGAGGCAAATCGGCTAAAATCTGATCCCTGGGTAGAAGACAAATTTTAAAAATAATAAATATCGTAAATTGGCTTATGGCTAGAAAGGCCGACAAACCAAAAAAAATTAATTAATTCTTAGGTATTATTATTACTATTATTTTATATAAAAACCTCAATTAGCTTTTTTTATTTGGTTGGCTTCGGATACTATAGCCCATTTAGCCAGTGGGTATGTAGCAGTGGTGTCATCGCAAATTTAGCACTGCCGAAACGCTGAAATCCTGGGGAGCCTGGGCGATCCGGGGGTTTTCCCCGGAAAATTTTCGATAAACCTCTGCTCGGAACGGCGTTCCGGTGCATTCCGGAGCCATAACACCACTGGTATGTAGTATTTTTATCATGGGTTAACCCATTGTTACTAGTGTTAGTGAGGAAGCCAGGTTTTCGCTGGTCAAATTTTTATTCTACCGGAAGCAAGGTCTGAACTTTGGACACCTGCTCCACTCAAATAGTTTAATACAAAATATAATTTCAAACTTATTAAAACAATGTAAAATTTGACAGGGCTCTACATTAAAAATTACCGAATTTTTGTTAAGTTTACACATTATCCTCCATTTAAAGTTTGGTTTTCAATTTTCTATTATAATTTAGTTTTTGAGATATTTCGAAAAAACGAAGCAAAAAAAAAGAAAACAAAACATTTTTTCATGCACGATTACAATACTTGATCATACTCTGTAGTTCTTTACAACTCACAATCTATAATACATTTTTATTTTGTTTATTTTTAACCATCAAATAAAATTCGATCCTCCCCAAAATAATCATCGAAGGAATCCGTTGTTATTTTTAACCGACTTCAAAAAAGGAGGAGGTTCTCTATTCGATTGAATTTTTTTTTTTTTTTTTTTTTTTTGTGCCTATGTTACCTCATAATCTCCGCCAATTGTCAACCGATTTTGAAATTTTTTTTGCATTGGGTCCAGTCTAGCTTCCGATTGGTCCCATTTTTTTTTCGATTTTTTTTCATAGGTATTAGACCTTTTTTATTAGGTTTGTTTAGGTTTGTTTAGACCTAACCTCTTTGTTTATGAACCGATTTCGATGGTTCTTTTTTTATCCGAAAGGGGGTGTCTTAGGGATGGTGTCATATTAATTTGGTCAAGTTCTGATGATATAATCACTATTAATAACATCACTAAAAAGAGAAAATAAAAATTTTTAAGAAAAAAATAAAAATCGACTTCAAAAAATTAAGTGCAACAAATATAAAAATACACTAAAAGGTATAAAATAATTCATTATCTTATTTAGTTACAACTAAACGACGAAATATTAACACGAAATTACTTTTTGAAGTTGGTGCCAAACATATACCTTTTATGAATCGCACTCGACGGATCTTACTTAGTACGTTTGGCGGGTACGCTCGCTTATAGGTATAGTTTGTTTGGCACCGACTTTTAAAAGTAATTTCGTGTTAATATTTCGTCGTTTAGTTGTAACTAAATAAGATAATAATTATTTTATACCTTTTAGTGTATTTTTATATTTGTTGCACTTAATTTTTTGAAGTCGGTTTTTATTTTTTTCTTTAAAAATTTTTTTTCATTTTGAATTAACGTTTATTTTTATGAAAATGCAAACAATTCCTTAAAAGTAAGTTAATGGGATAACTTTTTTATGCTCAAGTATAATGTTTGGAGTCTGAGCATCAATCTTTTATTGCATTTAACGTCCGTGTTGCTTATTATAATTTTTGCACGACCTTTCATATATGAAAAATATTATGGTATATAAGAATATAAAATTCCGTCAGTTCCTTGGGGATCAGTGAACGAACATACGGTATACGCCTTCTGATCATAAGGTAGCTAACTGGTTCTATTCCCACTCATGTCCCAGTAAATCTATGAAAATATCGTGAAAAAATATTCCTTATAATAATAGTAATTAAGATTTTTTCCAAGGACTTAGTCTAGCTTTAACACATCTCTTATTTGTTTTATTTGTTTCTAGAATTTTTAGGAAATTTCTAATTTTCATTAGAAAAACAATGCATAATTAAAATATAACAAAAGAAATTGTATTTTAATAAGACTGAATAATTTAAAACTTTTAAATGTATGGTGTAAGCCTTTCTCGTGGCTAATTATTAATAAATTCAATTTTCTCATATTTACCTCCTAGGTATCTGAAAACAAGTTTTATAAAGTCGTTCATAATTAGCAAAAGCTTCATTTTCTGTTATTTTTTTTTAATTTAAAAAAAAATGTAAATAGAATGCATAGAAATGAGTGTCTATTTGAGAAAGAAAGATGGAAATTTTTCTCAAAATCAACTCACGATATTTAATCAATTTATTAACGAAAATGAATTTAGGTCAAATCAAAGATTTTATTAGATATGTTTATATTGCATGTAGGAGGGTCCTGTCCCCTACTGACTTTCCTTATATGTTACATGTTTGGAGGTGATTGTCTCAAGGGTCTGACTAGTTGCCCGGAAAGTAAACTAGTGCTTGGGTTCAACTCCCAAGGAGGCAGCACCCTCCTACATGCAATATTAACATATCTAATAAAATCTTTGATTTGACATAAATTCATTTTCGTTAGTAAATAAAATATTTTATAAATTGTTATTAAAACTTTTTTTAGTACCTATACTCTTTTGGATGCTATTAGAAAATAATAAACTATTACTACTGTAATGATTAATCTAAAACCACTAAATTTCATCTAATAAAATTATTATCATTAGATCTAGGGATGCTAAAATTACCCCACCCATAGATCTTAAAAATTAAGCAACATATATGGCGCGATTGGTTCTTAGATGAGTGATCGTCAAAGACACAGTGTGCCTTAATTAGGGCGGTGCCCAGGAACCGGGCGCAGACCCTGGAGGAGTGCACAAATGACCAGACCCAGTGGCGTATCCTGAAAATTTTGGGGGGTGGGGTCAATCCACAAATAAAAATATTTAGTGGGATTTTTTTTTATTAAAACAAGTCAACCAGTTAAATTGTGTTTTTATCCGGAGTTTTGGGGTAGTTGTAATTTCTTCGACCCTTTATGTTTTTGGGTGTGCTGAATCCAAATCTGAGGTTTGTTGACAAAATTTCGAAACGGAACATTGTCAAAAATGCCAAAAAAGGTAAAATTCTCTCATTTTTTGAAGATTCTTTGCTTATAACTCGAAAACTATCAACTTTTCGTAAATAACCTTCCTATTAAAAATAAAAGTTCATAAAATTTCCTACAAATTTCATCATTTAGGTTTTTTTCTTCGACCAACCGTTCGGACTCAAGCGCTAGTTGAAAATTGGCGTATTTTTTCTGTTTCCACAAATTCCAAAAACTTGCACTTTTTTCGATTTTTTCCCATTTTGACCATGAAAGAGCACGTTTTCGATAAAGACCATTCTATATCTTTTTAAACTAGATTAAATTTGATACAATTTAAACAAAGTTTAATCTTAATTGGATAATGGTAACCCGTTCCGCAATGAGGTTGAAGTTTTGAAAAACTAATTTTTTGCAAAAAATCGTAGTTTTTCATTCATAAAATGAAAACCACTTATCTTAGAAACTTGATTTCTGCCTAATTCTCTAGGAGATTTTGTTGTCTTGAAAGTTTACTTGGACCACTTTTTTTTATAAAACTCTTAGATTTATAGATCTAGAGTCGTTTTCATTTTTATAAAGGATACCCCCCCTGACCAGACCAGTAGTATTTGCTGTCATTTGTGTATTGTATTATTTTGTATAATAATAATAAACGATTTTTTTTTTATTTTTTACCTAATTTATATACCTATACTTATTCAAAATTCTACCAAGTAGGTACCTATACTTTTTTCAAGGGCGCAGTTGTAGATGCTCGCACCGGGCGCATAAAAGGCTAGTTATGGCACTGCAAAGACACTGTATTTTTCTGATAGTTCAGTCCTAATACTAATTAAGTGATTGTTTGCATTCCATTAAATTGATTGGGGTGGTTTAAAGCGGGATATTAGGATAGGCGACATTACAACCCTCTATTTCACTAGGAATGAAACGGCTCTCTCCCTTTAATGTAGTAACATACATAAGGTCATATTAAAGTATGTAATATTATTGTACAATCTGCAAATATTAGTTTTATTATTTCGAATCGAAAAGTTAATTTATTATTTATATAACGAGATAAATTAAAGTTGCTAGATGCGGGTCTTATTACACAGAATGATTGTCATGAATTCAGCTGTCTCTTGCTGGGGAAAATTCGAATTCTACAAGGATCCCCTCCAATTCAGACCGGATACACTTCAGCTGTTGAATCCCACGCCAGAAGGCGAATACATACAATGCTATTTAGTAACACAACCTACAATAAACTTAAAACTCTAGGTCTATATTAAATAACATCTTTTCTAATTTTTCTTTCTAAAATTACATCCCACACTTGATATTCAATCACTATAACTTATTCTTATTTCAAATAATAATATTTTCATTCTAATATAAGAGACTTGATTCAGAGAACTTATTATTAATGTGGATTCTTTTTTTTAACTCAACGTATAATGCAGTTCATTAATTGAATTTATGCTCCTCCTATTTCCGGAGCTGTTATCAAGTCATTTAACCAGAACGACTTCGTTATTAGTTCTTGTATTTATTTATTTGTTATTAAATGAGTTATATTCTCAAATGTCCCTAAATTGTCTTTCCATCACGAACAATTAACTGCATTTTAATAATAATTAGAAACTGAAAATTCGAAAACTCCTGGGTTCTTTTTGCAAATTTTGAATTTGGCAATTTTTTCAGCTGCAAATTGTTTGGACTAGAAAAATTGAAACTTTGCACAAAACGCAGCTTATTAATACAATATTTTGTGCTAAATTTCTGCTCATTAGCTATAACTGTTCAAGAGCTTCTCTATTAACGTTTTTTTTCTGATTTTCTACATTTATCAACTCATAGCCTAAATCTAATCAGTTCTGGCATCACAACGAACTTACTACAAGCTTCTGATCTCTAATTATGTAGGTAAAAGAATCTAAACAGACAGTTATATAGAAAAATTTCGTCTTAAATGATTTTTCTTCAGGTTTCTAAGCACGAATAAGCAAAAAAAAAGTTTCTAGTGAATAAAACCCCTGATTGCAGGTATCACCGTCAATACCTCTACCAGCTCTATGGCCGTCCCTCACAGGGGCGCCCATAGAAAAAATTTCAAAGAGGGGGAGGCAGAGCTTGGAAACAAATAATTACATTATTAAATTTTTATTTAAATATTTAATTTTTTTTTCAATTAAACTTTAAAATGAATTTTCTATTTGAATCTCATAAAAGATCAGATTAATTTTATTTGAACGAAATTTTCTCAGAAGAGTCGGACTGGTAGAAATATCAATTGAAAGTAATGGAAGGCAGTCCAGGGGTGGTGAGGAAAGAAAAATACCACATATCTAAATAAGGTGTAATTTATTGGAATCCTTCCTCCTTTCCCTTCAAATCGACGTTTCGGAGGATTTTCCCCTCCTTCTTCAGGGTCGATCTGGTAGATCTACAAACCAATTTTACAATATTATAAAAATCGGGGTTGGTCATCATTTATTTCATCAACAATAATACAATTGTAAATACATTGGTGATGAAATGAATGATGACCAACCCCGATTTTTTATAATATTGTAATATCTTTTCTTTATTCCCAGCTTAGTCCTATGTCCGCTCCATCTGTCCATTCGGCCTTAAGGCCATCCCAACCTCTGATAATTCTTTCATATTTACACTAAGTCATAAATAACTGTCCATCATATTAAATAAATTCTGTTCATTATTTTATGTTATCTTCAGTCAATGTTCTCCTGACGATGAGTTAAGAGCTCGAAATATATAGAGTAAACTAAAAAAATCTTTGTATTTTAATTTTTTCTCCTTGTGAAACACCACCAACTCCAACTTAATTTAATTGTAATATAGGTTTGTAGACCCTGAAGGAGGGAAAAATCTTCCGAAACCTCGGTTTGAAGGGAAAAGAGGAAGAATTCCAATAAATTACACCTTATTTAGATATGTCTCAATTTTTTCTTTCCTCACTACCCCTGGGCTGCCTTCCATTACTTTCAATTGAGATCAGATTAATTTTTAGAATTTCTCATGTCTTTACCAAGATCTTATTAATCGCATTTTCTCGTACGTCGGTCAGAGCAGAAATATCTTTTGAAAGAGTCATTTGTCTCCCCTTCCTTCTAAAGCGGAAAGTATAGATTTAAAATATCTAAAAAGTGTCCTTATAGGATAATGACAAAATAATATTTAAGTCAGAAAATTGTTACTAGATTTTGTGAAAATTCTCTTATTTTTTACCACCCCTCCCATTTTTATAATTTTTATTCCATTTATTGCATATGTTTCTAAAGTATTACTGTATAAAATTTGGCTCAACACGGTAAAAGGTTTAATTTTATTAATTTCATCTCCCCTTCCCAATTTTGGGTAAAATATTTTGGTCCCATTTATTTCACAGGTCCTTAAATAAAACACCTACTAACACACTATGAGCTCGAGACAAAATAGAGAGCTTTTGAAAGCTATCTTTTCAGCACTGGAATCTTTTCTTACGGACCCTCGGAGCATTCAAACATGAATATTAATATTAATCTCTCTCTCTCTCTGTTTATATACAGGGTGTTCAAAAAGTAGAGGTCACGGATTTAAAGGTGGATAATACATCTCAAAACAATAAAAAAAAGTTCATATAAACAAATAGTATGCCCGGAAATGCCTATAGTTTCAGACCTATACCGATTTTAATATTTTATTTTTGTCATAGTACAACTCATACTTTTAACATTAGTACAATAGAATCATAGTTGCCGTGAACAATGGAAAACAGTCAATTATAAATGATAAAAAATGTTCAAAATTTTTAACTTCAACTTCATTACAACATTCCAATAGGTATGTTCGTCTGACTGTTTTCCACTGTACACTGCCACTATGATTTTATTGTAATGTTAAAAGTAAGAGTTGTGCTATGACGGAAATAAAATATTAAAATCACTACAGGTCAGAAACTAGGCATTTCCTGACATATGTTTATATTAACTTTTTTTTATTGTTTTGAGATGTATCATCCACTTTTAAATTCGTGAACTCTATTTTTTGAACACCCTGTATATTTATATACGTATATTAGGGAGACCGTTAAAAAAATTTGCAGCACACTATCGTTAGAATATATCTAAATATATATCGAATTGATAAACTCCTCCTTTTTTGATCTCGATTAAAAATTAAGTTATCTCAGAATCTTATCCTAGAATAATCGCCTTAAGCTAAATAACATTCAACCTGATAATTCAAATGAGGCCGATTAAGTTGAACAGAGCTTAGAATTGAGAAACTGCTATCACGGTCTTCACAACGACCAAGGCTAATTTCCTATCTATTTGAAGATAAATACACACACTCCTAAATCCATGACTGAGATCTTACATTCAATCTATCAACCATATTGGTCTAAGATTGTTTACTTTAAATAAAACCTTTCAAAACCATATTTGGTTGAAGTTGATTAAATACTCTAGGTAACATGAAACTTAAATTAATTTAATTATTAAAGACAGCAAGTTATCACAATCTACTTTTTTGACTTTTGGGTTTAGAGTTTGTACATAAATTTAAAACATTTCCCCCTATTCTAGATGGCCATCTGTTTTGGTAAGATTAACATATGGTATAATAAAATAGTAGTGAGCACACGACCTTCATTTACGCTTCCCTTTAATGAAAAAATAATCATTTTAACTCAATTATTTTAAATATTGCTAAGAAATGTTGTAATATCGTGTATTATTATAATTTTGCAAGATTGATCTCGTTTTCTTCTCCATACGGAAAGTATTAGATATAACATTTAGTCTTTAACAAAATCTTATTTTTAACCGACTTCAAAAAAAGGACGAGGTTATCAATTCAACGGAATGTCTTTTTTTATGTTTGTCCGTTGATTTCTCTTTACCATGTGAACCGATTTCGATGATTTTTTTCCTTTGGGTTCAGTATAGTTCCCGATTGGTCCCGTATAAATTTCATTGGTATTGAACCTTTTTTGTTATGTATGTTCATATCATCTCACAAAGGCAGCGGTTAAGATCCAACCTCTGAATAAAGGGGTTTGACACCGTTTAAAATACATATAACTTTTTTATTAATACTTACTATTTGACGAGCGTGCCTCTGGTTTGAATTCACTCGATTTTTTTGAGTGTTTAGAAATGACTGAAACATGGAGAAAACCCCAAGAAAGGAAAGCCGTATAAAGTTGATTCTGTTGTTAGCTCCAAAAAAATATTAGATATTGGGCTTTCTAGATTCAGAAATTTGAGTTCGAAAATGCGGAAAATCAGAAAAAAATTGAATTATCATATAAGCTAAAATTTGGCACACAAATAAACTACATCTCTCTGCCAAGTTTCAACTTTTTAGCTCAAGCCGTCCACTGATAAAAAATTACAATGTCTCCTTTAGTTACAGAGAACGCACAGTGTCTTGAAAAAGTTATACCTAACTCTCGTCCATTTTTTTTTCAGAATGCTTACATAAATTAATTAGGTATATATAAATATATATTGGTATTTATCTTTTTCAGAATAAGTTTTTTGTTTATTATTAGATAATAATAAATAGAATAAAAACGATATGAGGTCCAGAGTAGCAAAATTTTGTAAAGAAAAATAAATTAATAAATACTAATAATTTTGAGGCTATTAAACAGGTAAAATATCTCAATTTAGGTGCGCGTCTTATTCGGCCTTGTTCGTATGTTTTGTATTTTGTTAAAAAGGTGGAATGTTGGAATTTGCTTAAAATTGATGACATGGGGAGGCTAATGCAGAAAGTACGGGTTGCCATGGCAACACCACGACGCAATCGTTCCTCCCCGAATGTTCTAAAACCCATGATCCCCAACCAACACCCTCACGGGTATACACGTAAACACCTTTCTAACATTTATTGATTTTGTCAACTGGTCAGTTAGGGTAGTCCCGAATGAATTTTTATTCAATTTATTCTTGTTTGACGTCTGCTTTCCTTTATGTGGCCCTTATAAAAATAAACCGGCCAATTGCGAGTCGGGCTCACATACCGAGGATTCCGTACCTAATATAAATATTATCGATAATTAATGATAACTAACAGATTTTAATTTAAACCTAACTTAAGAAGTTTTAAGCTGGTTTTTTTTGTCAAAAATTAGGCTTTCTGTAAACTACCGAATCATTTCTATTTAATGTTTGAAAAAAAAACTTATTACAAATATAAAAAAAATTAGCTTGTCCTAAACACACCACGTGACTTTTCCCTTTTCGGGGGCAGTGGTAAAGTCAAGACTTGCCAAATTCTTTTGTACGTCAAAAAAAGTGATATAAAAAAAATAACACTACTGCCAATAATTAAATCATTCGCTGATTCTTACGTCATTTATTCAATGAACTTTTATCCTTCCTCCCTATTTTAGATAAATTGTTTTTGCCACATTTATCCCACAGAATCCTAGAGATTAATTATGAAAAATATTATTCACATCTGCTAAAGATTTAATTATTTTGATTTTTTTACCTCCCCTCCTATTTTTCTCATTTTTAATCCATTTATTGGTTATGTTTCTAAAGTATTACTATACCAAATTTGGCTCAAAACGGTTTAAGGTACACTTTCCTCGATGATCGTTCAACGATGATCGTTGTTGACCACTATTTCTTTGTATTTCTTAAGGAGCTGTTTTCCTTCGAACGACTGCCGGTAAGGTACGTTTTCCTCGTTGCAGGATTATTGTTGAACTATCATCGTGATAGTCGCACCGAGGAAAACATACCCTAAAGGTTTAATTTTATTAATTTCCTCTCTCCTTCCCAATTTTGGATAAACTATTTTTGTCCAATTTATTTCACAAGGTCATAAAGTGTCACAAAATTTGGTTCATATCGTTCAAAGTAATAATGATATTAATTTTTTCCTTCAAAAGCCTCAAGACTAATTTAATCTCATTCAAAATCGACTTGGCTTTTCATCTCAGAATCTAATGACGAAATTTAAAATTTCTTTTTGGAAATCTTATCAGTTTTTTAGGTAGGCTGCAGACAATATCTTAGCCACGGACTCACTATAAGATATTTTGAAAAATTAATTGGAGGAAAAAGTGAAAACTTTTTCAAGAATCTATGCTCGTTTTTTACCTCAATAAAAAATAAGTTTTCCACATTTTTGAAGCGGAAGTTCTAAAGCTAGAGATTCCAAAATCTAATCAGTTCTCCACAATTAATTATGAATTTTTTGAACTTAAATCAATGGCGCGACATCAGAGTTCTATTTGGACCATTTTCTACCATTTGAAATGTTCAGAAAATGATTGCTTGAACACAGAAAACATGTTTAAAATGATGCTTTGATTTCTAAGCTTGCTGAGACGAACACACAGAAAAAAATAATAGTTGATTATTCTCCAGATTTCAGACATTTTTAACTACAACATGAGCAAAAAAAAATTCGAGTGAATTCAATAGAAATACGAAACCTGCCTGCCGAGCTTACCGAGTAAACTGTTTTCATTCCAAGTTCAAATATATTTTATATACTTAGGTTTTAAATTTATGATTGATGGAAGAAAAATTTTCCCGAAACTTTTCAATTCTTTTAAAGATTTTCTTTGATTGTTGTATAAAATATTGTGATTATTAATAACATTGAAGAACATTAGGTATAGGTATTATAAAATACTGAGACTTTTTCGAATAACACACATATCTTATTTTATTTTTTTCGAATAACACAGATGTTTTATTTTATTTGAGGTGTAGGCTCTTAGAAAATTAAATCCGATTTTCTGATAAGCTTTAGTTTCTCCCCTTATATCTGGAATGTCGTATTTTGTTGGATTTAACCGAGGGGTGATTGGAAGTAGGTGTACACCTATTTGGAAGTATTTTGGAAGCACTTGGAAATATTTGGAAGTACTTGGAAATATTCGTAAGCACTTGGAAATATTTGGAAGTACTTGGAAATATTTGGAAGTACTTGGGAATATTTAGAAGTACTTGGAAATATTTGGAAGCGCTTGGAAATATTTGGAAGTACTTGGAAATATTCGGAAGTACTTGGAAATATTTAGAAATACTTGGAAATATTTGGAAGTACTTGGAAATATTTAGAAGTACTTGGAAATATTTGGAAGTACAAGTGGAAGTAGGTGTACAGCATATTAGGTCGCGGTTCACTCCTCGGATTTAACAATTTACCAGTTTTTCGTTATACCTAACGAAAGTTCAGAATGCTCTCATGTAAAAAAGTCCTGTTTTAATACACATGTTCCTCCCATATTTACATTTTATTTCATGCCTCTCCTTTAAGAAATAACAGCAAATATTTGATATTTCACTTATGATTCAATTCATGATGACCTTAAAATTTCCGTAAATGGAGTAAATTTACTTGCTAGTGTTTAACGAAGACAATTTGAATCTTTATTTCAATTGTCTAAAGATAAACTCTACAAAGGAAACCCTTCAACTAAATTCAATCTTGGGAAATAAAAAATGTTTGTCTTATTGTAAAAACATGTGGATAGGAAGACTTATCAAATGTTATTTATACTTTTCACTTTTTGCTCTCCATATAAGAACTCCTCGTTGGTCGATGTCTATGACCTATTGTCCGTTGAATGATTCATTCCATTAACAAAACTTTTACATTGCCCGTGTTTCAATTGATAAAAAGTTTATTCTAATGCCTTCTCACTTCCTGAATACAAAAAGAGCTTTTTATATTCTATATTAGTAGTTTAGTAAATATTTTGAATATTAAAAATTTAAATAAATTACAAAAAAAAAAAAAACGGTAAAGTGCGAGCCGGGCTCGCATACTTAAGGGTTTCCTTATCTATTATATATATATTTCCGTACCATATAATTTTGTTAGGTGGTACATGGTAGCTTAGCTGTGGATATTTAATTTAAATTTCTCTCGAAATCAACTGTCCACGATGTGCTACACAAGCGCCTAAAGCTTTATGCTTTACGCCTGACATTACTCCCCTGAATTTCTTCCTGTAGAGGAATGTTAAGGACAAGGTTTTCTCGATCAAACTGTCAACTCTGGAACAGCTTCGTGAGAGGATTAGAGCTGCTATTGAGACAGTTACACCACAGATGCTACAGGCTACCTGGAAAGAAATCGAGTATCCTCCGTCCCACTCGTGGGGCACATGTAGAATTGTGTGATTGTACAAACAAAACTTCATAACAATCTGTATCCACAGTTGTATCTATCTTCTTAATGCATCGAATACATGTTGTATTACATACATTTCAAATTAGTCGCGGACATCCTGTATATTATAAATAACTCGGTCCAGTCATCGTCCTCGCTAGACATAACTCAGGGAATTCTGCAGCATCTTACCTCCAGAATGCTGTAAGGTTCCTATTTGAATTTTCACGGTTCTTTATGACCATTCCATGCTCTCGAACACGACTACGCCCGGGATAGATCCTTGGCGAACAACTGATCAAAGTAGTGCCTTCCCGTAATTATATTAAACAGTATTGCCATTTATGTTAATGTAAATTAGTTTATTGTATATATGTATTTTGTACTTAATGTATAAATAAGGGACTAATAAATGAATGGTCGGCATTCTTTATAATGTCTTCCGAAAAATAAAAAATGTAAATATTCTGACCAGGTCATTGAACTAATAAATATGAAATTTCAAATATAAAGATTTTGTCTATTCAGTAAGAAGGTCCCGATTCTTTTGCCAACTTAATATATTATAATAAATTCATTTTTTTAATTTTCAGGATGGATAAATTTTAATTCTAAAAAATGGAAAGCACGGCGTCTACTTCAGATGCTGACCAAACTTTGGTAGCAGACGAAAGTCAAGATAGTATTTTGATGAATCAAACAGATCCTCTAATGATAACGGTTATTGAAAAAACAAATCCAAGTGGCGGTAGTGATAGTGGAGTGGAAGGATGTTGGAACCATGAACCATTACCAGCTCTCACTAGAAGTCTTCATAGCAGTCATGGTCCTGAAAGTGTTGGGGGTTATAGTTCGTGTGCAACAGCTTCTTGTGATTCAAGTTTACTTAGTTGTTTTTGCGATGATACTGAAGAACTACTCACTAATACTACTGTTCAAAAATTTGGAGATTGTACTTCTGAAGGAGGTTCAGAAAGTTCTTCTATAAAGGGAGAGGTAGGACCACGACGACGATCTACAACGGGACCTAAAAGACGTCCTGATGGCTCGTCTACTCCCCGTATAACCAGCACTGCAAGTGGAACACGTTCTCGACCTGGTCGATCATCATCAGTTAATCCGAAACCTTCTACGCCTTTAATTTCTGTAAGTAAGGCTTCTATTTTACAATGTATAAAAATTATATTATTCTATATATATATAGTTTACATAACATATTACATTACATTTTACTATGATAATTCTAGATTAGAGATGTATAAACATGTAGGAATGAATAAACTAATTTATTTTATAATATTTTAGTTCTCTAAAAAAACGCCTGCCTCAGCTACAACAAAATCTCATAACACAACATCAAAACCTGTTAGTAAAACTCAAAGCAGAACACTCTCAACTACTCGATCACGAACTACACCAACTGGAATTACAGCTGCAACAGCGTCTTCAAAAGCAAAGGAAAAAGAATGCACATCTGTATTAGATCACAAATCTTCCCGTACACCAAGTCTTTCTCGTGCCAACCCTCGATTAGATGATGGGAGATGGCCATCAACAGCCAAACCTTTACCAAGAAAGGCTGCTTCAGCAGCTTGTTCTTCCGCAAGTACTCCTACAACAATGGAACACAAATCTTCGGCAATTGAAAAGTTCGCCACATTGCCCCGAAGACAAACTCGAAGAACAAAATCTCCTCTATCTTCTTCAAGTAATTCTAATACAAATAGTACTGTTGTAAGTCATCCTAGAAGTGTGTCAGTGAATAGAGCAAGTAGACGGACAAATGCTAAAACAAGAATATTCCATGAGATAAGCGTACAAACATCTCTAACTATTTCCGATTTAGAATCTATAGTAGCTGGAAAATTAATTCGCATCTCAGAACTTGGAGACGTTGTTCGAACCCAGGATCAGCTAATTCAGGTACTCGATTAAAATATTTCATATTACTTATGTAGATTAAGATATTACAAAACTTAACAAGTTAAATCGAACTGAGTAGGAGAGATTGGGTTAATGACGGTCACCATGGTATCTCGCATCTGCTTTGTAGTAAAAAATACTTAGCATGTGCTCCTACCTCAGGACGTTTTGGAGATATCCTTGCGAGTGAGTCACCATCTTAGCATTTTGTATTTAGATTTTGTTAGGTCCAGTTGTAATCTATGTCTTTTCTTGTAAAATATTAACTTCTTTTTACCACGTTAAGTTTATGAATATTACTTGCGTATGAAATGTTGATTACCGTTAACTTTACTAAGTTGTGTGTCATGTTTAATCGCACATTTATTTTAAATGTAGTACAGATATTTAATTTGTTTTTACCTCTACAAATATGGCTTTTGCACTCTAACTTTAGTGTTAGGCTATTATTATAAAAATATAATATTATTAAAATACTACTTATGGAAAGTGGTGTAGGTTTTAGGTGAAACATGATGTTAGTTAATAGAGTAAAGGGTGTGTAGTTTCACTAGTGAATGAAATAAAACTCAAAAGAGGCTTATACAAACTCAATATATTTCGGATTATTAGTCCATCATCAGGAATTTACAAGTTAACCAGTATTAACTAGTATTAACTTGTAAATTCCTGATGATGGACTAATAATCCGAAATATATTGAGTTTGTATAAACCTCTTTGAGTTTTATTTCATTCACTGTGAAACTACACACCCTTTACTCTATTAACTATTGTTAAAATAATTATGTGGGTTTAAATAGCGACTCCATTATCCCAATATATGGGCAATCATGCAAAACTGCAGTTTTATTCAAAATATTTTTTATAAAAAAAATTATAAGATTTTAAAATGTTTTAAAAACGTTACTATAAACTCTAGAAAGTATTCTTAATTAGTTCTATCGGAGTTAATCAAAATAACATGCAAGTTAGACTTGTATAATTTAGTCAAAAATTCTTTAAGTGATTGCCATTACCTCAGTCTACCATATTCATATCAAATTTTATTTATTTGTTTTACAAGTAAGTAAGTACATTGAATACAAAGAGCAGTAAAATTTTGAATAAAAAATAAATATATTTTTGATCAAAAATCCATGTTTTCTTTATAAATTTTAATAGGTTGATAGACGCCATGAGGAAGTAGATAAACTTTTAGCTCAAATGAAACAATTAACAGAAGGAAGAGAGCGTCTTCAGGCTGAACTCAATGAAATGCGAAAAGAATTAGATGCCGAAAGGACAGAAAAAGCTGCTATGAGGGATGCGTTAGATCGTACTGCTGTCCGTGTTTTAGCTATGTTAGGAGCTGGTATGTAATTGCTTTTTAAATATTTATTATTAAATCTTTCTTATTTGAATTAATTTATTGTTAAATAAATTAATTAAATAATTAGCTAATTTCCCTCATCAACTCTAATAAAAAAATATAACTACATTATACTATATATTGATATTTACACATAAATTTATTGAATTTCTATCAAAATATAATACAATTTTTAAGTTAAAAAATTCATGATCCTCATGTTTTTTAGAGATTGTTTCAAAAGTAAAACTCTGCCTTATTAGTGTCAATACAATGTCTATCTGTCTGTCAAAGTATTGTAGCTCGTAAGCTAAATATGTAAGTATTCTTTTTTTATCATGAGATGTAAAATATTCTTGAAAAGATCTCATTACCTAACTAAAATTAGGCTGAATTTTCTAAAAACTTTATTACTCTAAAGAGACAGTGTGAGAGAACCTCAAAGCGGCCATATTTAGGTGATTTTTAACCGACTTCAAAAAAGGAGGAGGTTCTCTATTCGACTGAATTTTTTTTTATTTTATTTTTTTATTTTTGTGCCTATCTTATCTCATATTTCCGCCAATTGTGAACCGATTTTGAAAAAAAAATTGCATTGGGTTCAGTCTATCTTCCGATTGGTCCCATTTTTTTCATAGGTATTAGACCTTTTTTGTTAGGTTTGTTTAGGCCTAACTTCTTTGTTTATGAACCGATTTCGATGATTCTTTTTTTATTCGAAAGGGGGTATCTTAGGGATGGTGTCATATTAATTTGGTCAAGTTCTGATGATATGATCACTATTAATAACATCACTAAAAAGAGGAAAATAAAAATAATTTTTAAGAAAAAAATAAAACCGACTTCAAAAAATTAAATGCAACAAATAAAATACACTAAAAGGTATAAAATGATTATTATCTTATTTAGTTACAACTAAACGACGAAATATTAACATGAAATTACTTTTTGAAGTCGGTGCCAAACATATACCTTTTATGAATCGCACTCGACGGATCTTACTTAGTACGTTTGGAAGGTATGCTCGCTTATAGGTATAGTTTGTTTGGTACCGACTTCAAAAAGTAATTTCATGTTAATATTTCGTCGTTTAGTTGTAACTAAATAAGAATTTATTTTATACCTTTTAGTGTATTTTATTTGTTGCATTTAATTTTTTGAAGTCGGTTTTATTTTTTCTTAAAAATTATTTGTAGGTACCTGTTGTCGTTCAAAAGTGGCTTTAAACTATTAATTTAATATTCGATTGAAAGGTATTTTGTAGATTCTGAATGATTGATTAATGAAGACCTTTCTTTCTTATCCTCATCTTTCTTGGTTCCAATGGCCAAGGTCACTGATTAGTTAATTTCTTCTTTATTCTGTATAATAATTAAAATTTAAAAATAGTTATTTTTCAATAGAATAAAAAAAGTAACTTAATGTAATTATTAACTTTAAAATAAGAAGCTTTTAATTATTACAAAACTCGTAAATGTAACATAACTTTTGTAGATGGAGATGGAGGGATTGGTTCCTGCGAGGCCAGTCTTCAGGAACTTGAATCCCAAATGCATAGTTCATCAAATATCGTCACACAACAGCAGAAACATATTTCAAAATTAGAAGTCCTGTGTCGCACATTACAAAGGGTAAGCTCAATTTTACTCTAAATACGCCTAGAGGACCGAGTCTGGCTGTTAGGCCAGCCGATGTATTGAATTTTCTTAAAAAAATGTTATTGTTTAAAAATGTTTGAAACGTGAAGAAAGATCATTTTCAACAATGCTTATTTTCTGTTTGCCTGTGTGACTTTATTCTGATACCCAAGATAACTCAAGAACAGAAAGTTGCAGAAAGTTCGTTCTGGTACCAAAATGTTGTTTTTTTCCATTATGGAGAACTGAATAAATTTTGGAACCTGAAGTTACAGAGCTTCTGGTTTAAAAATGCAGAAAATATATTTTTTTCGAATGCATTTTTGAGATTTTTACGCGTTGACATTGCTTCGCCTTCCGAGCGTACTGAGTAATTTTGAATACTATATTATAGGTTAAATTGATTGCTAAATGACTCTACCCGAAATTTACGGAGAGCATTCCGAGTCTTGAAAATCTTTTCACTTTTTATTATTTTTCTTACTTAGAAATACTCTTCATAGTAAATCTGTCTTTCTCAAAAGAGGCCCCTTGAATTCAGTTTCTCAAAACAAAATAATATTTTCACATATGACAAAGTTATCCATAAGATATACTAAAGGATTACATTTTTTTAATTTGAATCTTTCTAGGTCAAATCACCTTTCACCTTTTAACATTTTTTTCTGGTATCTTTAGATAGAAAAAATCAAAGTTTTATTATCAAATACAGGACGATTCTGTTTCTTTCTTGTATTAACAGGAATTAATTACTCAAAACCAGAGCTTTTTTCATTATTTTTTTATAGCGCCTCCACATCTCCCCTTATAGCCCTCCGATCCTCCCACTCAGGATCCGGTTGAGTGGGTCAGGGTGTGGCCACAGCAGAACGGTGGGAAACCTTAGTATGCTGCGACCAAGAATAAAATAATAATAATAACAATAAAAAAGGGAATACCGCATGTTGTCCAAACAATAAAAATAAATAAATAAATACACTGGGAAGAATAAATAAATAAATAATCAAATAAATAAAACAAAAAAGTAAATAGAATATGTCACTGGGTTTAAAGAAATTGTTTTTAAATTATTTTTAAAATAAATCATTTAAAAAACAGTTAAATAAATAAGTAGACAGGAAGTTACCGTAGTCAAGGAATAAAAAAAATAATAAATAAGGCAGGAAACAATAGTTCTCCCTTCATCATGAATTGTTAAAAAGTTACAAATTATTTTTATATAATTCTATTCATATTATTTTTTATAAGTACAGTAAAACCTCGTTTATCCGGTGCTCCGGATTATCCGGATCGGATTTGTAGACATTTTTATTTTAATAAATGTTCACATAGATAATAATTTTTAACTCTGATAGCAAGAATGAAATAATTTTCACCAAAAATTCGCTTTAATTTTGATATTTGTATATTGACGAAGTGGAAACGGAGTAAAGAGAGACGCCGGGCATTGAAGTGGATTGACTCTCCCTTTGACTTAGGGACGTATGTATTTTTTTAAACAATTCTATTTAATTTTAATATAAACATGTTTTTTTTATCGTAATAAATTCAAATTCGCTTTTCTGAGTATTTGGTTTGTTTTTATTATCCGGATTTTCGATTATCCGGTTTGCCTTGGGTCCCAGTTAGTCCGGATAAACGAGGTTCTACTGTATATAATAAAACTTTATATTACAATTTTGGTAAATTATTGAAAACAATTAAATAGGGGATTGTTGTTAGCAATAATTAATAACTATTTTTTGGAATATTGTGTAAAAAGGGTGATTTATTAGATGGTTCCAGCTCCCTCAAGGACAATGCAGTTAACCCAGCACTCCCGGGCAGCATCCCCTGGAATACTTCCACCCTCCCTGACCAGCGCAAAAATCAACAATTATCGAATATTGTTTGTCTCCAAGCTATTCAACTTTAAGAATAAAGATATAAAATATGAATTTGTCTTAAAGAAACTTTTGTCAAATCGCTTGTTTTTTATTTCACTTTCTTTTTATATTTATTGCTAAAATTAGTTTGATGATTTAACGTTCAATTAAAAAAAAAAGAATATGAGAGAGGAGCAAGAGCTTGAGAAAATGGTTCGCAGAGTAATTGCCTAGCTAAGCATGTGGAATGTAAATCGCCTATTATTCTTCCTGCAAGATTGCTCTCAATTGACGTCGATTAACGATTTAGTTAAACCCAAACTCGTATGTACAGAGAGGGGAGATCTGAAAGAGCTCGGGTAGGTACCTACATATTAAGGCACGGGTGGCTGGAAAATCTAAATCTAATCGGCTAAAAATTTATTACTCGGTACGGGCAGGCCCCCATACAAAACTCATTGTCCCCCTAGAAAAATCGAAACTCCATTATTACGAGCCATCGACATTCCTATTTCCTACTTTCATGCGTATGCCAACATCTATCGTCTTGTCTTTCTGTATAAGTGGTCAAAATATCTATCTATTGACATCAATACTGAAAATATAACACGTATTCAATAAAATATTATAAAATCAACTACAGTCTTTAAATCACGATATTAATCCTGAATCAAATTACAACAAGATGTGATAGGGATAAATTTGGGGAATATTTGAAAATCGTGTATTTCGCGCAAATGAGGCTTTATGAGGGATGATTATTGATTTTATCCCTTCAGAACAAAAACCATGGTAGTATCTATAAAAAAGGTAAAGGGCGGAAACAGACAGGAAGTCAAGGTCGTCAGTTAATGTTGGATCTCCTATTAGTCTGATGCCTCATCTCTGAATTATGGAAGTTGTTCCTTTCTACAAATGCGAGCCATATTCGAGACAGAGGCGAATTTGAGCCTTGACTATACAGGGTAAGAAATTAAGTGACCTCGAAAAACCGCCTGGTCCGTAAAAGAAAGCCAAGCCTACATGCAGTAACTTTTGCTACAGAAGTAATGTGGTCATTCCAAGAAAGGTCAGTCCCTAGGGAGACAAACAATATTGATATTTTTATGGTAAATAAAACATATCTAATAAGATCTTTGATTGGGTCTTTAAATTTCTCGCAATGTATAGCTAATATTTTGGCGCAATTATAGTCTATAGTGACGTTAAAAATTCAAAAACTCACTCACTTGCTTTTAATTATTAGGTATCTATAATTATCTTTTATTTAAAATAGTTTCACCTTTTAAATTTTATATTATTAAAAAAAAAATAAAAAAATTTAAATTGTTAAATATTCTTAAAAATATTATATTTTTAAAAAATTATCTAAAATTTAAATAAAAAAATAATTTCTTTATTTGTTTCAGGATCTTGAAAAAAGTCTTGCATCACAAAAAACTCTACTTCAGCAGCAGCAAGAGCTTGAAGCCGAAAGCCTTGAACTTAAAGACTTTCTTCAAGCAGAAAAAGCGACATTACATGAAGCTCTTCGTGAGGCAGAGCAAGAAGCTGATGTTCAAAGAGCTGTCGTGGTCAGGGATGCAGCTGAACTTGAGAAAAGAGGCCACGAATGCAAGCATTTAGTTCGCGTCAGTGAACAACGCAGGTGCTTTCTTTTCTCTACTAGATATTTATATAAATAGATTAAATACCAATAATATTTATTGCAAAGCTCTTGTTTATTATATAAAAACTATTTAAAATTTGAATTTTTATTTAAATCACACATAATTAATTATAATTATTTATTGAACACGAACAAATAATACAATATAACTTCGACGTTTCGATCAACTTATTCTGCGATCTTTCTCAAGTATGAGCACCCACTCCGATTTTAGGTTAACTATTTTTTTTTATTCCACTGGGAACAATGCCCATATGGTCAGATACACAGTGAATTAGTTGTGTACTGACGGCCATCTTCAGGAGTGTTTTAATAAGATTGGAGTAATTTTTAGAGACGGACTGATAAGTGAAATTGAGTGGATATAGATGAGGCAGTCCAAAAAAGAGAAAATAATTTATACTTCTTTAATCATAAACCGACGTTTCGGAGGCTTTCCTTCACTGACTTTTCAAAACCCTTAAGAAGGAGGGAATAGCCTCCGAAACGTCGGTTTATGAATAAAAAGATAGTATAAATTATCTTCTCTTTGTTTTGGACTGCGTCATCAATATCCACTCAATTACAAAGTGAATATTTATACGTATGTGTGGAAGTGTGTGTAAATTGGTGTAGGGATCAGAATACAGCTGGTAAATTTTTGCAATGAGTCGGGCTTGAACCCGGACTGATTCGTAGGCCAAATAGGCTAAACTGATATATATCCCTATATAAAAATTATAAAATAAACATTTTTTTGATTTAAGATTAGTTGGTGAAATCGGGCATAAGTGTTGCTTCTACAGATATCCTTAATTCTCTTGAAAAAAAGGTCTCCAAAAATTTAGTGCAGACAAGACAAAATGTCTACTATCTAGACGCAATGATAAAAAATTTCCACGAATTACTTTTTGATTTGACTCTGAAAATATGTGGGAAGATGCCTATAAAAGGCGATTGCTCTTAGAATGAACCCATTTCTTAAGCTTTCTATGCCATTCAACCAGGCAGAATGGTGGGATTAAATTAATAGAAGATTCGACTCTTAAGAAATTTCTTCAATTCCCTATCTCATCGTAGAAACTTTTCTGATTTTTCTCTAACAAATTTCCTCAATTCCATATTTCATCATAGAAGCATTGCTGCTTTTTCCTTTTTTCGGGTTCTAATTAAATAGTAAAACGTAACTCTATTAGGGTCGGTCCAATGTATGTCTTTCATAGTATTTTAGCTCCTAAGCAAAATAAGATACAAATTAAAAATTTAGAAGTTAAATGTATTCATTTACCCAAAAATCAAAAATCGTATTAATATTTAATCTTATGATTATTTTTGGGTAGGGTTGATTTTATGTGAGGTCTAAAATAAAAAAAATATTTTTTATCTTAAAAAGTGTAAGCGAGGGGTGAACCGGGACCTAATATAGTGTACACCTACTTCCACTTTCATTTCCAAGTAGAAAACAATAGATAAAGGGGCATTATCTAACGAATTCCAAAATAATTCCACATAATTCCAAAGACGTGTACACCTACTAGTAATTCCAATCGCGGTTCACCCCACGAGTGTAAGGTACCTAAATATCTCTTTAAGTAGAATTAGATTAATTTTTTAAATTTATTTCGATTTAAAATGACAGTGTGAGAAAGCTTCAAAGGGGCTCTTTTTAGGTGATTTTTGTTCTTGTCTGCGTCTAGAATCGGCTTAACTTAAAATTATGAAAAATTCATTCATTGCCTAATTTTTAAGGTCAAATAAGAACAAATTTGATATCTCAAGTATTTTAGCAGTTATAAGTTACGGAATCCTTAGTATCCATGGCCGGCTTATTTAAATTTTATTTCGATTTAAAATGACGAGCTATATGATGGTATGAGAGAGCTCCAAAGTGGCCATTTTTAGGTGATTTTTATAGTAGCTCAATCTCAATAAACACTTGAATTAAAATTCTGAAAAAATTCACAAATTCATACATATTATTCTTATTAACGACAAATTAGAATGAATTTGGTATCTCAAGTATTTTGGATGTTAGTAGGGCCGAGCCACACACAGGGCAAAGGCGTGCACCACACCAACAGCTGCGGCCTTAAGACCACAAACCTTTTTTAGACTGAGTAACAAGAGATTTGCATTCGCCCATATTGAAGACTATTCTCTTAGGGCGGTATAAAAACAAAAACAAAGAAACAGAGTCGGTATTACTCTAAATCTCTTATTTTTTTTTTTTACTTGACATCCAAGTCGTTTTTAGAAACCGAACAAAAGAAAAAAATGATATATGAAGGAAAAGTTCTTGTGATTGATTCTATTTTTATAATTATAATGACATATATGATGGTCATTATGGTAAAGTAAAAAAAAAGTATAAAACCAAACCTTTTAATTTATAATTATATCCATAGGGCAAAAAATTTAGTTTTGCACACGGGTGGTGAAACAGCTTGGCCCTGGTAGTTAGGGGTTACGGAACCCTTGGAATGCGGTTCAATTTCTCATATTATTTGATATTAATTATTTATACCCTGTAGGTTGTTTTGTAATTCTTAAACTTTATTTTCAATTAAAAATTTAATTAAAATCGTTTCACTCCTTTTTGAGAAATTATGAAAAATATTAGAGTAACTACCAATTAATTGTAGGTACCTATTCTAAAAATGTACTAACTCAAAAATAGGTTGATTTTATGATTTTAAGTCAAAATCTGTAAACTCAAGATGATATAAATAGAATAGTCTAAAACTGAGTAATCAGAAAATTAATATCACACACACACACTTTTAATCACTTTAACATTTTCTAGATGTTAAGATGGAGATACCGATAATTTTACGTATAGTTTTTTATTTAAAATTCTTTATAGTAGTTAATAAAAATAGATATTAGCCCCATTTTTAATTAACGACCATAAAGAATTTAACATTTTCATGGAAAAATTTATTATATTTTAAGTAAAAATAAAAAGATTAATCAATCGTTCCAAAATGTAAAATGTAATGCAGATTCGTTCCTTGTTGGGAACACATTTTTTGTTTCATTAGACAAGATAATTTAGCCCTTCAAGCTCGATACACTGCTTTAGAACGACGAAGTCGAGATCTTCTACTTCAACAAGGAGCAGCTCTTTCTGGCGCTGCTCTCTCTCTTGCTGGCCTCGGCAGTCGACTTGATGCATTGGTAGAGCAGCTTGTCCAGTCCTATGATATTAGCGAAAAAGATCTCGAGGTAATTATTGGAAAACATGTTGAAATTCTCAACTCTGCACGAGGCAACAATTTTTTATTAACAGTTTTAGCTTTGTATATAACAATAAATGATAATATATAACCTAATAATAACCATAAACTGTTACACCTTCCTAAAATTACTTTTCTAAATTAATAATATTTTATTTATTGAAACTCATTTTAGGGTAGCTAAATCTACTCCGCTAGGTCTTAGCGTCTAGGTGTCTCTTATTCACTGGTAGGGCCGTAGCCCGAGGGAGGCCAGGTCGGACAGTGCCCCTCGCAGGGCGAAATATCCAGTTTGTTATCAATAAAAAAATAAACTTTACTAGTTAGATCTCACCCAAAAGATGTCAATGATACACCTCAAAAACTCAAACTTGAAATAATCACACCTGTTTAATAATCACATTATTGTTTTATTTTTAAACCTAAAATTTAGATTTTTAGATTTAACTCTATTGCTTTTATATATTACGAACTGATAAGGCTTGCCTTCGGCACGCCCTTTCAGCTCGGTCCTTCGGGCCGATGGGTCTGGCGGGCAGCGTCTCAAGATTGTATTATTAGGAGACCATTCATTTTGTAACTAAATAACTAAAATTTCCACATTTTTTTATAGAAAATATTGAGATGAATATTCAAATTAGTGAATTTTATTCGACTATCTTAATCTGATCCTAAGATATTATTGAAATTCAATTTAGGATAGCTAAATCTACTCCGCTAGGTCTTAGGTCTAGGTATCTCCCATTTTTTTTTTTTTTAAATGTTAGTTTTATTCAGCAATTATGTACAAATGGTTTTTTTAGGTCCCCTAACATTTTGGGATCTAGCACTAATATGATACATTTTAACCCACATTGCCCAGGAAGACATTCGGGGTTATTACATTCTTTGTTCTTATTCTATTTTTTTTTATTTATAACAATATTAAAAATTTTTTTTTTTTTTTTTTTTTACAAAAAGGAAATTATTAATAGGTATTTGGCGAGGAAAAAGCTGAAGGTATCTCCCATTCACTAGCAGGGGCTTAGCCCGAGGGTGGCCAGGTCGGACAGTGCCCCTCGCAGGGTGAAATTTATTTAACTCATCTTAGCTGAAATATCCAGTTAATTATCAATAAAAAATATCCACTTTACTAGTTATATCTCACCCAAAAGATGCCAATATTAATTGAACAATCTAAAATATACAGAAATACGGAGATAATTAATCATAGGAACTCATTTGTTTATTTTCATGCCCTGGATTTGTTTCTGAATTCTGACCCTTACCTTCGATAATACCCTGTAAAATTCGGTCTTTACACTTTTAGTGATAACATATAAAATTTCCCACATTTTTTTAGGGATTCAAAGATGTAAAAATGCTTTGGTCCAGACCGAACAAAAAAAAGGATTATAATTTTGCTCCCTCATTATTATCACCACTTACTTACTTACTCATTTTGTGTAGTTGATTTTTGTATTAACATTTTCTCAGTATTCTAAATATAGTAAGTCTACTAAATTTTTTTAGATCGAACAAAAAGTTTAGAATTTCTATATTTTGCCACCTCTTTCGCCCCCAAGCTTTCACTTCAAGTACATGATTCTTACAACAATATTTTTACAGTTTCCTAAATACTAAATATTAAATTGCTATTGAACCCTTTTTCTCACATTTTTTTTATTAAAATTGCCTTTTTTTTCAAAAGATTCTAAAGATCAAATTTTTGACCTTTAGAAACTAAGAAAAGCAAGGGGTAGGAAATTCATTGATAAAACTTTTGAAGTATAATGGAAATTTAATTTTTTTTCTTCTAAATATTAACATAATCATTTAAGTATAGCCAAATTATGACAAGTTGCATGATCACCATCATTTTGTGGGTTTTTTTTATAAACAAAATTTTTATCTAGCAGAATGCAAGATAGTTGACCCTAATTAGTACCCTAAGCATGCAAGATATTAGGTTTCTTTCTAAATTAGTCATGCGGAAGTAAATCTATCAATTTAAAAATTCTGGGTCCAATTTTTTTTCTCATGGTTTCAAAAAAACGATGAAAAATCTTCTTTTTTTTTATTTAATATTCATTTCCGAATTATTGGAAATCTTTTCAAATCAACCATTGATATATATAAAAATGTCTTATCTTTTTTATTTTTGAATCCTCTTGATGAGGTTGCGAAGAATGGTAGGCTAATCTTGTGATTATCCTTCCCCTGTGGTCTACCTTCCCGGGTCGAAACCTTCCTGTGGGTAAGTTCTACCATTCCTGAGTTGAAATGGGCTCTAGACCGGCGCTTCTTTGCACTTCATTCTTGGTTCTTTCGATGTTTTTCATTCACTCGAACGCTCTTTCGGTCCCGTAGATATTAGCGTCATTGTGGTGGTCGTCTTGTGGTCGTGGCGCGTCTCTTTCCGCTTGGCTTCTCTGTTCTTTCTCCTCACATTTAATGCTTGTAATCTTTTATAGATCTACTACCTCTCTAATGACTTAATTTATTAATCACTCTTGTTCTCCGTTTTTTCAATTTTTACGGAGATTTCATTTTTTCGAAATATTGTAATTATTTAAAATAATAGGATTTAAATATAATTCAAATTATGATAATGAAAATAAATATTATGCTTGTTGAAAGTAGATTTACAATACATTTCTTCTTAGATGTTATGGTATAGTATGTATAAAAGAAGACTCAGTGAAAATTATTGTTTTTCTGATTATTTGTAGATTTTATATCAATTATTTTATGTGAAAAGGTATATATATAGAAAGCAAAAACTTACACTGATCTTATTTAAATACAGCCATCACCGCTTCTCTCTTCCCACTATGTCCGATCACTCTCCACCTACCAACCCTATCCCCCTGAACCCTCTTTTTTCATCCTCTACCTCCAATCACTCTCTATTCCACTTCTAGTTCTCTAGGGTCCCACATATTGTCTCCCTTCCCACTATGTCCGATCACTCTCCACCCCACCAACTCTATCCCCCTGGACCCTCTTTTTTCATCGTCTACCTCCGATCACTCTCCATTCCATTCCTAGTTCTCTAGGGACCTACAGATGATCTCCCTTCCCACTATGTCCAATCACTCTCCACCCTACCAACCATATCCCCCTGGACCCTCTTTTTTCCTCTACCTCTGATCACTCTCCACTTATTCTAGTCCTCTAGGGTCCCACAGATTATTTTTACAAAATTTGGTTGGGTTTGGTCAAAAGAGCTAGAATTTTCATTTTTTGACCCCCCTCCCTCCATATAATATACCTATATATCAAAGTAATGTTATGGAATATCGTATTAGCGGAGAGAGCTGTGTTAAACCAAACGTTCAATGATAATTTTACACTACCATATTTATCTTATATTAAATATATCTAGTACCTATATTAATATTTAATATTTATTTCTTTAAATATAGCCCTTTAGACTTATTGAATTATTTAAAAATAAATATAAAAGAATTTTCGAATTTAATTTCCATTTTCAAAATGGAATCATTATACGAGGTAGAAATTTTTTATTTTTATATACGAGTAATATATAATTTTTAAAGTAAAATTGTAATTTTGTTTATTATTGCTTTTTGTCAAAGTGGAGCATGTTAAAATAATAAATTATTTAGATTTGATAATAAATTGTCTTAGTAGAGTATGTCAAATATCTATAAAAAATATTCAAAATCTTTCTTTACCAATCAATCTATATATTGTAAATATATAAAGTATTTAATGAATTTTCTTCTTCTTTAGGACGTAATCTTTCATAATGAAGCCTATAGCAAGAGTAGCAGCAGTGCAGAGGCAAGTCCAGAGAGGTCCAGATCACGATCAAACTCTAATGACGGTAATAATACTGGATCTGCCAATGTTTCTGGACCCGTCAACTCCTCTCCTAAAAGGGGAGGAAGCGCTTCTTTTGTCTCAGCAGTAATCAATGCTATAAGAAATGCTACTACAATTGTATCCCGTCCTAGTACAAATCCTGCTACGCCTGCAACTCCGGCACCCAGTGCCGTAGCAACAGCACTCCCTGCTGGCGTTGATCTTGATACTGATATCTCTCCTAAAGATGATACAGGTAATTTTTAAAAATTGTATTACAACTTTTCAAATTTGCGGATTTAATACTTTTTGCATTTGTTTTTATAGACTTAACATTGGATTCAGAGTTATTAGAATGTGAAGCAGCCCCTTGTTTGGAAACAGATGAAGCATGGACTGGTCTTGATAATGGCCTAGATTTAGATGATTCCACGAGTCCAGGTTCTGAATTAGCTCACAGCAGATCTCTTCAAAACCTTTCACAGGCTATTCCTTTTATTCTATATATTTCGTTTATATTTTTCAAGACGTGGGTTTTTATCAAAATTTGCCCACAATTAAAAATTTAAAAATGATTGAAATAATAAAAATAAATTGTTGTAAATATGGATATGGCTAGGGAGTTTTGAGTCGATGCCTAAATTGTAATTATAATAAATATGTACTTATTTACACGAAATTTTCTCTGGAGAGACAGACTGGTAGAACTTTTAATTGAAAGTAATGGAAGGCAGCCCAGGGGTAGTGAGGAAAGAAAAAATTGACACATATCCAAATAAGGTGCAATTTATTGGATTCCTTCCTCCTTTCCCTTCAAACCGACGTTTCGGAGGATTCTTCCCTCCTTCTTCAGGGTTTCAAGGGGTCAATGAAGGAAACAAATAAAATCCTTCCTTCCTCTCTCCACAGCAGTGTTTAAAATTTTTTCTTCTTTAGCTAGAAGCATAGAAAAACAATTTTTTTTTCCTTCTTTTTCTTAAGGAAGAAAAAGTTTTAAACACTGCTGTGGAGAGGAGGAAGCATTTTATGTTGTTTCCTTCATTGACTCCTTGAAACCCGAAGAAGGAGGAAGCCTCCAAACGTCGGTTTGAAGGGAAGGGAGGAAGGAATCCAATAAATTACACATTATTTGGATATGTATTAATTTTTTCTTTCCTCACTACCCCTGGGCTGCCTTCCATTACTTCAATTATAAATATGTACATTTTTAAATTTGATAAATAAACAAATTTTTGTTCATAAATAATAATAGTAATAATAATAATTGTATATTTTAAATTGTTGTAGGCTATTGTTCAACGTCAGCAAGCTGAATTATTAACTCAAACAAGTGCCGGTGAATGTGGCTCTGGTGAACTTGAAAATGATGGAGGAGAAGGTGGCTCGAGTAGTGAAGATTTATGTACTTTAAGTTGTCGATCAATGGAGGATGGCTCTTCTTTACCAGCAATGCATAATTGTGCCTCTGCAGCAACTCTTGTAGATCAAGTTATTGATGTCGATAATCTTGTTACTAGATTATTAAAAATATTACGAATAATTCAACTTGATAATGACCAAAGACTTGAAGAAGTTCAACAAGAGAGGTAAAATAATTTTGAATTTTATTTTACTTAGTTTAAATGCAATTCAAATTTTATCTTAAGGCCGGTACACAGGCGAACGAACAGTTCTGAATGAATGCGTTCGGTTAATGGGAAAGCAGGGGTGATATTCAGCGGGTACACACAGGTACGACCGACTTCTATAGTTGTTAAAATAAACCCGACCTAATAAAAATCGATTATAAAGATAAAAGCAGTATTTTTACAGCTAAAAGAATTTTAAATGTAATTGCTGTAAACTCAGCAGAAGATCAAAGAGCAATATAATTAATGTAAAAAGAAATAAATTATTAGTGGACACAAGTCATTTAATGACAATTAATTTAATTGGAAAATCTTTATAAGATTTTGATACTATGCAATATGTTAAATTATGACTGAGAGAAGGACATCCTTTGCCCAGTGATAGCCGAGTAAATCAAAAAGTTTCCAATAAGCTAAATATACCAGTTAAAATATAATAGGGCCTCCACATCTCCCCTTATAGCCCTCCGATCCTCCCACTCAAGATCCGGTTGAGTGGCTCCGTGTGTGGCCACAGCAGAACGGTGTGAACCTTAGTATGCTGCTTCCAAGAATAAAATAATATAAATAATAACAAAAAAAAAAAGGAATACCGCATGTCGTCTAAATAATAAAAATAAATAAATAAATACACTGGGAAGAATAAATAAATAATCAAATAAATAAAACAAAAAATAAATAGTTAGAATATGTCACTGGGTTTGAAGAAATTGTTGTTAAATTATTTAAAAATAAATAATTTAAAAAACAGATAAATAAATAAGTAGACAGGAAGTTGCCGTAGTCAAGGAATAAAAAATAAATAAATAAATAGGCAGGAAACCGCCATGGTCAAGAAAAATAAATATTTGACTGGGAATATAGGCTACTGGGTAAAATATTAAATAAATAGATCAACGCTGAACAAAGGGTTGGCCTGGGCCATCTCTCCAGAAGAAATCAATAAGGTGATCATTATTATTAGCTGGCAATCGGCGATAGCACTCCGGGTCGCTCCGAGTAAAAACTGATATGGAAAAAATTATTAGATTATGTACAATCCTTCAATAAAACTAAAAATAACATTAATATAGTGAATATTATTTATTTACCTTCTATTTACATTTACCTTTTTTGTTTGTTACTTTTTTAATTCTACCTGTTGCTAAAAATTTTGAAAATGAGCCTTGTGTGTACCCACCTTTAAGAATTTATTCATATTCATACATATTCATAACAGTATGTAGGCTCATCATTTGGGGCTATCAAAATATAAATTACAAGATAGGATTTCAAAAGACCTATCCAATCGTACCCCAGATAATGGGATGAGTGATTATTTTATAGGAACTAAAATAATGTTAATCAAAAGTGCTTATACTAAGTTCTTGAATTTTTACATATTTTTAAATCAAAAAGTTTCAAAATTAATGGAAGGTGTCAATTGCCAAGGGGCCTCCAAGTTTTTTTATCGATTTTGCTTAATTAACTATCTCTGAATGAATAATCAAAATCTAACTGCCTGCTGAATTTCAAGATTCTAATAAAAACTACAGGCAGAAAGTCAATTATATCTCGCCAAAAGTGCTCATTTTTTACCATTTTTCGCAGAGAACCATAAAAATTTTTTGATTATTTATTTAATTATATAAATTTAAAAAATTATTTTATTTACTATTAATTCACTTTTTTAAGAATATCTATATATCGTCGGCTAAGAGTGTAAAACTGCTAACTCCATTTTTATCATATATGACATATTAATACCGCTCGAAAGAAAAAGAGATGCAGCATCGTCCAACTAAAACTGCTACTTAAAATTGCGATTCTAAGTTGTAGAAAAAGAAATGTGAAATATAGTTTTTCCATATCAACAATATTAAAAATTGTTTGTTTTTTCTCTGCCCTGTGAAATTTCCTTGTTGTGAGTTAGCAGGTTTACTCTCTAAGGCGAGGATATGTATTATTTTATTAATTCTAAAAACATTTCCCTTTATTTTTAATAAATAAATTTAATTTTAGGGATATATTAAATGAAAAAGTAAAAACAGAAGAATCAGCTAAAATATCTGCAGAATGTATCTATAGGGAGAGAGAAAATCTTGTCCAAAATCTTCGACAAGAATTGGATGATGCCAGAGCTCAGTTAAATGCAAGAATTCATGAATTGGACGAAGCCAGAGATGCAGCTGAGGTATTACAAAATATATCTTTAGATTTTATTTTAATATAATAAGTATTTTTTTATTAATTTTATTTGAAAAACGAGCCGACAATGATCGGAGTATCTGTTAATTTATTTTATATTTTAGAAATACAAAAGAGAAAAAAACAAATTAGCTAGAGAATTTGAAATAATTGAAACGAAACTTCAAGATAAAACCAAGGAAATAAGCCAATGGCAAACTACTTCCAATAAACCTGAACATTTTGAAGACTTATTGTCACTCTCAGAGCAGGCATGCCCATTTACTTTAGTTAAACAACGTACTCTTTTAGTGAATGATCTTATAAATATTACTGAATTCCTTGTAGGTTCCTTGTTTGCAAGCCCAGCTACAAGATAAAGATAAGCAATTAAATGAAATAGGTAGTAAATATCTTGCAAGTCAAAATATGTTACAAGAAAGTTGGAAACAAGCAGCTAATGAAGTGAAACGGCAATATGAAGCAAGACACCGCAATGAGATGGCAACGGCATATAGCAATTACAGGCAACTTGCAGTAAATTAAATATCCGAAACATTCAATTTGAGTATTTTATGAACGAAAAATTATAAAGTATTAAGTAATATGAGAAGAAACAAAAATAACGAAAAAAATATAGGCAAATGATTATCGAGCCATCTGGAACTCTGAGTCCGCTCATAAAAACTATTAGGTATATAATTTTTTCCAAGAATTATGAGTTTGGAACATTTTTCATTTAAAGAATGAAAAACAACATTTTTGTTTCCAAAAATTGGAAAGGATGTCATGCGGTGATCAGTCTAATAGACGTACTAACACGACACGTCAACGTAACAATCGATCTTTTGCCCACTGTTTTTGGAAATCGGATAATGATGTTGTGTTTCATTCTTAAATGAAAATGTCCAATCTTTCTAATAAACTTATAATTTCGAAAAAATATTCATTAGTTTTTTATAGCCGATTCAAATTCCAAAAATTAAATGGCCCACCCTATATTTTAACAATGAAAATGTTTATACCAAGAATAATATAAAAAAGACAACTTATGTATCACTATATTATATTTCTGTGGTGTTTTGAAGATGCGGAATAGTACTCAATTCTGAAAATGTTTTTTTGCAGTATGAGCTTTTAAAAATAAATAAATTATAGTAATTAACGAATATTATTATTTAATTATTAAAGTCCATAGCATCCATGGTATTTAATTAATCAAGTACGTTTGCATAAATCAATGACATTTTGATTTACACCTTCCTGTCCAAATACCTGCAAATGTACTTGATTAATTATTATTTAATAATAAGTAGGCAGTATGAAATAATTTTTATATTTGTTATTTTTTAATTACTAAATCTAATTATTATACTTTTAAGAAAAGCTCGTGCTGCAAAAAGCCATTTTCGGAGTTTCTCCCAAATACCAAGATTTATACATGTGTATAAGGAAAAATCTGATGAGTAACCAGTTAAAACTGACACACATATGGACATATAGGTATATCGTATATCACGTGATATATATATAGAGTGATTCATCGTGAGGTTCAGGAATATATTTTGAAATAAAACACATAAAATTGAATGTGATGGTGAAAACTTTTTTAGTTATTCTTTAGTTACAAATTTGAACCACTTGTTCGAACATTACGACTGGAGTCTGGTCAATAACGAGGTTAATGTTTACTTTCAAGGGATCAATCGAAGCTGGCTTATCCTTCTAGACTTTAGACTTCAGGTAACCCCAAAGAAAATAATCCAGAGGTGTGATATAAAACCATTTAGGCAACCAATCTAAAACATTAAATCAGCTGCTCACCGAATGATTTCTCAAAATGTCCAGTGTTCCACGTGCTGTATGGCTAGTAGTCCCGTCTTTTTGAAACTAGATATCCCTCACATTACGGGCTTGGATTTCAGGTAGCAAATACTCAATTATCATACCGCGATAGCGGGTGCCATTAACGGTTTCGTTATGACCATCCTCATTTTTGAAGAAATATGGACCGCTGATTCCGTCAGCCTATAAACCACACCATACGTAGCTCTTGATACTCTTCGGGTGTTTATCAGCCCAAATACGGTAAATTTGCTTATTGACGTATTCATTGAGCCAGAAATGGGTATCCAGATTTATAGATCTTGCACCTTCTTTTAGCTACGCAATTTTATATATTATTATGGGGAGTAGCTATAGGTATACCTAAGTATTAATTATCGCCGGCTTAGGTGTGTAAAACTGCTAACTCCATTTTTATCATATATGACATATTAATACCGCTCGAAAGAAAAAGAGATGCAGCATCGTCCAAGTAAAACTGCTACTTAAAATTACGATTCTAAGTTGTAGAAAAAAATGTGAAATATAGTTTTTCCATATCAACAATATTAAATATTGTTTGTTTTTTCTCTGCCCTGTGAAATTTCCTTGTTGTGAGTTAGCAGGTTTACTCTCTAAGGCGACGATATATGATTTAAAAACAATTTATAAGTTTGATATCAAATTCAAACATTTATTACCTATTTATACATTTTTTTTGTAGACTCTTCAAAATGTAAAAGATTTGGTGAGCCAATGTCCACCTTTAGCTAAAATGCAAGAGCAGCTAGAGGAATGCAACTTTCAATCCGCGAGTTCGATGCCTTTAGTTTGCGCAGACTTAAATGCAAACGCAGCTGTATTAACCCCCAATGGCACTCACAATGGGCTTACATTGGCTGATAATTCGAATTCTGTAGTCACGTGAAGATCTTCAAAAAACTCTTACGAAACAGAGCAGCCTCCAGACGAATAATGGATAATTTCTCCCGAACTGGTTAGGGTGCCATTATAATTCATTAAAAATAGTGAATTAACCATATTGAAGAAAAAAAAACTATTGCCAAATGACGAAGCAATTAATTTTCGAATAATTGCCTATTCTTTGTAAAAAATATCTATTTGATCTTATTTATAAATTGTAAATTAATTTCGAAAATTCTCATTTTCTTAATATTCTAAAGTTGGATTCTAATGTATATATTAACAGTAATAATTTAATTCCATTATTTGAACATTTATAATCTTGGACTAAATATTATTTTGAGTAATTCTAATTATAAGTAAAGTTAAAAAATATTTTGTAATTGCGATTTTTTTTAATTAAATAATTATTCATTATATAATTAAATAACTAAATAAGATTAAAATAGAATTTACACCAGTGTGATATATATTTTAGTGATAGTTTTAATAGAAAATGTATTAAATAAGCTTAACAATTGAATATATACATTTTTTAAAGAAACACTTTTTTTATTTAACAATCCCTTGAGATTTATGCTATTTGCTAATCCAATAGTAATAGACACTTTAAATATCATCTGGCGCAAATGACCATAGTAGTCGACGCGCCGTTAAACACATAATAATAATAATAATAATAATAATAATATCATCTGCATGGATTAATTATTATTTAATAATTTGATTTAGAGCAGAGGTCGGGGAACTTTTTTAGCTATTACCCCAAAATATTTTTTCATAGGTCGCTATATCTAGTACCTAAATTTAAATCTAAGTCATAGGGGAACACTTTATGAACAAAACCAGTTAAGATTAATAAAAAAATGTATTTAAAAAAAAATAATATATTTTTTTGACATTGAACAAAATTTCATTAAAGTTCCAAAGGAAACTGAATAATTAGATAAATTTAATTTGTCAATTACAATAAGAAATGAATAGGTAAAAACAATAAAATTAAATCGACAACATAAGAATATATACAAACGAATAATATATTTTTTGACATTGAATAAAAATTGATTAAATTTATTAGGAAACTGAATAACTAATTCAAGGATTATTAACTATGATATTAATTATATTTATTTGATTAAATAAGCAAATATATAGTGACAAGTAAATTCATTCAAGGGTTATTAATTATTATATTAATTATATTGATTTTATTAAATGATCAAATATATTGTTGCATGCCCACTTTTTTCATTTTTTGTATTAATTTAATTTAGTCAGCAAAATTAGCATTTTTAATTAATTATTTTATAAGAGTAAAAGCAGTATTCTTGATTCAAATGATTCGGATAGTATTCAAATTTGAATATAATTCAAATTATGGAATGTAGGTGACACCAACTGATCAGCTCATTGATTGGTGCTGCCATCTGAATGGCTGGAGAAGGAATGAGCAGAAGCGGAAATCGGGTCGGCGAGTGGAAGGAAGGCCACGGATATATGGGCCATGAGGTCTACGGACATCCATCTGGTTCGGGATGAACACCTGCTTTGCTTCTTGAATAAATCCCCATTCATCCGGAGTTGTGCTAAAAGTTGTAACTCTTAAAGCATAATATTCAGCAAGAGTTTGCGAAACTCCATGTGAAGTTCTCAAGAACGGATTTGCAAAAGCCTCGGTGATGGTTCGGATTGGCTTTCCAAAAGGACGCTATTCTATAAGTGAAGCTCATCGCACGCTGATACAGTCGCAGTCACGTGTCCCTGAAATGAAACGCGGTGACCGGCGTTTGACACCTTGTATCTTGATAAGTACAAAACGAAACATTATATCAAATAACAAAATACACTAACTATTTAGTATTTAATATGTGTGGGTGTTAGCCTAAAATTCTTATATGATAAGAATTACTACCCGGCTGTTCAGTGTTCTCCTAATGGCGACAACGCTATTTAGTTCTAAGCTCTTTTATTAATTTTGCTATAATGTTAACCTTAATTATAAAATAATCAATAAAATTAAAATAAAAAAAAATTGAATTATCTAATTAAGACAATGATTAAAAATTAATTGAAATTTGAGTTAATAGTAATATGTTGAAGTAAAATATTGAAATAAGAGGACGGATCATATGTTTGGAATAATCATTAACAATTATTTAAAGTATAAAATTAACAAAAGTAATAATAGAATAGTAAATGATTTAAAAAATTTCATAAGTTATTAGTAATAGGGCATTTCCTAGAAATCTTCAATGAAGGCTATTGAGTTAATTAATAAATTGATTAATATTAATAAAATAGTAGTAGAATTAAAAATTATTAACGTGTTGATCAATGGTCGTCAGGGAGTATAGACGGATTTGAACCGGGCACCTGACTTGTCTGTAAGTTTGTTTCACCTGTAGAAGCCGGGGCTCTGTTGCCACGTAGTTAAAGTAGAAATTAAAAGAAAAATAAATAAAAGGGAGAAGGTATTAAATTGTTCGTGGTCCGATGAGAAAGGATAAAAAAATACAGAGTATCCCAAGGGGCTGAAACAGAGGACAATCAAATTGAATGGTCAAGAGACGCCGGTTCGTTCTAGGAAACACCTGACGCCATTCGTTTCAAACACACTTTGTTTTGTTTTGAACGGGATTCGAAGAAATATAAAAAAAAAGAAATAATAAAATTGGAAAGAAATAAAAATTAAAGTAATAAATAAAGAGTTTTAAAAAGTAAACAAAGCGAGTTAGATAAAGAGGAAAATATTAAAAGTAAAAAAAGAAATTTAATAAGAATAGCCTATTTGAAGATTAAGGAAATGTTTTGTTTTTGTTTTTATGTTATTAATTTGAAGTAGAGAAAATAAATGAAATCTAAAGTTATTATTAATAATTAATAAACAATTGAAATTCAATTGACAAACAAATAGAATAATAAATAATTGAAATTTTATTTAAACATATGATCAAACGTCAGAGAAATGTTAAAAAGGTTATTTAAATAGAAATAAATAAAATAATAATTGTAACTTGGATTATATTTGAAATTTGGAAAATAGAAAATTTAAATTGTTTTTAAAAGGAAACATTTCATAAAATATTTCAAATGATAAATGAAATGTTATTTAAGAGCTTAGATTAAGAATTAATATGAATTAAATATAAACAAAATAATTAACTAATAATAATATAATTTAAACAAGGCCTATATAAAATAAGGCAGGTACCTGCATGATTATAAAATAATAAATAATTAACTGATTAAGTAATCAACAATATAACTTGTAACAATACTGATTTTGTCAATAATAGAATTTAATTTGAAACGATTTTAAAGTGACAAAGGATAATAGTTACTAAACTATAAATAATAGAATATTCTATTTATAAATCTATTAATAAATTAAATTTAAAATAAAGTTTAAATAAAACTTATTAAAAAGATTATTTAAAAATCAAAGTTAAAATTCAAAAGTCTATTAAGGCTATTTATAGAAAACCAATTATTAAAAAGAAAATTAATTTTAAAAATTATTAAAATAAAATCAAAGATATTTATAGAGAATTTATAATTTAAATTTAAAAATAAATTTTAAAATATAAAAATAGAATAATAGTTTATTTATAGAAAGCTATTAATAACCTTAAAGTTAAAAATAACTAAAAACTATTTATAAAATCTATAAATAGAAATTTTTAAAAGTTCAAAATAAAATTTTAATCTCAAAGGAGAACAATATCCCTCCATAGTTATAAATCTATTTTTAGATAAAATTTATAAATAAATTTTACAACAATTAGATAATTCTAATAATAGAATTTACAACAATAGAATTTTAATTTTCAACAATGAAAACAAAATTACAACAATTGAAATAAAAATCTATAAATAGAATTTAATTGATAAAAATAGATTGTTGCTATAATTAGATTATATATTAGGGGATTAAATAACAATCAATAAAATTTGAATTGTATTGTAAGATTTTAAACTTTCTATAATTAAATAGTTATTAATAGTTTATTCTATAAATAGACAATTAAAAATAGCTTTGTTCTATAAATAGAATCTAAAAATAGATCATCTATAAATAAATCGTAAAATTACCTAAAAATAAATCAAATAAATATCTTTAAAATATCTATAAATAATAACAATAAACCGATATTTTAATAAATACACCTTATAAAAGGGATTTTTCTATAAATAGTTTTTAAATTGTCTTTGTTATAAAATACGTCGTTTATTTGAAATTTCTATAAATAGAAAGTATAATTGATATTGTTAAATATTGTTGCTTAATAACTATAACTTATAAACGATCTGTTTATAAGTAAGATTGTGATTTTATAAGAGTATTGTTACTAATTAATAATAAGATTATAAACCACCTGTTTATAAAGAGTAATTGAGTTTTGTTGGTTTTTATAAAATTATTGTATTGTTTGCTTATATTGAATTATTCGGGGCTGAATCAAACATTCATCATTAAAATCTTGAATACTGCTAAAATCAGTTATCTAAAACCTAAATAAAATTGTGTTCTTTTTACTGACCTATAAACCTCATCCAACTCTCCTATCTCATAATCACCACAAATATTCACAGGGGACTCCAAGGTCGTCTACAAATCTTGATCAACAAGCGAAATTCTACTATATCTATCGAATTTATTCGATAGCCTTATCAGTAACCCTATCCGCATATAGTGTAAGCGCACACCCCCACGGTTACTGATATATTAAACATCTTAAATAGGGCGGATAGACAACCACCAAACTTGGCCGGACTGATCGAGACTTTCAATAGCACACTTCGTGAGCTATTGGAGTGTCAGTAAGTCGAAGGTTAAGTTTGGGCAGGTTACATCTGGTGGAGGTGCTGGGATTTCGCTGTTGATCGGGAGAGAGGGCCTGGAGTGATTCTTTGAAAGAGTGACATAAACAACAACAAAATGTCACAACATGGTGATGATGAGAGTGGAGAGAGGGAGATGGGGGAGAGTCAGTACAGGGAGTACAGGGATCAGCGGGAGACATCAACTGAGGAAAACGCAGACAGCGTTATACAGTCTGAAACCTCGGTTGATGCTCTGCTAGATAATACAGTGGGCGAATTGGGGGATGATGAGCAACTACAACAGCAATTAGCTCAAGTGCACATCACTCCGCCAGTAGAACAGGGTACAAACCAACTATCACCCAACCCTAACCCAACATCAGCACTAGGGTCAGACCCACAGCATCCCGTCCCAAGCTTAACCCCTATCACACCACAAGACTCAAATGCACTGTTTTTGCAACAACTTCAAGCAATGATGCAACAAACAATGATGCAACAATTTCAAGAAGAAATGCAAAGAATGAACCAACAATTCCAGAAAGAATGCAAAGAATGAACCAACAATTTCAAAAGCAAGATATAACAATGAACCAAATATGTCAAAAATATGACAATATGACACAAGACATCAAAAATCTCGGAAATGAGGCCAAAAAAATGGCACAGGATTTAACGAACGATACAAAAAGAATAATGTCAAGAACAGGGCTGCGCCAAAGTACATCCGTCTCTGGTTCACATTACAATCTAAAAAGCATTGTTGAAAGTGTCAATACTTTTATTATAGCCGAAAAAGAATTTTCTACCAGAGATGAAATACTTCCACTGCCTATAATACTGGCAGAAAAAGAAACAGACAGTAAACCTGAATCACTAGACGAGTCTAACGATCAACCACAACAATCAGTAGATGCCGCCAAAACTGAACAACAATCTGAACAGGATATAAGGAACACAGTTCCAGCAGATACTGAAAAAATGATGTCAAGGACAGGTTTGCAACAAAGTACCTCCGTTTCTGGTTCATATTACAATCTAAAAAGCATTGTTGAAAGTGTCAATACTTTTATTATAGCCGAAAAAGAATTTTCTACCAGAGATGAAATACTTCCACTGCCTATAATACTGGCAGAAAAAGAAACAGACAGTAAACCTGAATCACTAGACGAGTCTAACGATCAACCACAACAATCAGTAGATGCCGCCAAAACTGAACAACAATCTGAACAGGATATAAGGAACACAGTTCCAGCAGATACTGAAAAAATGATGTCAAGGACAGGTTTGCAACAAAGTACCTCCGTTTCTGGTTCATATTACAATCTAAAAAGCATTGTTGAAAGTGTCAATACTTTTATTATAGCCGAAAAAGAATTTTCTACCAGGGATGAAATACTTCCACTACCTATAATACAAACAGAAAAGGAAACGGATAACAAATTAGAATCATTTGATGAGTCTATCGAACAACCAAAACAATCAGTAGATGCCGCCAAAACTGAACAACAATCTGAACAGAGACCAGAAAGAGTGTTGACTGACAGAGGGGAGCGATTCTCTAGTGCTCTCGAGAAAAGAACGTTAGCTGATCTCAGAATACTGAGTAGGCTAACGTCCATAAGAAACTCACAACTCAATCCGGTGGAGAGAATAATGAGAGAGCTATCTGGTTTGTTTCGTCCCTTCAGTTATGGTCAACACAATTCCTGTGATAAAAGTAGCAATTTGGTGGTATACCTGTTTAATATCAATTTGCATGCGGGAAAGGGAATGACCACGTATATGCTACACAACGGTCAACCCAAACCGAAACCGACTCAACCCAAGTTTCAAGAATTAAATACGAATCCTGAATTGACTCTCGATACCCTAGTGGTAGAGAGGGCCAGAAGGATGAAACGAAAATACCAAGGACGTAACAAATTCAAAATGAAGTCCAAATACAAGAACGAGGACAAAGTTCCATACAAAGAACAAGAAGTTCCGAGGCCGGGAAGAGGGGGCCTAGGATTCTTTTTGTTTGGTAGAGGACCTCGCAGGGTTGCAGGAGTAGTAGGAAACAAGGCCTGTAGTATTAGAGGCATACGACAAGAAGTATTAGGGACATATAATATCAGACAGTTAAAAACTTATAATCCACCTAGTCGTTAACAGTTGAGGGTCTAGGTTTCTTTTAGAAACCGAGTAAGAAACAGGCTGAGATTTCACTTGACCCTCCAAAACGAGCCAATTAGTAATTCCACCCCTTTTAGAGGACTAGGTTAATTTTTTTGACAATGACCTTAATTAAAGTTATGTCCCTAATAGAACAATTTTTTTTTGACCAACGATAGACGACGGACCAGACAGACTTTGACGTTAGGTATTTAGGTTTTTAGGTATTTAGGTTAGTTAATTAGGTTTAGGTTAGTTTTCGTTTAGTTTAGGTAGTTAGTAAGAAATTAGTGTAAGTTAGAAACCCAGGGACTACTCAAATAAGTAGCCCTGAGGTAGTAAGTTAGATAGTAAGTGTTTTAGTTATTTAGGTTTAGTTTAGGTATTAGTAAGTTTAGGTTTAGGCATTAGTTTAGTTTAGAGGTAGGAATTATTAGATTAAGGAAATTTAGTATTTAGGAACCAAGACGGTTCGAACATTTCAGAAGAAAGAATCTGAATCAACAACTTGTATTGGGCAAAAAGCCAATCAAGTTGAATGAGATGTTGGTTTTATTTTGTTTTGAAATTGAAAATCATTGAGTTGCATACATTATCCTACATCCATCCGACAACACCCAACTACCCAAACAAAAAAGGAAAAAATTGGTTGAAGGTAGATAGGGAAGTTCGACTGAAATAACGGTGTTGTTTCATCCAAACTTCCGGGGGGGATATGTTGCATGCCCACTTTTTTCATTTTTTTTATTAATTAATTAGTCAGCAAAATTAGTATTTTAATTAATTATTTTATAAGAGTAAAAGCAGTATTCTTGATTCAAATGACGGATAAATATTCAAATTTGAATATAATTCAAATTATGGAATGTAGGTGACACTGATTGATCAGTCATTGATTGGTGCTGCCATCTGAATGGCTGGAGAAGGAATGGCTAGCGGAAATCAGGTCGAGTGGAAGGAAGGTCATTGATATATGGGCCATGAGGTCACGGACATCCATCTTAGGGAGAACACCTGTTTTGTTTTGAATAATCCCCATTCATCCGGAGTTATACTAAAGTTTTAACTTTAAAGCATTATTCAAAGTGTTTATGAAACTCCATGTGAAGTTTTCAAGAACGGATTTGCAAAAAACCTCGGTGATTATTCGGATTGGACAAAGGACGCTATTCATAAGTGAAGCCACGCGCTGATACAATCGCAGCACGTGTCCCTGAATGAAACGCGGTGACCAGCGTTTGACACCTTGTATCTTGATAAGTACAAAACGAAACATTATATCAAATAACAAAATACACTAACTATTTAGTATTTAATATGTGTGGGTGTTAGCCTAAAGTTCTTATATGATAAGAATTACTACCCGGCTGTTCAGTGTTCTCCTAATGGCGACAACGCTATTTAGTCCTAAGCTCTTTTATTAATTTTGCTATAATGTTAACCTTAATTATAAAAATAATCAATAAAATTAAAATAAAAATAATTGAATTATCTAATTAAGATAATGATTAAAAATTAATTGAAATTTAAGTTAATAGTAATATGTTGAAGTAAAATATTGAAATAAGAGGACGGATCATATGTTTGGAATAATCATTAACAATTATTTAAAGTATAAAATTAACAAAAGTAATAATAGAATAGTAAATGATTTAAAAAATTTCATAAGTTATTAGTAATAGGGCATTTCCTAGAAATCTTTAATGAAGGCTATTGAGTTAATTAATAAATTGATTAATATTAATAAAATAGTAGTAGAATTAAAAATTATTAACGTGTTGATCAATGGTCGTCAGGGAGTATAGACGGATTTGAACCGGGCACCTGACTTGTCTGTAAGTTTGTTTCACCTGTAGAAGCCGGGGCTCTGTTGCCACGTAGTTAAAGTAGAAATTAAAAGAAAAATAAATAAAAGGGAGGAGGTTTTAGTTGTTCGTGGTCCGAGAGAAAGGATAAAAAAATACAGAGTATCCCAAGGGGCTGAAACGGAGGACAATCAAATTGAATGGTCGAGAGACGCCGGTTCGTTCTAGGAAACGCCTGACGCCATTCGTTTCAAACACACTTTGTTTTGTTTTGAACGGGATTCGGAGAAATAAAAAAAAAAAGAAATAATAAAATTGGAAAGAAATTAAAAATTAAAGTAATAAATAAAGAGTTTTAAAAATGTAAACAAAGCAAGTTAGATAAGGAGAAAATTATTAAAATTAAAAGGAAATTTAATAAGTCAAGCCTATTTGAAGATTAAGGAAATGTTTTGTTTTTGTTTTTATGTTATTAATTTGAAGTAGAGAAAATAAATGAAATCTAAAGTTATTATTAATAATTAATAAACAATTGAAATTCAATTGACAAACAAATAGAATAATAAATAATTGAAATTTTATTTAAACATATGATCAAACGTCAGAGAAATGTTAAAAAGGTTATTTAAATAGAAATAAATAAAATAATAATTGTAACTTGGATTATATTTGAAATTTGGAAAATAGAAAATTTAAATTGTTTTTAAAAGGAGACATTTCATAAAATATTTCAAATGATAAATGAAATGTTAATTAAGAGCTCAGATTAAGAAGTAATATGAATTAAATATAACCAGAATAATTAACTAATAAGAACTAATTAAACAAGGCCTATAAAATTAAGGCAGGTACCTGCATGATTATAAAATAATAAATAATTAACTGATTAAGTAATCAACAACATAACTTGTAACAATACCGATTTGTAATAATAGAATTTATTTTGAAACGATTTTAAAGTGACAAAGAATAATAGTTACTAAACTATAAATAATAGAATATTCTATTTATAAATCTATTAATAAATTAAATTTAAAATAAAGTTTAAATAAAACTTATTAAAAAGATTATTTAAAAATCAAAGTTAAAATTCAAAAGTCTATTAAGGCTATTTATAGAAAACCTATTGTTAAAAAGGAAAACCAATTTTAAAAATTATTAAAATAAAATCAAAGATATTTATAGAGAATTTATAACAATATAAATTTAAAAATAAATATTAAAATATAAAAATAGAATAATAGTTTATTTATAGAAAGTTATTAATAATATTAAGTTAAAAATAACTAAAAACTATTTATAAAATCTATAAATAGAAATTTTTAAAAGTTCAAAATAAAATTTTAATCTCAAAGGAGAACAATATCCCTCCATAGTTATAAATCTATTTTTAGATAAAATTTATAAATAAATTTTACAACAATTAGATAATTCTAATAATAGAATTTACAACAATAGAATTTTAATTTTCAACAATGAAAACAAAATTACAACAATTGAAATAAAAATCTATAAATAGAATTTAATTGATAAAAATAGATTGTTGCTATAATTAGATTATATATTAGGGGATTAAATAACAATCAATAAAATTTGAATTGTATTGAAAGATTTTAAACTTTCTATAATTAAATAGTTATTAATAGTTTATTCTATAAATAGACAATTAAAAATAGCTTTGTTCTATAAATAGAATCTAAAAATAGATTATCTATAAATAAATCGTAAAATTTATCTAAAATTAAATCAAATAAATATCTTTGAAATATCTAATAAATAATAACAATAAACCGATATTTTAATAAATACACCTTATAAAAGGGATTTTTCTATAAATAGTTTTTAAATTGTCTTTGTTATAAAATACGTCGTTTAATTGAACTTTCTATAAATAGAAAGTATAATTGATATCGTTAAATATTGTTGCTTAATAACTATAACTTATAAACGATCTGTTTATAAGTAAGATTGTGATTTTATAGGAGTATTGTTACTAATTAATAATAAGATTATAAACCACCTGTTTATAAAGAGTAATTGAGTTTTGTTGGTTTTTATAAAATTATTGTATGGTTTGCTTATATTGAATTATTCGGGGCTGAATCAAACATTCATCATTAAAATCTTGAATACTGCTAAAATCAGTTATCTAAAACCTAAATAAAATTGTGTTCTTTTTACTGACCTATAAACCTCATCCAACTCTCCTATCTCATAATCACCACAAATATTCACAGGGGACTCCAAGGTCGTCTACAAATCTTGATTAACAAGCGAAATTCTACTATATCTATCGAATTTATTCGATAGCCTTATCAGTAACCCTATCCGCATATAGTGTAAGCGCACACCCCCACGGTTACTGATATATTAAACATCTTAAATAGGGCGGATAGACAACCACCAAACTTGGCCGGACTGATCGAGACTTTCAATAGCACACTTCGTGAGCTATTGGAGTGTCAGTAAGTCGAAGGTTAAGTTTGGGCAGGTTACAATATAGTGACACAGTAAATTGATAATAAGGGAGATTAATTATTAGATTGATTATATTTGTCATTAATCAAATAAATATGTTTCGTAACAATAAATTGGTATATTAATAATACAGAAAGAAGTACTTCGTTCAACATTTAATCTCTTACATACCTTGGCGGCCGCAATCTCATATATCTCTTATGCGCTCGCACTTACACACCTCCACAACGAGGTTCTCTATACTAGATTAACAATACACACACACAAACGAGATTCTCGATATTATCTCAACAATACACAACTCCGCCCACCCCTTGGCGATTTTCCCAAAACCGCTTTAAGATACAGCTCTCTCCCCGGGCCGCAAATACTACATCTCAGCCATACACGCACTCCGCCCGCCCCTTTGCGATTTTCCCAAAACCGCTTTAAGATACAGCTCTCTCCCCGGGCCACAAATACCACAACCCCTATTATCAGCCCCCGGCCTCGCTCGTTGGGCCCAAAACTCCGCCCGCCCCTTTGTGACAAAATTATCCCGATAAAACCCTCCATATTGCCCCTCTCGGCCTCGCCTCCTCAGGCCAACCAGCCACACGTCTCCCTGGGCCAAAAAACATGAACTCGTTCCTTTAATCTCAGCCCCTTGAACCCATATTTTCCTCGGGCAACCCCTCTCTGCCCCAACCTCCTTCCTGCCCGAAGGCCTGAACCCGTCTCCCCTGCTTGCTTGCCAGCCAGACGCAAGCCGCCAGCCCCCCCCCCCCCCCGTCGTCGTCGTCCACTTCTAGCTGTCCTTCTAGTAGCGAAGGGTGTAAAACGCTGGCTTAGCAGATTCCATTCTATAAACTCTATTCAAACAAATTAGTCCTCTGATAGAATGGAAAACTACCAGGCCTTTTATTAATTATTATTTCTTAAGTAACAATTATATATCTAAAAAGGAATTACTTAATCGATATATATATTAAAACAAATCTTTACCGGTGGGGCCCTAACCCGCAGACTGTTACAATATAGTATCGTAAATTGGCTTGTGGCTGGAAGGGCCGAAAAGCCAAAAAAAAAAATTTATTGACTAAATTTTGGTGAAAATCACCAAAGGAGTGACATATATTCAAGACAGAATTAATAAGATAGTGCGAATTCAATGTGGATTCAGCCTCTGACTTTTATTGACAAATAGCAATCAATCAACATCTTTTATCCCCATAATCGCTATTACTTCGGTTTTTTCTAAAATCATATAAAAGGTCATTAATGAGAAAGTTCTTCGGCACTCGAGATCTAATAAATTATGCCACGACAAGCAATACGGATTTAGGCAATATCGGTCCACGGACGATATTCCAGCATATGTTACTCATATATGGAATAAAGCGCTTAAGAGACGAGTAAAGAAATGACCTCTTCTCGGTTCTGAAGTCTCCCAACCTCATTTCTATCTATATTAATGACCTTTTAAATTTGCCCTCCAATCCGATCCATTGTCACGAAGATGAGGGTACCTCCATAACACTCATTCATTGCAAAACAATCGCGCTAACATTGCTTTCTATAATTTAGATATAAGCAGACTTAAAAAGTATCGATCTCATAACTTGGTGAATTTTAATGCGGGCAATATTTTTGGAGATTTTAATATTAATCTATTCTCTAAGGACGATCTCATTACAGAAACTAAAACTTTATTATGAACAATAAGATAAATAAACATAATCTATATTTAATAACCAAATTAATATTACTATGAATTTAAAATAAATTCACAAAGAGAAACAAAGAGGTTGTCCTCTGCTTGATGCAAATAAACATATACACATATATATCAAGATGATATATCTGTATATATATTATTTATACATTATATTATTTATACAGATTATACAGATTTATACAGATATATCATCTTGATATATATGTGTATATGTTTATTTGCATCAAGCAGAGGACAACCTCTTTGTTTCTCTTTGTGAATCAACAACTCTGCTACTCTCGGCAAAACAAAAACTTTTCAATCAAAATAAATTCCTTGGTGATCAACGGTGGCTACAATATCACTGTTTGGTTGGTCTCATTTCTCTTGAAATGACCACATTACTTCAATAGCAAAAGTTGCAGCCTGAAAGCTTTGCTTTTATTCCGGACCAGACGCTTTTTCACGTCTATTCAACTTCTTACCTTATACAAGGCTCAAATTCTGACAAAAAAGTTTGATTCTTGCAAATCCTATTCGATTAAAAAAAATGAAATATATTGATTTATCATGAAGTTATAGCCGAAAAAATGTTATATTTTCAAAAATTGAAAAAAAAATAGTAATAAAAAATTGAAATTGATTCTTTTACTTTATCCAATGCGAAGCATGGGAGAAAGTGTTGCAATCGGTCGCGCGGCAAGCGCGACTTCAACGGGTCCTCAGGTAAAGACTACGGAACCCATGGACTCAATTAAGGTCACAAATTGAAGTATTCAATGAGATTGAATTTTAGCACGTGGCGGTTTTGCCAAAAGTTACCTGGAATCTCGTCGAAGAGGCCAAAAAGTGCCATTTTTTTGGAAGTGCGTGCGGATGGATGGATGGATGTTATCGTTTTTTTCGTCCACGATTTTTTCCACACCTTTGCACCGATTGAAATGAAATTGAAAACCTACCATCATTTTAACAAAATGAAGCGCTGATTAGTTTTTGGTACATATCGGCCCACAAACATTAGTATTATACAACATTATTTATTTCAGTACTTTTTTAGTTTTTTCTAAATATCTTTAAAATGACTTAACCAATTTTGATGAAATTTAATATCCTAATTAAGTACCTTGGGGCCGACAAAAAGGTTAAATAAAGTTTTTAGTAAAATTATATTTTAAAGTACTTTACTCTAAAGTAAGATTTTTGAATTCTTTAAAATTTATTCATTTGATCTGTTTATGGTAATATAGGACTCATTTAACCTAACTAAGTAAGAGTGGATAGGCTTTTCTCTGTGAAATGCTAAAAATAGCGATTGATTCTCAACTAGTACTTGAGGAATAACCATTCTATATTGGATTTTTGACGTTTCGGTTTTTATTGGGAACCATTGCTGAAGACATAGAGAAATCGACTTAAAACCAAAAATAGCGATTGATTCTCATCTAGTACTTGAGGAATAACCATTCTATATTGGATTTTTGGCATTTCGGTTTTTATTGGTAACCATTGCTGAAGACATGGAGAAATCGACTTTAAACCAAAAATAGCGATTGATTCTCATCTAATACTTGAGGAATAACCATTCTATATTGGATTTTTGGCGTTTCGGTTTTTATTGGTAACCATTGCTGAAGACATAGAGAAATCGACTTTAAACCAAAAATAGCGATTGATTCTCATCTAATACTTGAGGAATAACCATTCTATATTGGATTTTTGACATTTCGGTTTTTATTGGTAACCATTGCTGAAGACATGGAGAAATCGACTTTAAACCAAAAATAGCGATTGATTCTCAACTAGTACTTGAGGAATAACCATTCAATATTGGATTTTTGAGATTTCGGTTTTTATTGGTAACCATTGCTGAAGACATAGAGAAATCGACTTTAAACCAAAAATAGCGATTGATTCTGATCTAGTACTTGAGGAATAACCATTCTATATTGGATTTTTGAGATTTCGGTTTTTATTGGGAACCATTGCTGAAGACATAAAGAAATCGACTTTAAACCAAAAATAGCGATTGATTCTCATCTAATACTTGAGGAATAACCATTCTATATTGGATTTTTGAGATTTCGGTTTTTATTGGTAACCATTGCTGAAGACATAGAGAAATCGACTTTAAACCAAAAATAGCGATTGATTCTCAACTAGTACTTGAGGAATAACCATTCTATATTGGATTTTTGAGATTTCGGTTTTTATTGGTAACCATTGCTGAAGACATAGAGAAATCGACTTTAAACCAAAAATAGCGATTGATTCTCAACTAGTACTTGAGGAATAACCATTCAATATTGGATTTTTATGATTTCGGTTTTTATTGGGGACCATTGCTGAAGACATAGAGAAATCGACTTTAAACCAAAAATAGCGATTGATTCTCAACTAATACTTGAGGAATAACCATTCTATATTGGATTTTTGAGATTTCGGTTTTTATTGGTAACCATTGCTGAAGACATAGAGAAATCGACTTTAAACCAAAAATAGCGATTGATTCTCAACTAGTACTTGAGGAATAACCATTCTATATTGGATTTTTGAGATTTCGGTTTTTATTGGTAACCATTGCTGAAGACATAGAGAAATCGACTTTAAACCAAAAATAGCGATTGATTCTCAACTAGTACTTGAGGAATAACCATTCAATATTGGATTTTTGAGATTTCGGTTTTTATTGGGAACCATTGCTGAAGACATAGAGAAATCGACTTAAAACCAAAAATAGCGATTGATTCTCATCTAGTACTTGAGGAATAACCATTCTATATTGGATTTTTGGCATTTCGGTTTTTATTGGTAACCATTGCTGAAGATATAGAGAAATCGACTTTAAACCAAAAATAGCGATTGATTCTCATCTAATACTTGAGGAATAACCATTCTATATTGGATTTTTGGCGTTTCGGTTTTTATTGGTAACCATTGCTGAAGACATAGAGAAATCGACTTTAAACCAAAAATAGCGATTGATTCTCATCTAATACTTGAGGAATAACCATTCTATATTGGATTTTTGAGATTTCGGTTTTTATTGGTAACCATTGCTGAAGACATGGAGGATCGACTTAAAATCAAAAATAGCCATCGATTCTCATCTAATACTTGAGGAATAACCATTCTATATTGGATTTTTGGCGTTTCGGTTTTTATTGGTAACCATTGCCGAAGACATAGAGAAATCGACTTTAAACCAAAAATAGCGATTGATTCTCATCTAATACTTGAGGAATAACCATTCTATATTGGATTTTTGACATTTCGGTTTTTATTGGTAACCATTGCTGAAGACATGGAGGAATCGACTTAAAATCAAAAATAGCCATCGATTCTCATCTAATACTTGAGGAATAACAATTCTACATTAGGTTTTTGACGTTTCGATTATTATTGGTAACCATTGCTGAAGACATGGAGGAATCGACTTAAAATCAAAAATAACGATCGATTCTCATCTAATACTAGAGGAATAATCTATTGCATTCCATTTTTGATGTTTTGACCATAATGGCAACCTCTACTGAAAACGTGGAAGAATCGACTTAAAATCAAAAGACTAAATTTTTTTGGTAAACTACTCAAGTTTGAGTTGTTTGCCATAAAAGAATTTAGTCTTTTTGATTTTAAGTCGATTCTTCCGCGTTTTCAGTAGAGGTTGCCATTAATGGTCAAAACATCAAAAATGGAATGCAATAAGGTTATTCCTCTAGTATTAGATGAGAATCGATCGTTATTTTTGATTTTAAGTCGATTCCTCCATGTCTTCAGCAATGGTTACCAATAATAATCGAAGCGTCAAAAGCCTAATGTAGAATTGTTATTCCTCAAGTATCTATTAGATGAGAATCGGTGGCTATTTTTGATTTTAAGTCGATTCCTCAATGTCTTCAGCAATGGTTACAATAATAACCGAAATGTCAAAAATCCAATGTAGAATGGTTATTCCTCGACTATTAAATGAGAATTATTTTTAATTAATGTCAACTTGAACTACAAATTGCAAGTGATATCTGATTGATAATAAAGGAACAAACATATTAATATTTCAAATGAATTTGGATAAAGTTTAGCAACGATCCGTTGCAGTTTATTTTTATTCACTTTGGAATAAACAGTCTCTCGAATTTTCGTGAATATTTGAATATTCATAAATAGATTTCATACATTCGGTTTAGGGTGGAATGCCCCATATATAACAATTAAGTAATAAAAATATTATCTAATACCTGCTATTAAATTAATTATTATTTGAAGTTTTCAATACTTAGTTGCACATCAGCATATTGGTTATTGTTAGCCTTTATGAGACTTGAATAAATTTTAAGAACTTTTAAGGGCCAGTTGTATGACGGTTGGTAAACTCTTTTAAACGTTGACAAAGGGTAAATCCTTAGAATTCACCTTGTGCCCGGCGTGATGGCCAATCAGATGACAGGCACTTTCATATAACAGTCAGGTGAATTCTAAGGATTTATCTTTGTCAACGTTTAAAAAGAGTTTACAACTGGCCCTAAGTCCTATAATTAGATATTTTTCAATAAATCATTAATTTCTGCAGATTCTGTTGTTTTTTTTAAGATTTTCAGCACCAGTAAATTTTTTTCGATTAGAACTCTTTTTAATTTAAATAAATGCTTTAGATAGGGACTAGAGATGGCAGGTAAAGGGTAAGAATTATTGTATTTAATGGGGACAGTAGGTATTTATGAATTTATTCGGGATAAACTACAGGTTCTGGTTATAATATAACTTTAAATATTTAAATTGAATTTCAAAGTGTTCGTTATTTAGAAATATCTCAAAAATATAAAAGAGAACAAAGGGCAAGTGGGAAAAAATGAAAATCCTAATGTTCCCCTTTTTTTCGAGCCAGGTAAAGTGATAAAAATATTAGATTTTTGTCTGTCATTTTTTAGTAATTGTTTGAAGGTAAATGAATTAAAAAAATAATTTTTATTCAATAAACTACTTTTGAGCCGATTGAGCAGTGGATAAGGCGTTTGGAATTTACTTGGATTCGAATCTCGCCTTAGAACAATTTTCATCTTTGTCAAAAATAAATCTCTCCATAGTAATCGCTGACGCTGGGAATCGAGTATGGCACTTTAGGAAAAAACTACTTTTGTGCCCATGAGAAAGAACAGAAAAATAGTCTCTTTAAAAAAATCAACTGGTGTGTTCACCACACGACTTTCACATTTTCATTTATTTGAAGTAATCGCGGAACTACTAATTTACACCCCTTTCCTTTATTTCATTTTTTTGGATTTTCTCAAAAACGGCTCTAAAGATTTTTTTTAAAAATTAGTGTATTTATCAAGTGTCATGAGTTAATAGTTGTGTCAAATTTTTAATCCGATTGAATTAAAGGAAGGGGTTGTAAATTAGGAGTGTCGTAAAATAAATATTTTAATCGTTCATATCTCGTCTTCGGAAAGTCGCAGAACGTTGAAATTTGAAACTTGAGCTATCTAGAGGCTACAAGAAGTATAACAAGATTTGGGCTAAAATAGAAAAACCGGAAGTTGATGTCTAGGTAAGAGGAAGGGTTGTAATTTAGAGTGTCGTAAAATAAATATTTTAATCGTTCATATCTCGTCTTCGAAAGTCGCAGAACGTTGAAATTTGAAACTTGAGCTATCTAGAGGCTACAAGAAGTATAACAAGATTGGGCTAAAATAGAAAAACCGGAAGTTTATGTCTAGGTAAGCACTTTCATTTCCCCCCCCCCCCCCAAGCCCCCCCCCGCGTTTCGCAACCATAAGTCTCAAAGATACAAAATTCGAAACTTAAGCTTGATATAGGCTAGAAGGAGTACATCAAGCATTTGGATACATACGTACGCACTGACCAATGGATTTTTGGCCTCTGGCGACCACAATTTCCGGTTTAATGTCCTAAATCCGATTTTGAACTATTAAGGCCATCGATTCCTTCCATCTAGAAGTTACAAAATTAAATTAACTTTTTTCATCTTTGAGATACAAGCTCTCAAAGAGTCAGGACCCAGACAGGCCATCGCAATACTTCCCCATTATATTCTATGAATATAAATGTGAAAGTAAAAAAAAAAATTTCTCGAAAACTTCGAGTGAGCTAATTTAGGCCGGGTCTCCTATTAGTCTGAATGGTGTTGGGAGTGAAAGAAGGAACAGAAAAAAAAACAAAAAACAGGATGGATATTTTCCGATTAAAATATTTATTACGAATAAAACAAACAATCCTCTAAACAATTTTGTTATTGAAATTTTGGAAATAAATTATGCTCTAAGCAATTAAAATAGAAAAAAACACTGTTTTTTAAGTAGACATCATAAAAACTTTATTTTATCAATTCTCAAATGAAAAAAAATTATATGCGAGTTAAAAATATATATATATTTAAAATAGACACAGCCGAATAAGAGATAAACATTTTTCTAAAATATAAGTACACTTTAACAGATCCGGTTTTAGAATGTTTTTACAATAGGTAAGTACATATATAAATAAAATTTTCACTCACATAATATTTATTTAATAATATTACTGATAATGATACTGGTGATCTACCTAACACACGATACAAGAAAAGTTTTTACAAGAAAAAACTATTGTAAATAATACTGCAACTTCTTCTTGCGAGGTTTAGTTAAATAACTAAAATATCTCACATAATTAATTGAGATTCACTATTAATAAAATAACCTTAGAATTAAAATTTTCCAAAACCGGCACTGTATATAGGAGGCACAAAATTCAATACTGAATTATTTTTTTTTTAACGTTTGCTTAATATAATTTCCTTACCCATAAAATTTTTAAAATTCAAGAGAAAAATACATAATAAAAAAAAAATTATTCTTCTTTAGCTGATAAAAATAATTTCTGAACTAAAAATGTAAATTTTTCTGAAATGAAATAAATATTAATTAATTACCGATTGAAAATCTCTGACATATTAATAATAATATTTTTATTTACCAAGATATGTTACTGTCCATCTGGGTTTTTTCGTCCAAACTACTCCAAACCAATATGCTGGTATTCCAGTAAGAGTAATAAGGGCACCCATTCCGACTTCATAAGGCTTGTAATAACAAGGAACAAAGACTAGGAAAGCACAAATTATTACGAATAGAATTGGAATTCCTAAAAATACCTGAAAATATTACAAAAGTAAATTTCAGTGAATCAATGGTAATATTTTAATTTTCTTTTGGAATAGCTTCAGTTCATGAAAACGACGTCAATAAAATGTTATAAATATCAACTAAATTGAAAAGATTTTTTCTTGCAAAGGGTAGCAGAGTTGTTGATTCGTGAGGAAAAATCAGTGAGGTTGTCCTCAGATTGATGCAAATAAACATTTATTATATATTGTCGCCTTAGAGTGTAAACCTGCTAACTCACAAGGAAATTTTACAGGGCAGAGGAAAAATAAACAAAATTTAATATTGTTGTTATGGAAAGAAACTATATTTCACATCTTTTACTACAACTTACGATGGTAATTTTAAGTAGCAGTTTTACTTGGACAATACTGCATCTCTTTTTCTTTCGAACGGTATTAATAACATATGTCATATATGATAAAAAGGTGGATTTAGCAGGTTTACACTCTAAGGCGACGATATAGGTATACCTATCTATGGTATTTGGGAGAACCTATCCCCTCCATTGAGTTCAAAAAATAAAATAATTCACTAAGAAAATCAGAAGAGGGTGTCATCTATTAGATCCGATGGAATGGATTATTTTTAGTTATAAGTCAGAAGTGTTGTTTTTTAGCACTTAGGGAATCGAAAAAAAATAACAAAACATTTGTATCTAATAGATGACACCTTCTTGTGATTTTCTTAGAAAATTTAAATCTATTTCTACCTGCTACTTGAACTCTCATAAAATAATTAAATTTATTTCTTTATTTATATAAAATTTATATATGTTTAAAACAACCAGGGATATGAATTTTAGTACCATAGATATGACAATGAGTCTCCAACCCTCTTTTTACTCATACCCCTTCTCCATTTGTTAAAGACATATACTTGAAGAAAATAAATTTTGACAGAGAAAAAAGCCTGAAAGAGGAAGAATTTGCCCGGAAACGTTTGAAATATATATTAAATGTTTTTTAAAGAAGGTATTATTTAAATATGTTGTTTTTTCCCCCGATGATCAACTCATGATAACTCCCAAATTTTTTTTGTTTGATACAAAAATGATAAGTTCTATTACTTCTAAAAATATTGTAGATATTATTCGAAATGTGTCTTGACTATATTTAACACTATGTAAACATAAATAATAAATATATTGAAATGTTTTTTTTATTTGTTATTCTCTAATTACTATAATGCTCAAACTGAAAAAAAGCCAGTGCAGTTATCACATTTCTCACAAATAACACAGATTTATATCTAGACACTATAGTTTCGAAGTTTTGACCTTCATCATCAGTGTATTTATTGAAATATTTTATTAGTTGTGTCTCATAGAATCAAATACACGATTGGATGTAAATAAATCTGTTTTGATAGTAGACTGATCAATTTGCTAACGAATAGAAATATCTAATTATGAATGAATTATAATGTTAGATTGCCTTTGAAATTAGAGTCTCTAAAAAATAAATTATATATATATATACAGGGTGTTTCAGGAGGAATAGTAAATATTTTAGGAGGTAGTAGTATAGACGAATTGCAATAAAAAATGCCATATAACATGTGTCATTGAGTACAGAGATACTGCTGAGTTATATGCATTTTCGTTTCGTGTCTTGGTACACCAGTTGCTATGGGCGTATTTATCGAATGTCAGCAGTAGAGTATTGATGTCCAAGTTGTGCTTTAGTTTATATTGAAGTTTTTCATTGTGGTTTGTTGGCCAAGTCTACTGTAATGTAGTGTGTAAACATGCCGCACGTATTTACACATGCTGAGTATGCCAATATTGGGTTACATACTAACAGCTGTATCTCTGTACTCAATAAAAATTGGACACATGTTATATGGCATTTTTTTATTGCAATTCATCTATACTAACACCTCCTAAAATATTTACTATTCCTCCTGAAACACACTGTATATGGTATAGGTATGTTTATTTGCTTTGCATCAAGCAAAGGACAACTTCAATGATGCAATAAGTTATAAATGATATTTTAATGTTCAAAATGATGTACCTTTATTGGTCGATGCATGTCAGGTTTCTTCCATCGAAGATATAAAAGACCCGAAACTGAGATCATTATGAAAAATGATTCTACTATGCTTGAATATGTTATCAGAAGATGTACATCACTTGTAACAAGCATTATTAGTGAAAGAATATTCTGTAAAATTTTAAATATTTATCGAATATATTTACTTTTATTAAAAATAGGTAATATTTCTAATATAACTTACTAAAAAAATGAGTGAAGGAGTCGGAGTATAATGTTTTATATTAATATGTGATAGCATGACGGGAAAATGTCCATATCTTGCACCAACAAAACACATTCTGAAAAATATTTCCATTAGAATTGAATTAATTAGATTATTAAACAATTTTTTTAATAGGTACCTTGAAGAAGTCATAATGTGAACACAAAGACCTCCAAAAGCAGAAAGAGCAACCAGAACAGGTAAACTCCAGGACATAGATCCAAGAACTTGATCAGAAAATGTCTAAAAAAAAATTATATATATATATTTTTTATTTTGAAATATGTATTGCTCAGAAATAAAGAGCTATCACTTACAACTGCTATTGCTTTGGTTGCCAACATTGCTTCAGGTGTAAGAACTGCGAGATAAGCTATATTAGCAAAAACATAAATAGAAGTAACAAGAGGAAGAGATATATATATTGCTCTTGGAAGATTTCTAAAAAACGAATAATTTATTATAATGTATTTAATTAATAAATAATTAATATCAATTTATACATACACATAGGGATTGATAAGTTCTTCTGTCATAAAATTTAAATAACTCCTAAAATAGAAAAAATGGTATATATTTAATAAATGAAGTATAATAATGAACAACAATAATTGCTCTTACTTTAAGCTTATTAAAAAAAATTAAATTTGCTAATCAAATCAAATCGCTTAAGGTAGTTGTTTCGCGACAATACTAGCAAAAAGTTAATGCCAGAGTATATAGAACAGACAATAAGGATTCATAATTCATAAGCCCAAAACTTTTTGCTGTTTATGTACCACTACTAGCCAATCCTGTGCTCGTTTGACAAATCTGGCCACACTGTCCGAGCTTATATATATTTTATCATAGAAATGTCAGATAAAGTTCATTATAAAGGGAAATTTATAAAACAAAAAGTTCTTAATAAGCGATTGAAAGCTTTTGCGGCAATAGCTGAAGCGAAAAAACGTCAAAAAATTACTAAAGTTAACCCACTTTTTAGGTTAAATAAATGCGTTGTTGCCAGCTTGTTTTAGTGTAAATTTTTCATTATTTATTCATTATTATCTCAGAAACTGTGTTGTAACTATGAATTAAATAAAATTTTCTTAAAAAATGTATTAGTTATTAATTAATAGAGTAAAGGGTGTGTAGTTTCACAGTGAATGAAATAAAACTCAAAGAGGTTTATACAAACTCAATATATTTCGGATTATTAGTCCATCATCAGGAGTTTACAAGTTAATACAGTATTAACTTGTAAACTCCTGATGATGGACTAATAATCCGAAATATATTGAGTTTGTATAAACCTCTTTGAGTTTTATTTCATTCACTGTGAAACTACACACCCTTTACTCTATTAATTAACATCATGTTTCACCTAAAACCTACACCACTTTCCATAAGTATTAGTTATTGTTTAATGTTGGTTTAGTTTTTTATAACAATGGTAAGAAGAGTTTATTAATTATAATTAAATATGTATGTAAACTTTCCGATATCCGATATATGTATAAGAGACTGAAAAACTCTATCTTTGGAATTTAATATCTCGTGAACTATATTGTTCATAAATTTTGTTTTGACACCAATCGATGGAGAAGTATTTAAATAATTATCTATCTAAATGTCAAAAAAATCCTAAGAAAACTCACATGGTGAAACAACTACCCTAAAACTTATAAGTTTGAAATTTGTTTTGCTTGGTTTTATCAATATAAGTATAATAAGAAATAAGACTATCGCCCCTTAGTGTAACAAATAATTGTATAGTAGAAAATATTTAATATATAAAAAATTTAAAAACCCAATAAGCTAACCAAATGCGAGTCGGACTCGAATACCTAGGGTCCCGTACTTAAACTTTTCTGCTCATCTTATTCCATTTGGAATCCAGTGGCGGATTAAGTGGTAAGTGGACAAAGCGACCGCGCAGGACCCCGAGGTCTTAAAATGGGCTTTCATTCAATGTGGAAGATGGGCAAACTCGCATACAACAAAAGAGAAAAATGTTTTTTGTAGAAGTCGGACATGAATTTACGAATAAGAGTCGATTTCATAGTCAATTAATCAATCAATGTTTGTGTTAACACTCAGGAAGAACTATCTCAATGAACTCAGAAGTATGGAGATGTGTATGTATGTGAATAAACACTAATTGGGTCCCGATTTACCTTTTAAATAGAACCCCACAAAAATACCATTACATAAAATCCTGCATAGATTAGAAAATTAATCGCTTATTGAGTCATAATTTACAAATAATTAAAAAAAAAACTTGCAAATAATTCTAAACTAAGGAAAATTAATTTAAAAGGCTATTACAAATAAATGTATAATTAATGGTAACTCCATCCAGAATAAGAAAATATCCCTGAATAAATTGCTACAGCAATTTTTCCTGGATCTGTTGATGTTCCTTGAAAAGGTTCATTAAAATTTGAAGTATTTCCTAAAAAACAAAAAAATATTTATATAGCCTACATTTCAAGTTATAATAAAAAATAAATATTCTAATAAAATATATTTCCAAGGAAAAAATATGTCAATCCGGCAATTATTATCAGAAGCACAGCGAATATTTTGGTAAACATAAAAAAATTTTGCATTTTGGTGGTTTGTTTAACATCAATACAATTTATATAAGATAATAAAGCTTTAAATAAAATTAAAAAGTTAATATAATAAGTTATTAATAACAACTTAAACCCATTTTAAATTTTACTTATTGTTATTGCTGCAAGTAATCTTACGGCTGCATCAGGCACTTCACAATCGGGAAAAAATGGCTGAATAACATAATTAGCAAAAGTAAGACCCATTATAGCATTAGTAGTTGGCCTAAAAGAAAATCGAAGTAACATATAAATACATATACATTTAAATATGGAAACTAATTTAAAAAGAAAATAATCTTACACAAAAATTAACATTGCATCCCAAAGATATAGAAACGCAAGCATTGGTCCAAAAGCTTCAAAGATATATGCATAATCACCACCAGATTTAGGGATAGATGTTCCTAATTCGGCATAACAAAGTGCACCAACAGTTGAAAGTAGACCACATAAGATCCAGATTAAAATAGAAGAACCGACAGAACCAACTTCTTTTATGACTCCTTGCGGAGAAATGAATATTCCTGGTAAAAAAGTTTCAAAAATATTAAAAACATTTAGTAATGCCAAATAATTTTTCTTGAACATTAAAAATAGATTTTTTAAATTATATCTATAATTTTTTAAAAGACTAATTAATTTCTTTAAAATTTTTAATTATTTTGTTTCGGAATATATTTGATTCTAAAGTACTATTTTTTAAAAATACATTAAAGAGGTTGAAAAATATAATTTTAAGGACGTGAGCACTCTGAAAAAATTAGGAGCCTTGTAATTTTTCTTTTAGATGGAGTTAAGTCGAAACGTTGTCTAATTTTAAGAGCTTTGATAGGTTTCTTCCATAGTTCCTTGGAATCGAATACATTGATGCTTTTTGAGAAATTATCAATGGAGATGACACGCTAAAGTCTGACCGCTTTTGGAATGACAATATTACCTCGGTAGCAAAATCTGCCTTAAGGAAACTGGTCTTTCTATTCAGGTCCAGACGCTCTTTTACGCTTATTTAACTTCTCACACTTTACAAGGCCCACATTCGTCTCTGTCTTGAATACAATTCGCAACTGTGTTGAGGGACTTGCAGCATTCTCTTGCCACCCTGAGTGCAATTCAGAAATGAGCCATAAAATTAATATAAGTGCGGGCTTATCAAGGTTTATTGAACCTTAAAACCGTTTCTGCTGTTTACATTTTTTATTGATACTACCATGACATTTGTGCTATGAGAGGTAAAGTCAATAATTTTCCCTTCCATATCGTGCGTGGCAGAAGAGAGTTTAGGCCTTGAAATTTTGAAAAAATAAATCTATTTGATTTTAAAAAAAAATCTTAATTTTAGATCGAAGAATGATAAAATAATATATAATAATTGATTTTAATTTTTAATATAAAAGGAGAAAACAAGCGAGAAAAAGAGATGTATGATACCCATCTAAAAAAACCTTGCCTCTGGAGCCTCATTTTTACGTGAAATGCACAATTTACAAATGAGGCGTTCAAAAGCAGACCAACCCACAAATCTCATTTTCGCTGATAAACCTCTATAATATAGTAAGGTTTTGATAAAACTAAATAGACAGTGGTCCAAACTTAGTTTTCCTTCTAGATTACAGCACAGGTACCACTTTTGCCTTTATTTTGCTGGATTTCTCTTGACAAACCAAAAGTGAGAATGTCACTCTGATTTTGAACCCCTCAAATATCCCTTTGCAGATAATTCAGAAACTAATCAAAGAACGCAAATAGAAATTCAAAACAATCTTCAAACCTTTAAAATCACTAGATTCAAAAATACCTTCAACTCTGACCCGACCTCTGTATTTCATTTTATCATCCCCTTTTTTTTCTAGGATCAAGAAATAATTTTGAATTATAGTTGTCTCACATCCTACGTTCAAAATAGGCTACTAACAGAGAAGCAGCAGTGGCTTGTAAAAGTTACATCAGATCCGAAACGAAAGAATATTTATTGAAAATACCTGATCCACAAATAATTCCAAGAATGATAGCTACACCCTCTAAGAGCCCAAGTTGTTTTTTCATTCGATTTTTATCTTCACTTTTGATGTCTTCAATGGATAATATATCCATTGGAGAATTGAGCATAGGAGTCTCAGCCATTGCAAATGTTATCCTTAAATAAAAAAAATAAATATTATTTAGTACCTTTTAATATAATTTTATAATGAAAAAGAAAATGATGAAAATGGTAAAAATCGTAAATTTAAAATTATTCTATTTAATTAAGCTATATTTATTATACACATATGTTGAGTGTTAAAAAAATCGTTACATGATTTAAGGAGATTTAATTCATAAAAACAAATAAATAATATTTGTTAAGGAGAATGGTATGGGTTCTTGGTGAAACATTTTAAATAAAGTAAAGAAATTTTTTTTAGAAACTTTTGAAAATTTAAAATATAAAATACTAGGCAGGCTTCACATAAATAAAAGATCAGATGCTTGCTTGTTTGTGTCCTTTGTGAACTCCTGAAGATGGCCTTATACCCCGAAATATATATAGTCGTGCTAAACAAGCATCTCATCTTTTATTTATGTGAAACCTACCTTGAATTTTATATTTTAAATTTACAAAAATTTTCTTTACTTTTAGGGCCGGTTGTATGTCGCAAAGTAAATCCTTTTTACCACTAACAAACGGTAGATGGTAAATGGAGCCACTGGGATGGCCAATCAGATGATAGGCACTGAAAGTACCATCTACCGTTTGTTAGTGGTAAAAAGCATTTACTTTGCGACATACAACCGGCCCTAAATAAATAATATTAAACATAGGTCATAAAATGTATACCTTTGAACTTGTGAGAAATCAGTATTGTCTATCTTATTTTACTACTTAACTTCTATTTTACTAGATGTGTACATAATATTTGAATATATAATTGAGACAATTAATGGATTGGTTGGGATGGTCCAAAGGGAGTTTAATGTATTTTTATTTTCAACCCTCATTACTGATCATTACCCTCATTACGACAATCCTCTCAGCAGATCAGACAGAGACAAACAAGGATTGTTTCAAGAAGTTTCAAGAAGACTAAAGAGCTAAAGGACTCAATGAATATGAAATAAATGGAAAGTACAGTGACCATCTATTATAGTGATGAAACAATGGCTCATTCTCGAAAGGTTTTTAGGACCCTTGTTTATTTTTCTTGATTTGAAGAATACTGACTCCTCATAAAATATAGTTGGAAAGAGAATATCACTAAATGATTATTTACTACAAAATGTTTTATTATTTTTATCTGTTATAATTTTATTATCTTAAAGTTCTTAATAAGTGCAATTAAATAATTCCTATTAAAGATGGTACTCAGATATTTTGAAAAAGTTCTAAAAGTTCAAAATGCCGTTGGTAGCAGAGTTAAAATTTCTAAAGAAAATCACGAGAGATTGTCAACTATTGAATCCGAAATGTTTTTGGACAATTTTTATAAAATGTCAGAGCTTCGGTGGACAAGCCAAGCGGCAATAGGGTTTGATTCCCGAAGGGCTGAATACAACCCTTCTGACTAATATAAAAACTATCCATAAGACCTCGGATTCAGTAATAGGCAACCTCACGTTATTCTCCTTTGAAAAAGATCTACTTAAAATTTATGACCATTTTTTTAGGCATCCTGTGTCTATTTACATGGAATGAATTTAAAAACACAAAAAAGACAAGTAGAAATATTAATTGTCCTAAATACTCTAATTATGTAAAATTTTAATAATTGTTTTTTTGGACGAAATTTTCTCTGGAGAGAGACGGGTTGGAAGAAATTTTAACTGAAAGTAATGTAAGACAGCCAGGGTTAGTGAAGAATGAAAAATTTAACTCATATCAAAATAAGTCTAATTTATTGGATTCCTTCCTCCTTTCCTTTCAAACCGACGTTTCGGAGGATTCTTCCCTCCTTCTTCAGGGTTTCAAAGGGTCAATGAAGGAAACAAACAAAATGTTTCCTTCCTCTCTCCATAGCAGTGTTTAAAACTAGATAGATAATTAAAAAAAAAAAAAATTGTTTTTTATTTTAATTCTTCTGCTAAGGGAGAAAATTTTTTTAAACACTGGTGTGGAAAGAGGAAGGAAACATTTTGTTTCCTTCCTTCATTGACCCTTTGAAACCCTGAAGAAGGGGGGAAGAATCCTCTGAAACGTCGGTTTGAAAGGAAAGGAGAAAGGATTCCAATAAATTACACTTTATTTGGATATGTGTTAATTTTTTCTTTCTTCACTCCCCTGGGCTGCCTTCCATTACTTTCAGTTTTAATAATTGTTAACGAAATGAATTTAGGTCGAATCAAAGATTTTAATAGATATGTTTATATTGCATGTAGGAAGGTCCTGCCTCCTCAGGAGTTGGAACCAAGCACTAGTTTGCTTTCCGGACAACTAGTCAGACTCTTGAGACAATCACCTCGAAACATGCTATATTTCAGTTAAGCAGTAATTTTTATTATTCTAGTCGAGCCGAGTGGTGGAGTAAAAATGTCTGGCTTTCGTTATATATGTATGTTGCATGTTTGGAGGTGATTGTCTCAAGGGTCTGACTAGTTGCCCGGAAAACAAACTAGTGTTTGGGTTCAACTCCTAGGGGGCAGGAACCTCCTACTCTATATGCAATATAAACATATCTATTTAATTCTTTGATTCGACCTAAAACCATTTTTGTTAATAAATTGATTAAATATCGCAAGTTGATTTTGAGAAAAAATTCGATCTTTCTTTCTCAAATAGATAATCATTTCTTTGCATTTAATAATTGTATTAATAGACACTAAAACTCTAATTGGAAAAAAGAATAAAAGGGAATAAAGAAATGTTATATATACTTGTATACCAGTATATTGACACCCTATTTTCTTAAAGAGAGTACTAAGATAATAAATTTATATATATATGAACATGATAAGGCATACGAATATGATTATTTTTTAAACATTTTCCAATTCTTGTTACGCTAATAAAAATATTATTGAAGGAAAGAAAACAATGATTTAAAAGAGGAAACTGAATTCTTTTAGAGTAAAACTTAAAATCAGGACAAATCAAAGATGTATAATTAAACTGCAAATATAAGAGAATTTGAAAGTTTATAATGGGAAAATAAGGACAAGTTTTTATATGTGACTTTATTATTTATCAGCCAACGTTTCGTCGACTTTGCCGACTTCTTCATGACTTCAAATAGTCATGTCATACATTCGTCTAAATTTTCTTTTTATCTTCGTTACCATTGAAGACCATCAGAAACACAAATTTCAAAAAATATTTGGCACATTCACATAAACAATTATTCTTTCTTTTCTTTTTTTATTAACAATTACATTGGATATAAAACAGAAATAACATAGATAGAATGATGCAACACTTTTTTTTTTTAAACAGAATAGAATATTTTTTCTACATAAAGAAATCTCAAATTTAAAATGAAGAAGTCGGCAAAGTCGACGAAACGTTGGCTGATAAATAAAAAAGTCACACATAAAAACTTGTCCTTACTTTCCCATTATAAACTTTCAAATTATGGACGGAAATGATAATAATAAAAGAGAATTTGATAAAAGAATAATATTAATGGTATTGATACAATAAAATAGCTAAGTTATAAATCCATGTAATAATTGAAATGAAAAAAAAATTAAATAAATGTTGAAAAATATATTACCCATATGATGAATGAAAAAGACAATTTCACTTAATTCAAATACTTACAAATATTAACTAGATCAATTATCACTGGCTCTCAAGGACAAATAAGGTAAGTTTCAAATGGATATTTTAGTCGAGGACATGTGGTCCACATTCGCATTGTCAAACCCTTTCTACATGGTTCTTCAACTCCTCCCTTCTCTGTAGAAACAAAAGAATCAAATTATGCGAATGACTGAGCAGGCTATTGTCTAATAACAGACAAAATAAAAATTCATCCGTTACAGAATTTGAAATAATACCTGTTCGACTCGAGGGTCATGGTGCAAATGTAATTAAGCTAATGATCTGGAAGAGTTGATGACGATCCGGTTTGGGTTAGTTTTAAAAACGAGGCGGTTATTTGAAATTTTTGTTGAGCAATGACATCATTTAATCTGCCATTTATTTGTTACATATCAAAATTAAATAAAATAAGAATATTCTTTTATCAGATGTGTTTAGGTTTTATATTTGAAATGCAAAACACCTGAAGATTTTTTCAGAAAATCATATTTTGGAATTTTCTCTGAAAAGTCGATTCGGCAATGATTCCGCGCAATTTTTTAAATCGTTGGAACGATTCACTATGGGACATCTCTTAGATGTGGATAAAATTATTAAATTTCACGAACATGATTTATTACTACATGGGATTATAGTATGATTAAATCTATTATGAAGTTTGTCAAGTCCTAAAGTCCTAGAGCTCTACAAAATTTTATTTAGTTCTCACAAGCAGAGATTAGCTGAGGTGAAGAGAGATCACACCCCCCTTGTCCAGCTTTCCTTAACAACTTATGACAAACCGGGATGGCTAATGCGCCGCTTGCTCCTGGTATAGGGTTTTTGCGCGGAATTTGTAAATTACTTTTTGTCTTTTGATGGAAATCTATTATCATGTTATTTGTTAATGAGCATACATTTCTATTTTTTTTGTACTTGTTTATTATTTGTTAAATTGTTGTAGTTAATTTGTATTGTTGTTTGTTAATGTATTGTAGCTAGATTTACTTTTTAAGTTTTTTGAAGATAATACACATAGCTGAGAGTTATGCGTGCAGCCTTATCAATGATTGGTCCAAATTTTGATCGCATGTGCTCATTTAAGCAGGCTCGGATTTCTCATTAAACATCTTTTCATATTATATAATTAAAACCCTTGAATCTATTATTTATTATTAAAATAGACATGAACCAACTAAATTTTTCATATTATATTGATTTTAATAATAAATAAATAAATAAATAAATAATAAATAAACATTGGTTTTTACTATACCATACAGGGTATGGTCAAATATTGTAATCGTGCATGAAAAAAGGTTTTTTTCCTTCTTTTTTTCAAAATATCTCAAAAACGGCTGAAACTATTTTGATTAAAAAAATTGAGCGAAACCATGGCCTTTCGGTCTACAAAAAAGTGAACATCGAAAAAATTATATTTTTCGAGATAATAATTGTTTTATCAAAATGTCTCTTTGCTAGTCTGGTTGTCTGGTTGTCCGGTTGTCCGTTAGTCTGTGTGTTACCAAATTTTTGTGGACGAGCTAGCTCAAAAACTAGTCTGAATATCGAAACCAAATTTCACACGTAGTTTTGGTGCATTGAGATTAAGACCCAAAATTAAGGGGTGGGGACGGGAGGTTAAAAATTAAAAATCTAGGCCATTTACCAAACTCAACCAAATTTTGTATACATAATCAATGGGTCCCAGGAGTCTAAAAAACAAAAAAACATTTAAGAAAAAAATAAAACCGACTTCAAAAAAATAAATGCAACAAATAAAATACACTAAAAGGTATAAAATAATTATTATCTTATTTAGTTACAACTAAACGACGAAATATTAACATGAAATTACTTTTTGAAGTGGGTGCCAAACAAACTATACCTATAAGCGAGCGTACCCACCAAACGTACTAAGTAAGATCCGTCGAGTGCGATTCATAAAAGGTATATGTTTGGCACCGACTTCAAAAAGTAATTTCGTGTTAATATTTTGTCGTTTAGTTGTAACTAAATAAGATAATAATTATTTTATACCTTTTAGTGTATTTTATTTTTTTGAAGTCGGTTTTATTTTTTTCTTAAAAATTTTTATTTTTCTCTTTTTAGTGATGTTATTAATAGTGATCCTATCATCAGAACTTGACCAAATTAATATTGCACCATCCCTAAGATACTCCCTTTCCAATAAAAAAAGAATCATCGAAATCGGTTCATAAACAAAGAAGTTAGTCCTGAACAAACCTAACAAAAAAGGTCTAATACCTACGAAAAAAATGGGACCAATCGGAACGTAGCCTGGACGCAATGCAAATTTTTTTTTTCAAAATCGGTTCACAATTGGTGGAGATATGAGGTAACATAGGCACAAAAAAAAAAATCAGTCGAATAGAGAACCTCCTCCTTTTTTTGAAGTCGGTTAAAAATACAAGAACTATTAATATAAGTCCTAGACCCTGCCGATCGATTTGTACGAAATTTCGCCAATGCACCCTATAGCCTAAATGACCTTATGAAAATGTCTCATTATGTGAAATTGATAGTGGCCCATAAAAGGGGAGGGGTTCAAAAATAGGAGAGATGGTCCAGGTGTATGGTAAAATCCTGTGGATGGCTACTACATCAGGTTATTTTGAATTTATTTTTGGTCGCTGACTATTATAATTTTTTCATTGTCATTGTCGTTTTATGTTATTTGATCCCAAAATTTAGTTACGTGTCTTAAAATGGGGTGTTCAAGACCATTAGCCTAGTTAGGGAGATTTCCTAGACGGGGAGGGGGCAATCCTCAAGCTGATAAGCAACACAAGATTTCAATTTCGGTAATCCGATTAGAGAGATCAACTAACTTTTTAGTAGAATTGACAAATTTTGTAAGTACCGAAATAATTTAATGAGAAATTCATAAGTGATGCCTTGTATTAATAGTTTCGATTTTTCTATCCGGGACAATGAGTTTTATAGGGAGTATTTATCTAACTTCCCACTTAAATTTCACCATTCCTGACTACACTTATAGATAAACAAATTCATATAAGGACTTTTATTAAAGTACTTTTATTTCCATCAGAAAAGTTTATATTAGAGAAATGTCTAAATTCAATAGTTTACGAGTTATGTAAATGTAAATATTTTTCAATATAAAAATTCAAGCCCAATGAATTGGCCAGGTAATTTTTTGCAACAAAAAATATGAAATTTGTTTGATGAGACGGATTTCAATAAAAAATTTCACATTTTATCTAAGGGGCAGCCTTTTATTTTTGTAAAGAAATGTTTACTTTTCTCCGAAAATTGTTATTTAATTTTGAATGTTTAATCCTCTCTACTCTAGATATTTAAATAGTCATCTGAGCTTATTAAACATAATGAACTTTCTTTTAGTAAAATAAGTTATCAACATGTTTCTTTATTAGAATTTTTTATATGTAGAATACCTAGGGCGTTAGAGCAATATTTATCCAACTTTCATCATAAATTTCACCAATAGTGCCTAACCCTTTGAGTTACACAAATTTATAAAATGACCTTTATTAAATAAAATTTAATTTCCAACAGAAAAGTTCATGAAAGGGAAATGTCTAAAATTAATAGTTTACGAGTTAAAAGAGAGAATCCAATATTGTAGAGTGAATGGACTTAATGAATAAATAACAAATAATGTGTCTCTGATCTCGACACAACCTCTCAAAAAGAATTATAAATGAGAAAGAAATCGATCTTATTTGATCGATTTAATCTACTGGAGGTTCACAGTATCTGTCTAATATAAGAAAATAGCATTTTGGTTAAGAATTTCGTTGTTTAAAAATTTTTTTATGAAAATATTCAATTTCTTCTCTCCGGTAGCGAATCAACTAGAAATGGCAAAAAGTTTTATTTTTTTTCTCATTAGATATCTATTTAAATCTATTGAAATTTGATATCCTTGTATTATGTTCATTTATCTTTTATATGAAATAATTATTATTAGGAAATTTGAATTTTAAAGGGTAGTTTATTTGAAGTCCAATTTGAAAAAACGGTAATAACTCCGTTGAAAATTATTTTAAAAATATGAAATTAATAGATATTATAAAACAATTAATTATTAATCATTTAGTTCAATTTTGAACGAAATCGCTCCAGTACTTTTTGAGAAAATTGTCAAAAACCCAGAAAATCGTCTATGAAAGGCCGTTTTAGAAACATTTTAAAATTCACTTCCATGTCACAAGTCAATGTTTCGTTTCATATGACTTTTTCAACTTTTTTCAAAGGTATCTCGTGCTTTCAAAAAGCATCGTTTTTGAGACGGCTTAGATGGTTTTTGATCATTTTCTCAAAAAGTACTGGAGCGATTTGATTCAAAATTGAAGTAAATGATTAATAATAAATTGTTTTATAATATATATTAATTTCATAATTTTAAAATAATTTTCAACGGAGTTATTAGCGTTTTTTCAAATTGGACTTCAAATAAACTACCCTTTACAATTCGAATTTTCTAATAATAATTATTTAATATAAAAGATAAACAAAAATAACAGAGAGATATGATATTTCAAAAGATTTGAATAAATATCTAAGGAGAAAAAAAAATAAAACTTTTTGCCATTTCTACTTGATTTGTTCACGGAGAGAAGAAATTGAATTTTTTCATACAATTTCTTTTAAACTACAAAATTTTTGATCAAAATGCTATTTCCTTATATAATGAACCTCTAGATAGATGAAATTGATAAAATAAGATCGTTTCCTTTTTCATTTATAATTATGTTGGCAGTGTTTTATCGAGAGGCTGGTTCGCAAGTTATACCCGGCATCATCGAGTCATTTGTTACGATTTTCTATCTTTTTGCCATTTTTCTTAACAACTAATCATTCAATTTCATTCAAAATTGAATATAATTGTCAGTAATCGACGGTTTTATAATATTTATTAATTTCATATTTTTAAAAAATTATTTCAAAGTAGTAATGAGCGTTTATTTAAATTAGACTTCAAATAAACTACCCTTTAAAATACAAATATTCTAATACAAACCATTTGATATAAAGGAAGCAAAAGAAAATATTTCATAGATATAAAATTTCAATAGATTTAATTGAATATGTGATGGGAAAAAATTAAACCCTTTTGCCATTTCTACTCGACTCAGGCCGCCCCAGCGAAGAAACTGAATGTTTTCATAACATTTTCATTTAAACTACAAACTTCTTAATTGAAATGCTATTTTCTTATATTAGAATTATTACGTGTGCCTTCACATAGATTAAATCGATAAAGTAAGATCGTTTCACAAAGAGAAACAAAGAGGTTGTCCTCTGCTTGATGCAAATAAACATACACACATATATATCGAGATGATATATATATTATTTATTACCTCGATATATATGTGTGTATGTTTATTTTGCTTCAACAGAGGACAACCTCTTTGTTTCTCTTTGTGAAATCAACAACTCTGCTACTCTCGACAAAATAAAAACTTTTCAATTAAGATCGTTGTTTCTTTTATAATATATTAATTTCATATTTAAAATAAGCTGACGTGTTCTGATGTGGCGAACCACTTGACTTTACCATACAATACAACCTGTTATTATAATCAACCAATTATTTATAATCATGTAGGGGGTTAGTTTTTGCATTTTTTCCTTCTGGTGTCCCACAGATTATGCAGGTGAGATTTTCATCTTGAGCGCCGCTTGCTCTAGTATAGGGTTTTTGCGCGGAATTTGTAAATTACTTTGTCTTTTGATGGAAATCTATTATCATGTTATTTGTTAATATGAGCATACATTTCTATTTTTTGTACTTGTTTATTATTTGTTAAATTGTTGTAGTTAATTTGTATTGTTGTTTGTTAATGTATTGTAGCTAGATTTACTTTTTGAAGTTTTTGAAGATAATACACACATAGCTGAGAGTTATGCGTGCAGCCTTATCAATGATTGGTCCAAATTTTGATCGCATGTGCTCATTTAAAAAGCAGAACGGATTTCTCATTAAACATCTTTTCGTATATAATTAAAACCCTTGAATCTATTATTTATTATTAAAATAGACATGAACCAACTAAATTTTTCATATTATATTGATTTTAATAATAAATAAATAAATAAATAAATAATAAATAAACATTGGTTTACTATACCATACAGGGTATGGTCAAACATTATAATCGTTGCATGAAAAAAGGTTTTTTTCCTTCTTTTTTTCAAAATATCTCAAAAACGGCTGAAACTATTTTTGATTAAAAAAATTGAGCGAAACCATGGCCTTTGAAACCATGGCCTTTCGGTCTACAAAAAAGTGAACATCGAAAAAATTATATTTTTCGAGATAATAATTGTTTTATCAAAATGTCTCTTTGCTAGTCTGGTTGTCTGGTTGTCCGGTTGTCCGTTAGTCTGTGTGTTACCAAATTTTTGTGGACGAGCTAGCTCAAAAACTAGTCTGAATATCGAAACCAAATTTCACACGTAGTTTTGGTGCATTGAGATTAAGACCCAAAATTAAGGGGTGGGGACGGGAGGTTAAAAATTAAAAATCTAGGCCATTTACCAAACTCAACCAAATTTTGTATACATAATCAATGGGTCCCAGGAGTCTAAAAAACAAAAAAACATTTAAGAAAAAAATAAAACCGACTTCAAAAAAATTAAATGCAACAAATAAAATACACTAAAAGGTATAAAATAATTATTATCTTATTTAGTTACAACTAAACGACGAAATATTAACATGAAATTACTTTTTGAAGTGGGTGCCAAACAAACTATACCTATAAGCGAGCGTACCCACCAAACGTACTAAGTAAGATCCGTCGAGTGCGATTCATAAAAGGTATATGTTTGGCACCGACTTCAAAAAGTAATTTCGTGTTAATATTTTGTCCCACAGATTATACCGGGTGAGATTTTCATCTTGAGACAGTCTTATAACTCAAAAACAGTGCATTATATGAAAAAAGTTTTAAATAAAAGTTTATATATATGGAGGGGGAAACTAAACTACGCTATGTTTATTAGATCGTCGATGATGTGCCTCCATGAGGCTGTGTTGAAGGCATTCTTTATGTCAAGGCCTATGCCTAAGCATAGCTCCCTGTGCCTCCCTCTCCCTTCGATTGCACTACGCGCAATTCTAGTCAATTCCTGGATCGCGTCTACTGTGGATCTGCCCTCCCTAAAGCCATATTGATCGTCAGACAGTCCACCTCGAGAATCAATTTCAGCTAGTAGCCTGTCGAAGATTATTCTCTCCAGTATTTTAGCTGTCGTATCGAGGAGGCATATAGGTCTATATGATTGTGGTTTTCCCGGCTTGGGAATCAGGATCAGCTTTGCCGATTTCCATTCAGTGGGTATTTTCCCCTGTTTAATAACTTTATTAAAAATAGTGGCCATATGGGATGGGTCTACCCTGGCCGCCAGTTTCGCCACCTCCGGAGGAATGCCATCTGGTCCCGGAGCCCTTTTATCTTTAAGTCTGCTTGATGCTTGTATGAGCTCTTTATTTGTAATTTCAGGTATATCGCCTATATTACCATTAATCTGCCACGGCACTAGGGGTCTTCTTCCCGCTTGGACAATTCGACCGCGACACACTTCCGAGATCAAAAGTAGATCTTATATAACGGCGACCGCCCCCCCCCAAATCAGAGGTCTGGATCCGCGCCTGATGTTGACTTTATTTCAAAAATAATGATCGATACTCATTTAACAGTCGAGGAATAACCATTCTACATTCGATTTTTGACGTTCCGGTTTTTATTGGTAGCCATTGCTGAAGACATGGAAGAATCGACTTAAAATCAAAAATAGCAATCGATTCTTATCTAATACTTGAGGAATAATAATTCTACATTAGATTTTTGAGCCTTCGATTATTATTGGTAACCATTGCTGAAGACATGAAGGAATCGACTTAAAATCAAAAATAGCAATCGATTCTTATCTAATACTTGAGGAATAATAATTCTACATTAGATTTTTGAGCCTTCGATTATTATTGGTAACCATTGCTGAAGACATGGAGGAATCGACTTAAAATAAAAAATAACGATCGATTCTTATCTAATACTTGAGGAATAACCTTATTGCATTCCATTTTTGATGTTTTGACTATTAATGGCAACCTCTACTGAAAACGTGGAAGAATCCACTTAAAATCAATAAGACTAAATTCTTTTATGATAAACAACTTAATCTTGAGAATAAGAGAATTTTTTATAAATAGAGATTTTTAATACATTTTAAATATTTGTTTCATCTTATTTGTTATGAGTGTATATTACAGTTAAATAGAATCTCAAATTATATCTATTTAAGACTTTATAATAAAACAATTATATTTATTCTCTGTTACTAATAAAACATCAATAAAGCAGCTACGTGGAGGTCCAGGGGGCAAAGCCCTGGTTAGTAAAAGGCCCGCCGAAGGCGAGCTTGAAGCTAGTAAATAATATAATTTGGGTAATTTTATTACATTAGCAGAATGAATTTATTTTATATATTGAGTACTATATACAGTGGCGGCCTTAGACATTTCGAGGCTCTGAACTGCAGATCTTTGCGAGTTCTTTTTGTAATTTATGTAAATTTATTACATTAGCAGAATGAATTTATTTTATATATTGAGTACTATATACAGTGGCGGCCTTAGACATTTCGAGGCTCTGAACTGCAGATCTTTGCGAGTTCTTTTTGTAATTTATGTAAATTAAAAGTAAATATTTTTGATGATTATTGACGAGAAATGCATAAGGTAAAAATAAATAAATGTAGACTTTTATAATTTTATTTTGGGAGATTTATAAAAGCTAACAAGCACAAGAAATGAGTCATGAGTTTCCTATATTTGATTCATTCCTAAATCGAATGCAGCTGATTTTTGTCAGATATTAAGTAATTATATCTGAAATTATATATTTCTGTGTAAAAAATGATGAATTCAAATAGTTTTTCAATTAATATATTAAAGAATAATTACTATATGAAAGAGAGTTGTTTTTGACCGCGTTTTTAAACAAGATAACTATCTACTGGATTGAGACGAGAAATAAACTTTTTTAAACTCAAGAATTTTAAGTTGTTCTATTAAGTAGAAAATAATCTGTTAAATCTGTGTATAATGAAGTTTTAAGACACTTATTTTCATTGTTTTGACTTTTCGATTTAATAATTAATTATTTAATCATTTTTATTTGATAATTAAGTTGCATAATTGTTAAAAATAATAATTAGGGTTTTTTCTGAGATCTAATTGATTTAATAATTTGTTTATTTGATGTCGAATAAAAAAATAGTTTTAATAAATGTTGTTCAGTTTTTTTTTGTAGATTCAGAATATGTAAACAAATATATAGGTTTCTATTTAAAAAACAGAACTTGACCTTGAAATACCCTTGAAAGCTTGTTGTAGGTAAAGAAACAATAGCGTAGTTTAGTTTCCCCCTCCATATAAATAAACTTTTATTTGAAACTTTTTTTCATATAATGCACTGTTTTTGAGTTATAAGCAGTGGCGGATCACCGCACAGGCGCAAGAAGCGGGCGCTTGGGGCCTCAGAATCTAAGGGGCCTCAAAAATAAAGAATACTTTTAATTTTTTCGAGTTCTGTAATTCTGTTTTCTCAATACATGTGTAGTTGTAAGTTCTACCGCATAATTTAAATTTGAATGCGCACTGGTCAGTAAAATTTGCGTGAGTCAGTTTTACACAATACTACCCTTCATAGTCTCAGTTATGGAGTCGAACTGTGTGCAATCGGCTTACAAGTCTATTCAATTTTATTGTGCGATATTCAAATTATTTTTTTCCATGGTTATTGAATATGTTTTTATTTATTATTGTAATAAAAAAATGCTCTTTTATTACAACGTCACTATTTTACAATCAGTAATGTAGGGGGGCCTGAAAATTTGATTGCGCTTGGGGCTTTCAAAATGCTTGATCCGCCACTGGTTATAAGACTGTCTCAAGATAAAAAACTCACCCGGTATATACAAAATTTGGTTGAGTTTGGTAAATGGCCAAGATTTTCATTTTTTGACCTCCCATTTTGGGCGTTTAGTTTTTGCATTTAGACTTTTGGGGTCCCACTGAATATGTATACAAAATTTGGCTGAGTTTGCTCAAAGGGCCTAGATTTTTAATTTTTAACCCCCTCGACCCCCCTTAATTTTGCGTCGAATGCACCAAAATCTAATCGGCTCTTAATTTCAATGGACCAAAACTACTTGTGAAATTTGGTTTCGATATTCACACTAGTTTTTGAGCTAGCTCCTCCACAAAAATTTGGTAACGCACAGTCTAACAGACAGACTAACAGACATTTTGACAAAACAATTATTATCTCGAACAATATAATTTTTTCGATGTTCACTTATTAGAGCTTTTTAGTAGAGCGAAATGCCATGGTTTCACTCAATTTTTTTAATCAAAATAGTTTCAGCCGTTTTTGAGATATTTCGAAAAAAGAAGGAAAAAACCACTTTTTCCATGCACGATTACAATACTTGACCATACCCTGTATGGTAAAGTAAAAAATTTCAAAGGATTTATTAGCATTTTTTCAAATTGAACTTCAAATAAACTATACCCTTTAAAATGCAAATTTTCCAATAATAATTATTTAATATAAAAGATAAATGAAAATAACACAGGGATATGAAATTTCAATAGATTTGAATAAATATCTATAGAGAAAAAAAAATAAAACTGCCATTTCTAGTTGATTCGCTCCCGGAGAGAAGAAATTGAATCTTTTTAAACAATTTCTTTTAAACTACAAAATTCTTAATCAAAATGCTATTTTCTTATTTTATAAAGTTAGTATGAACCTCAAGATAGATTAAATCGATTAAATAAGATAGTTTTCTTTCTCATTTATAATTCTATGACTCTGTTTTATCAAGAGGCTTTCACCTGGCATAATACGGTTTTCTAGCTAAATACAATTTTCTTAAAATCTAATCAATCAATTTCCTTGAAAATTAAATATAATTACTTATAATGGATTGTTTTATAATATTTAATAATTTCAAATTTTTTAAAAATTATTTCATTAGCAATTAGCGTTTTTTTCAAATTAGACTTCAAATAAACTATACTTTAAAATGCAAATATTCTAATAAAAAATAATTGATATAAAAGATAAAAGAAAATATTTTATAGATATGAAATTTCAATAGATTTAATTGAGAATATGTGATGAGGAGAAAATTAAACCCTTTTGCCATTTCTATATTATTCGACTCGCAGCTCCAGTGAAGAAACTGAATGTTTTCATACCATTTCATTTAAACTAGAAAATTATTCAAGCTCAGGACTCCGAAAACAATTATTATATTAGTAGTATCGAATAAATAATTATATTATTAAATAACAAAATACTTTAGGAGAATGTCATTCAAAAAGAAAACTAAGGATTTCAAAGCATTAATTTATATGATATTATTGATTGTTTTAATATAAGATGAGAATTCAATGGTAAAACGGACATCGAAAAAGTTATTAGTCCATACTTTTTGACTTTAATATTTTTTTAGACTATAACTTTGATTTTTATTTGGCATACTTAGCTCTTAGCTCTTAAGAAAGGAGATAATTCTATCCGCGTTTTTTTTTAAATTAATTTTCCTTGATACGATTTTTATGAAAGAATCGCTCATTTATTAAATAATTAAAAAAGTTATAATTTAACTTTTAAGGAGTTCGGTGTTAGTTCTAGGTGAAACATTTTAATATAATAATAAAACTAAGATACGAGGTAGGTTTCACAAAAAAGAAATAGTTGAAGAAGAAATAATTTCTTAGACTCCTGATGATGGGCTAACCCCCGAAATATATCGAACTCAAAACTCAATTTTGTTTTATTTCTTTTTTGTGAAACCTACCTCGTATCTTAGTATTTTATTATTAAGTTATAATTTATTTAGCCTAGCCTATTCTAGAAACGGCACTCAGCACTTTTTTATTTTTCTAGAATATAACTGTATGTTTTTTGACAGTGTAATTTTATTCTAATTTAAATAGTGACAATTAATTAATAATTAATAAATCCGAAAAATTTGGGGAGCGTTGGGGCGTCGTGCAGTATTGTAGTTCCGCCACTGGTTCGACTGTATGTATCATTTATCTATGTATCAAACTTTAAATTGCAGGAAAAGTGAAGCTTTTTCAAGATTCGGTGCGCTGTTTGCAGTTTCGTTGAATTAATAATTTAATGATAAATATCTAAATTTTATTTTCATTTCATAATTCGTTTGGATTGTCGCTATCAGATACATATTATTTATTATTGAGTCCATTCACTCTACAATATTGGAATATCTTTTAACTCGTAAACTATTGATTTTAGATATTTTATTAATATTAAATTTTCTGTTTTAAATTAAATCTTCTTTAAGATCATTATATAAATTTGTATACCTAAAAGGGTTAGGCAGTAATTGTGAAATTTATATGGAAAGTTAGATAGCTTGGGGCAAAATCAAACCCGGGCCTCTCAATAACAGGACAAATAAATTTAATACATTTTTCAATTTGTAAAATATTTTATTATTATTTTTTCTTTTCGGCTTTTTTTTGGCTTTTTGTTACCAAATTTTTCTATTTTATATTTTTATTCATAATATTAATACGTAATAGATTTTAGTAGTTCAAAAATTTATATAACACTGGTTACACTCCTTACGGACCCGGACTCTGGGTTAACACCCCCACCCCCTCTCGGGTCTGACTATGGTCTTAAACAAATAAATGATGCCTAATATGTAGAGGCGTCGATAGGTATCTTCTAGACATTTCATTCGATTCTAACTCACTGAAATTCAGTGATTGAATGTTGGGTGTCATTCTGGAGCCTGACCACTCTTGCCATAACCAAACCATGTCTATTGCGTGCAAGCAAGGGTCTTTCTCTTCAGGTTCAGACCTATTTTACGCCCAATCAACTTCTTATCCTATATACATATAAATTCGCCTCTGTCTTTTTAATATGAGTCGCATTGTGGAGAGGACCCTTTAAGCATTCTCTTGCGACCCTGAATGCAACTTAGAAGAGAGAAATGAAAAGTAATAGGAAACCGGTTCATATCTCACTCAGTCAATTCCTTGGCTCGCCGTAGAACAGTTCCCGCCCTTTTCCTGTGCCACAGGGTTTGTTCTGACGAGTTGAAGTAAACTATTCACTCGCAAATCTTATTTATAAGAAACACACAAATTTCGAGCGATCAACACTCTTTTGCTGACAAATTGGATGGGAATCGAATCAATACTTTAGCCAAATTGGATTAGATATGGACTATTTTCTATCTCCTGAAGAAAAATAGCTGTTAAAGTCTCGCCACCAGAAGTACCTTCAACTACAACTCAGTCCAAAAAATGTTGTATCAGTTCTAGAATCAATGTCATTAAAAAAAATAAACTGCAACGGTTCGTTGCTAGACTAAATGAAAAAATCGCACTTTTTGGCTTCTAAACGAGAGCCCATGTAATTGTTGGCAAAACCGTCAGGTTCTAAAATTCAATCTGAATGAAATCACACTTGGTGCAAGACCCATTTACCCATGCTTCGCTATAGATAAAGTAAAAAAACATTGGATTTGATACGCACTATTTTCTATATACCTATCTCGTGAAGAAAATATAAGATTTAAAGAAAAGGAGGAATAATGATGAAAAAAGTTTAGGGTATTTTTTTAGAAGAATGAGATCATATCAATTAATTAATCACTCGTGTCCAGGGCCAAATTCCGAGTCTTTTATTTCGAACATAAATCAGTTCACTACAAAATAGCATCTCTTGCTAAATGTATTCGAAATTTATATTTTCATTTCGAAACTTAATTAAATAATAAAGAAATTAGATCACTCAGTCTAATCAACTGTGGTAGCATGTTGAGAAATCTGATTCTTCCAAAAATGAAAATTTGTCATTAAATTATAAGATTTTTCGACTTTTCTAATATTCAGCTTTTCAAGATAAAGGAATTTGAATGAAATTCTAAACTTCAGGAATTTATTATTTGTAGTTGAAATTTTAACTAAATTAAATTAATAGGTTTAAAATTTATCCTATATCAGTGATGGCGAACCTATGACACGCGTGTCAATGGTGATACGTTAAGACATTTTGGGTGACACGCATCATTTTACGGGCGGTCTTCGTTCAAGAAGATTAAAAGGAGGCTGCGCTTAATTCACTAAATTAAAGAATAATTACGTTTTGTTTTTGAATAAATACATATATCCAAAATATGTTTGTTTTTTGTTTTTTTATTAGGGCTCTAAATTATGAATATTTCTAGATGTGACACATCAGCCGAGTTAAGTCAGTTTTTTTCTGAATTTTGACACACCAAATTCAAAAGGTTCGCCATCACTGTCCTATATTAAAAATTTCACGAAAATCTTGATTTATTCTTAAGTGGTTATTTTCTATTTGCAAAAATTATTGAATTTAGAATCAACTCATTTGATTTGCAATGATTAAACTAGGGCAATTTCAAATATGCCTTATTTATCCATTTATAAGATCTCTCTTGATTAAAATATTAAATAATAAATTTATTATAATTAAAGTTTTTGAAAATTGATAATTCTTTTCTTTTTAATACAAACTAATAATTTAATATAATTTGATTCTTCTCTTGTTACAAAATGTTGTATAGTTAATATAATCAAAAAGAAAATTTAGGGTATATTTAACAATAAATCGATTAGATATTGATTGTCTGAGTTTCTTCATTTACGCTAAGGTAATGGATAGGGATTATTTAAATAAAGAATTAGCTATACAAAATAAATCTAAAAAACTCTCAAGTGCATTTTATCATTCCCTCTAGTTCATATTTACAACACTAACAATATTTATCACATCATACCTCCATTAAACGTGTGTTTATATCTTTCTGTAAAAATTCAAATTAAATGACAAGCAGACTTTGGAATCCAGTGCTCATTTCATAAATTCTTTTTAAAATAACAATATATAAATTTGTTAAAAAAAGTATTTAAACTTCATTTTACATTTTTGAATAGTTGATAAAGATAAATTCAATAAATATAGTTTATATCACACATTGAATAATAATAATTAGCATGCTAGTTTTTACATAAAACAATTTTGATTAATAAGAGCGGTGAAGTTATTGTTTCAAGTTTTCAATATATTCATCTTCTCCACAATATTTCATATGGATCAGTAGATTTTTTTTTAATAAAATCACTATTTTATGTTTTAAGAAAAATTTAAAAGATATTTTTTGAGAATAAAAAGTGATTGCATTTTGCGTCATTTCATTTTATTTAAAATGAAAAAAAATATTGATTTTATTTTTGATTATTGAGTTTCTATCTAAATTTAATTCTAATTATGGTAATTTGTTATTTTTCTTTTACGATTTTTTCATTATATGAAATTGTAAAGAAAAAACAAAATGATCCATAAATATGACCCCTCCGTGGAATGACAAACACGGAAGTCATCCATCCGTAAGTTATGATTTCCGAAGTTAGAAAGGGCGTGTTAAAAAGCAGCCAAGATCCAGGGCTCAATGAACACATGACTGCACATTAACACTAAGTTTTTAGAGGCAACTGCTCGGCAGTCATAAACTAAAAGCCGGGTACCATTCCCATTGACATAATTCTATTACTACTTACACATCAACAATACATCTAGACCGTCCATATAATATAATAGGCCTTTAAATATACATTTAGAAATGCTAAAACATCAATTTCCCATAAATATATATACTTAGATCAATATGCATATATATTTATTTAATAAATTAATATTTTATAATATTATAGGTAATGATAAAACTATGTATTAACATCTATATATATATATTAAGGTTTCTAAACAAATATGGATATAATTTTACAAGATAATAATCTTGTTCATTCTGAAAAGTTTCTAATAAATCTAGAGTTTAATATAAAGTATTTTGATACATATTTTAACATGCAAGAATATCTTAATAGTTTTTATATTTAAATATAAATATAATAATATAGATAATTCAAGATAATATACCCGGCTATGAGAGAATAGGCCTGATAAAGATTTGAATTTGAGAAAAAAAAAATTTACTAATAACTTCACCGCAAAAACACAAACAATCATTGAATGGGGTATTCAGAAACATTTTTCGGAGGGGTGCTATCTTAAAGTTTATAATATATAACATATTATAAAGTATAAATTTATGATATATATAAGAAAGAATTATTTTTATTTTTTGAATAAATTAAAACTTTTTCTTTTTATTATATATATTATAAATTCACTAACAAATATAAAATTTATAGAATAATTCGGCAATGGGGACTGCATACCCCCTCCCCCCTGAATGCTTGCAAACAATTCTTGAAAATATAAAACAAAAAGAAAGAAATTATCCAGTGTTTGATACAAACTTTACATATTTAATTTATTTTAAGGGATAAAATAATCCCTTAAATTTTTTTTAGTTATTTTATTTTGTATATATAATTTCAAAATTTTATTTATTTTTTTGTTATTTTTTGTACATTTCCTTTGGTAGATAAGTTGAAATTGGCACTGAACTATATATTCTTTTGGACATATTCTATTTATAAAATTATTAATAACACTTTTTCTATTATCTTTTGTTCATCTTTAATTATAGAATATTCCATAAATAAAATTTTCTTTTATCAATGTTCACTGATTATCAAATCTAGCAACTAGTATGTTACAATGTTGCGTTTAATATTTATTATCGTATAAGTTTTTATTATAATTGAAATTAATATTAATTTGTGATAATAATAATATGAACATGTAAAAAAAAGACAATTATTAAGAATTAAAAAATATGGTAATTTAAAGAATACCTAAATATATAAATTCCAAACAAACTTCCAAAAACAATTTATATATACTAGGCTCAGTGCAGACGAGTAATGAGTGACCCAGGGTAACGCAGGGTAACGCAAAAGCGTCTGTTCTAGCAGGTCAGTACTTGCGGTGACATAGTGTTGCCAAAATGACGCTATGTCACCGCCCGCTCGTCAATACTGCTACTTGAAACGAAGCTACGATACCGAACGTCACTTGCTAGGCATCTGCATTGTTCTTTATATAGGCTATTTTTATATTTAATGAAATGATTTTAATTTAAAGGCCATTCCTTGGAAATTATTCATAATGATTTTATCCAAGAAAATAAATAAATAAAAAAAAAATGACAAATACTAATACAAAGTATTTATTATTAATAAGGAATAGGCCTCACATATGTTCGTAGGTTTTCTATTAACATTAACATACAATATTCTCACATATATACAAGCTGGTTCAAAGGGATATCAACACACATACGATCATCATTTCAGAATTATTTTATAAAAAAATGTGCTATTAGTAAGTAATACTAAAGTAAACTAAATTAATAAACATAAGAAATATTTATATATAACAACGCAATTTCAATTCTTTATTAGTGAATATGAAAAATTAATAATATATTTTTTATTTATTCCAGTATATGACCATCCACTGTAAAATGATGATGCATTGTTTGTTAGATGTTAGAAAACTTTGGTGTTTTATCAGATTGGTCAGAAGGCAATTCATGTATCGATTTCTAGTGACTAGCTAACTACTAACTAGCCTGAGAAAATTATATAAATTGCATTTAAGGACAATCTAAACAAAGATTTATTTTTGATTTTTAAAACTTGCCAGTGAATTTTATTGAATAAATCAACAGATTAACTAGTAGGTAATTTATGTATCCGTTTACGAAGAACAGTAACTACAACTGTTTCCTAGTAAAGTTATAGAAAAATTACATTCTTATGTTAAGCTAAAATTGATTTCGATCAATGATAATTCTTGATTAAATCCTAGTGAATTAAAAATTACTAATGGAATGTCATACCGTAGTTGGAAATTTGTTTTTTCTAAATGAAATAATACAATGAAAAAAATTCAGCTATAAACCGAAAAAAGTATATCTAAGCTATGCGATTGATCATCTTAATAAATTATTCAGACTGATAGTTCTTCAAAGTCACTTTTTAAAATTTTCTTTTTAATGAATAAAAGGTGAACACTCTGGGCTGAGAAAACTATCGCCGAGCCCAATCGGGAACATAAATTCAGATCAGTCAATTATTTATTGAGATGAAAAATAGCTAAAAGCAGCTCAGATATGAATTAATAAAGTAAAAAAAAAAAAAATTAATAGATCCAAATTATATATTCAAAAATAAAATATTTTTTCTATACATTTGTCTTAGAATTAAACATTTATTTAAATAATGATAATTTTTAGTGAAAAAACATGATTTTATGTACAAATGTAAGTTCTAAAAAAATTAAATCTTTTTAAAAGAGGTAAAGTTGTTCTCATAAATTCTAAAATGTTAGAATATATTTTTTTTCACATCCTTGCATTAAGTTTAATAAGATCATTCACTCACATATATATATATACACTTACATGCAGTTCACTTAGCAATAGACCAGGGTATCCATTCATTTAATTAACGGAAGAGGAGAGAAGAAGGATCAACACTATAATGACCACGATGTTTCATATTTTCAGTAAACTATAATATTGTAAAAATTAAAGAAAATTCTACCCTCATACATCTATATGTTAACTGAATTTGTAATATACATAAATCTAAATAATATATAATATTATTTAAATTATATTATGTTTCAATCAAAAATAATTAATAATATATATATTTTTGATTTAAAGGGAATTAATAGGCCTTGTTCACACTAGGCGTAATTCACGTGGTTCGAACCGGGCGGAAATTTGCAGCTATTCAGACGTCAAAGAAACCACAATGCATGTTTGAGCTGAGGTTCTAGACCACAGTAAAGAGCACCGCGCGGTTTCCGTTATGTCTCAACTGCTGGCAATTTCCGTGCAGAAACCGTTGTCTGAACAAGATCGTATTGTTAAAATTGGAATAATGGTTTAGAGACAAAAAGGTGCGCATGTGACAGATAGGCCTGCATGTTACCGGTTGGTTGGAAGAGATAAATATTAACTCCTATATCCATGGAGCCATAAAGATATACTAAACCTAACATTTTTAATATATGTATTTAATTTGTATTCATGTAATAATTTAATAAATGGTTTATAAGAAAATTAATGGCAATGATTTCAAAATTAAAAATTTTAATGTTTTTTTTTTCTTTTATTTTTTTTTCTAACTAAAAAATCTAGTAAAGGAGGAACATAAGTGATAAATAAGTGAAAGTAATGGTTTTTCACAATTCTTCACATTTACCAACAAATAATATTTTGATTTCTGTTACTATTAATCTAAAGTTATCATACTTTTATATAATTCTATAAATTTCTATTAAATAATAATTTGTATAAATGTTCCCATGAGGCTTTCATAGAGAAATTATATTCGAAGATAATAATACTAAATGTTATGAAATTATAATGCTAATAGGTGTATGACGGAAGCTAAAAATCTTATTCATATCACCTTTTTATATGGTAATATGTATAACATTGTCTTCTTTTCTCTAATTTATTTTAATTCGTTATTAAATATTAATTTAATTAAAGTAAAATTAACGATTCTTACTTTATTTTTAAAAATAATTTCTCTCCCAGAAAAATACTTATAAAATGCTGATATTTATTAAAAAACGTACATATTAGAGAGAAATAAATGAGGTCAATATTGAAAATATAACAAAGAATGAGAGAGTTTTTCTATTGCAAGAATCGATGCCAACGTGTGCGAAGATCTCAGGAATGAAGCAGATGGTGTTCGCTAGTTGCCATTGGTGTTGCGTGCAGGGGTTGCAGCTCCTGTCGCGCTAATGTAAGCCGATGTTGTCGAAACTGTTTTATTAATTGAATCATCTCTTCCTGTACCATATATTTTGCCAGCTTTTTTAGCCATTGATCCAAGGAGTTCCAAAGAACATTTATGTGCAGATCGTAAAGATAGAGCCCATTCTTTTAAACCAATTTCATCCTGAAACAAAATTAATTGATTAGAGATAATTTAAAAGAAATCAAAATATCTATATAAATTTAATAAATCGTAATAGCATCTAAACTTTGCAATTCATATATGTGCCCATAATTATGAAAGTGATCTAAGTCATTGATTGTTAGTTTCGAGATATTATTTAAAGTTTTATAAAATAAACAAGATTCGAATTCTGTATAATGAGACAACTAGAAATCCACTTAATGGTTCAATTTTATCCGATTTTTCAAAACCGACAACTTATTAGTGTACTTTTTAAATAGATGGAACATAAAATATGAAAAAACTAATTTTTTAATTTTTTTACTTAGTCCACTTTCATAATTATGGGCACATATATAGGTATATATATAATTAATTCATAATATATATGGGTAATTCCATGTCAATTCAACGACGTTTCCTCGGTGAATTTTTTTTTGATTTTCTGATATGTTTTTATATACCTATGTAGTATTTTTAGCTTTCTATCTTAACTCTTAACGAAGTTTTCGATTTTTGAAGAAAGTGGACAAAGTATTATTAAAATATTCATAATTTTGACAAGAATAAGGATATTCTAACATAATAAGGGGTTATTTTTTCGATTTTTAATGTCCTTATGAAAAAATAACAAAAATTGAGAAAAAAAATTTAATGATTTTTTTCCTTTTTTATTCAAAAAATTGGATTTTCTTTCGATGGGACTTTTTTTGAAAAAAATTCACAAAATTAAACATTAAAAAAACATTTTTAAGGTATTCCTGAAGAAAACTCCTAATTAAAAAAAAAAAAATTCGATTTCGATGAATTTTTTTGTAAAAAATTCTTCACAAATCGAAAAGTTCGTTATGGGTTAAGATAGAAAGCTACAAATTTACTTGGATACTTCTTTCAACATATATAATAACATTTCTGAAAATTAAAAAAAATCAAAGAGGGTCACCGACAAAATGTGCATGGAATTGGGATGGAATGACCCATATATTATATATCTTCAGAATTTTTATATAGATACCTAGAATTAGTAAAAGCAAAGAGAATATAAAAAAAGTTATTAAAATTAAATTATATTAGTAATCAATTTTGCCATTATTATAATGTATAAAACATACCGGATTAGTAAGTACGATCTTTCCATCTCTAGTTCTGACTACAATACATTGTTCATTTTTAACGTGAACAAGATCAGGAGATACGTCTTCTATTTGATCCATAAATACAAGTTCAGGTTTTGTACTTCCTGATTCTGGATGTAGTTCTAGTCTATTTGGATAAAGCTTGGCGTATCTTGTTTGCCACGCCGAAGCAAAGGGGCCTCCTAATTTCTTAATATATCCGTGTAAAATGCAGTCCGATTCTATAATAATCAATAAATTATATTCTTATTGAAAATAGGAAAACTTTTATCTTATTATTAATATTATTTATTCGTATTAGAAAGATTAAAAAAATCAAATAATAGCATGCTTAAGATTTAAATACCTTTTTCATCTGTATCAAACTTTAGCTTTTGTTTTGCCTTCTTTTTATGTTCGAGTTTATCCGCTTCATTATTTATAGTTTCAAATACAGTTTCAGCGACTTCTGCCTGCCACCTTTCAGAAATTACTAATGGAAAATTTTTATAAAGCTCTTGATCTGCGTCTGTTAACTATAAAAATATCATGTCAATTTAAGAGGAAAATGACATAATTTTACCTTAAATTTTGAATCATATAGTAATTATTTTTTATTTTTAATAAAACATCGTTTCAATAATTTTTTCTCAAATTATTTTGAATGTATTAATAATTTAAATAAATAATATATGAACCTTAATGCCCTTGGTATCTTCTTCGTCAAAAGAGCCGATGTCAAAAGCATCAGCTGCATTAACTTCGCCGCGGGGAGGTATTAAAGGTGGAGTATATTTTTGCATGTATACTTGTTGCCAGTCCATACCAGCAAAGAATGAGTGTTCTTTAACTTCGTCAGCTCTAATGAGAAAAAAGAAATAAAGCTTCATATAAAATTTATTTTATTAAATATAATTATTGTTTTAATTGAGATTAATAATTGTTTCTTCCAAAAATTTATAGTATCCAGAAATGATTTTTCGTATTATTTTAAATTTATAAAATAATGAGTATGTCCATTAGGGTGGTCCTTATTTTGGGTATTTTCGAATTTTTACGCTGACAGAGGCTCATATGGTTCGAAATAAATAAAAAACAAATATCCCCCCAAGTTTCAAGTCCCTATCTCAATTTTAACCTAGGCCGCACAGCGATGCAAGTTTCCCATCTAAATAAAATGGGGTTTTTGGCATTGAACGATCAATTTTTTATTCCACCCAAAGTAATAATTTAAAAAATTTGAAACTCTGTAGACTCTATCCTTATAATAATAAATATCCCTCAGAATTTTTACAGATTTTTAGCTATTATAATTTTGGAGTCTATAACTTACTAACGCTAAGATAGCAGTATTTTATCTAGCTGTAACTCCAAAATTATAATAGCTAAAAATCTGTAAAAATTCTTAGAGATAGTTATTATTATAAGGATAAAGTCTACAGAGTTTCAAATTTTTTAAATTATTACTTTGGGTGGAATAAAAAATTGATCGTTCAATGCCAAAAACCCCATTTTATTTAAATGGGAAACTTGCATCGCTGTACGGCACAGGTTAAAATTCAGATAGAGTCTTGAAACTTGGGGGATATTTTTTTTATTTATTTCGGACCATATGAGCCTCTGTCAGCGTAAAAATTCGAAAATACCCAAAATAAGGACCATCCTAATGTCCAGTGATCAATGTTTAAGAAATTATAAAAAAAGGTTTATTCATATTTAAAGTATAATATAATATTCATAGGCTTATAAATACTAAAAATGGTGATTTACCCATTTCCCCGACAGCCTAATCGTTTATCGATGTCCCTTTGAAGTAAACCCTCGAGAAGAGATCGAAGATCCTTACTGAAGGATTCAGGCAGTTCAACATTCATCGTTAGGGTCATTCGATCGATTTCATGTTTATCCTTAGTCTTATGTTGTCGAAATGGACTGTGCCCTTTAAGAAGTTTATAAAGCATACATCCGAATGAAAACCAATCCGCGCTTGAATCGTAAGCTGTTCCTTTGGAAAGCACTTCGGGAGCCATATAACCATGCGTTCCTCTAAATAACAAATGGTATTTTTATTTAAATTTTATTCAAATAATTAATAATAATTCAATATGTTTTCTTACACGCTCGCATGGGGTTTCTTTTTGCTGAAATCACATGCTAATCCGAGATCTGATATCCGAACATGTCCATGTTCATCGAGTAGGATGTTTGCTGGTTTGAGATCACGATAGACAATATACCGCCGATGCATATGCTCCAATCCTAAAAAAAAATAAATGCATCTAAATTAACAATTAAAAAAATGGATTTAGTCCGTTTGCACCCACACTAGTAAACCCTGACCAGTGTAATCAAATAGGCTTTATCACAATATTTAGTTCGTTCTGGAATATTTGTACGTGCCGACATTATCATAAATTATATGTTCTTTGAAGTGTATACATTTTATCCTGATTGAAATTAAATCAGGGGAGTTAATTAAATCTCTTTAGGCTTGGAATAGAGCACTCTCATTTTGAAAAATCTATCCCTTGTGGCGTCGACCGACGCAACACAGGTTAACATTAAATTTTTAAGTTTTCAAGTGAATTATAATTACCAGAATGACAAGTTTCAATTAAGATCGTATCACCCACCACCCCCCACCCCACCGTAGCATACTTCTGAGTCTCTCTTCCAAACGCCCCAGCACGAGAGTTTTCATGCTTATTGGATAAACGAAAATTAAATTAATAAACAGTTCCCATTCAACGAAATGTAGATTGCAATTTGAAATTAGCCAAGTGCCTTAATGGTCTAAATTTATGCGAAATATTTTTGGACAGATATAATTATTTTTTGAAAAGTTTTATCTTTTAATTTATCTAAATAATTAGATTTAAACATGCATATTAATTATTATTAAATATTTCTCATAAAATATCTGTTAAAAACCCGGTTGGCTTTTCATAAATTTCAACACCTCATTTAGGGCCTCGAAGAAGGGAAAGTTTCGGTTTTTCAATTTCCTCCTTTATTAATGTGCCAAGCTTTACCAGTATGCCAAATTTCAGAATTCTAGCTTGATTGTGTTTTCACTATATGTTAATTAAGCCTATAATAAATTTCACTCCTTCATTTTAGGTCCTGAAAAAGGGAAAGTTGCACTTTTTCCATTTTTCTCTTTAATCGTAGCCCAAACTCTACTAGTATGCCAAATTTCAGCATTCTAGGATCAGCGGAAGTACTTTAGGTTTTTGATATGTCAGTGTTAAAAATGCCACTTTTCACCTTAATAACTCAATAACTATAATAGGTTTATTCATGAAATTTGAGATTCTAGGTGTTCCAGTGGGCCTTAATAGACATGCAAAATTTCAAGTGTGTAGGTCTAATAGTTTTTGAGTTATGGGGGGGGGGGGTCGAAAGAGCTTGAAATGGTTCGTGTAAATATACACATGGCCGGTGCGTCGCCCGTTTTTCTGAACTTGGCTGACACACTGCCGTGTGTCTAGATGTCAGTTTGGTTGTCTAGCATCCAGGGGATCTTTATTTGTTGTATTTATAATAGAAATATATATAGATTTTTTTTAACTATATAAACTTTTATTAGCGGTTCTGCTATTATAGTCCCCTTAGCCTTCTTCGAATTTTACAATCATGTTTTTACATAGATAAAATATTTAAAAAAAATAATGTGCAAATAAAGCAAAACCCAATTATAATATATATTATACACACATATATACATATTTATATATAAAATTAAAAATTCAATTCCTAAATACAAATTAATGTCAGTAATTATATAATGGAGAAAATGGATTAGACTCTCGCTCTTTTAAAACTCGCACCGGGTACCTGAAGATCCCGGGTTCGAGCGCTGGCTGATCCTTTTGTCTGTAATACAATTTTCTCTTTATTTTCTATTTTATTTTAATTTATAATTGTCTTTTGACTAAGTCTCTTTGTGATTACATCCCAAGGCAATTAAAAAATTATTTTAGAACTTTCAGTAACGAGCATTGGCGTAGTTAGGGAGTTTTCCTAAGGGGGGCAGCCGGACAGCTGATTAGCCACCACAAGGTTTCAAATTCAGTAATCCGATTAGAGATCAACTTTTTAGAAGAATTGACAAAGTTTTGAAGTAACGAAATAATTTAATGAGAAAAACATAAGGGGATGCCGGGTAATATATATATATATATATATATATATATATATATATATATATATATATATATATATATATATATATATATATTTTAAAAGGTAGTTATTTCACCATATGGGTTTTCTAAGGATTTTTTGAAATTTAGACCGATTATTATTAAAATGAAAAATGTATAATGAAAAATTTACCCTAAAAACAAGCAGGCAACAACGCATTTACTTAACCTAAAAAGTGGGTTAACTTTAGTAATTTTTTGACGTTTTTTCGCTTCAGCCATTGTCGCAACAGCTTTCAATCGCTTATTAAGAACTTTTTGTTTTATAAATCTCCCTTTATAGTGTACTTTATCTGAAATTTATATGATAAAATATATACAAGCTCGGACAGTGTTGTCAGATTTGTCAAACGAGCACGGGATTGGCTAGTAGTGGTGCATAAACAAAAAAGATTTTGGGCTTATGAATCCTTATTGTCTGTTCTATATACTCTAGCATTAACTTTTTGCTAGTATTGTCGCGAAACAACTACCTTTTTTTTTGGCTTTTCGGCCTTTCCAACCATAAGCCATTCTACGATACTATATATTTTTTAAATTTTGTCTCTACTCCGGGGGTCAGATTTTAGCCGAATGCCTCGAGTCGGATTCGAACCCGGGACCACTTGGTTAGCAGGATGATACGCTACCGACTAGCCTATCTGACCCCCCAAACTACCTTAATTAATATATTTTTTTTAATTTATTATCGGCAATCAGAAATTAATAATTACTCGTAATAATGGAGTTTCAATTTTTCTAGGGGGGGGATGAGTTTTGTAGGGGGCACTGCCCCCTTGTCCCTCCCTAACTACGCCCATGGTAACGAGATTGATTAATTGGGAGGTGTTTGATTATAAAAATATAATTTTAGAATCATTTTCTATTTAATAGTATAAACGCATACCTAAAATGACTTCAGCAGCATAAAATTTCATTTCTGGTTCATTGAAAACACCGTGTTGAGAAAGGTGATAATGAAGATCTCCACCGTTCATGAGATCCAGTATAAAACAAAGTTTATCGGGCGTGTGAAAGGCGTAAGTCATACAAACTATGAAAGGGCAGTCGACCTGGAAACAAATATAAAGATGCATTATTTCTTTTTTAATATTTTATTAAACAACTTTAATAAAAAATAAAAGTAATTTAATTTTACACTAGTTTTTTTTAAAGAAATAACTTTTTTTTAAATCTATTTAAACTTAAGCAATAAATTCAAACTTTTAAATTTATTTAGTCGTTTTTTAAGGCTTAAAAATTAGTATTTAAGTATAAGTTATTCTTTTTTATTAGTGATTTTGAATCTTTACTGATCAATTCATTCATTTTTAAAATTGCTGACCTGATGGAATAATTATGAATAATAAATAAACTGATGTGGCCATCCACATGACTTTACCATACACATAATATTGAATTAAAATAATTTATAATTATTTACAAAAGAACCCCCCCTCTTAATTTTGGGTCCATTAGCAATTAATAATATCGTCTTTTAGTTATCAGACTATTTTATTAGAAATAGGAACTTTCTTCGATTTTTGTTTGAAAATATTTTTGACCCCCCCCCTAAAGTTCACATAGTGAGTCATTTTCATAAGGTCGTAGGAGGGTTCATGTGCAAAATTTCGTCTTTCATTAAAGGCTCTAAGAATTATTTTGATAGTACTAATTTTTTGAACCCTCCAATTTTGCCCCCCCCAAAAAAAAAACAATAACTCTCTTTTTTATTATAAGTTCATTTTATGGTATATTTCATTTTTCTCGGTTTTTTTTAGTTTGAAAATCTTATAATTATATTTTTTACACCCTCGCCACCTAAATAAACTACATGTGAAATATCGTTTTGATATTCACACTAGTTTTTGAGCTTGTGTGTCCACAAAAATTTGGTAACGCACGTACTAATTAACGTACTAACCAGTGGCGGACTGTAACTTTTCAGTCAGGGGATGCTGTCCAAAAAATATACCTTAATTTTTAAAAAAAAATTTATTCTTCGCTCCTTTTTGTAAAATTTATCGATAACCACATCATAGAATTTTTCGTTGTTTTTTTTTCAGATTTCACGAATGAAAATACTCTTGATATTTTGGAATTTGTGGGATGCGTCGCATGGTACTAACAGACATTTTGACAAAACAGTTATTATCTCGAAAAATATAATTTTTCTATATTCACTTATTAGGGGTTTTTTGTAGACCGAAATGCCATGGATTCGCCCAATTTTTTTAATCAATAAATAAAATAGTTTAAGCCGTTTTTGAGATATTTCGAAAAAACTAAGCAAAAAAAAAACACTTTTTCCATGGACAATTACAATACTTGACCATACCATGTACGGTAAAGTAATATTTTTTATATTCAATTTGAAATAATATGAATTAATTAATAAGAGTGTTAATCTTACCCCAGTACTGACTAGAGACAGCATGATCCTTTCATTGAGTGCCAGGGTTTCTCCTTGTTTCATTTTGATTCTCTTTTTATCCAAGCATTTCATGGCATACATTTTTCCAGTATCCGCTTTTCGGCAGCCATAAACTTCACCAAAACCCCCTCGACCGATGATTCGATGCACACTGAAGTCATTCATCGTCAACTGAATAAAAAAAAAAAAAAATACAAATAATTATCAACTATTAGGCGAACATTTAAATAAATATCGAATATTAATAAAGAATCAGTTGGACACCAGGATGTTATAATATATAGACTTAAATTTAAAAAGTGAAGTTAGACAGTCATTTTTATATAGGTCAAACGTTTCTAATAAACACATCACACGTTAAAGCCGATAAAGCCAAAAAAAAAAAACATCACACGTCATTGTTTTTATATTTACTATATATTCTTAATAAAAAACATTTATGTAATTTTTTGATTTACAAGAATTTTTATAATCCATTTTTAATTAAAGAGATCATAAATAACCAGCTGCTTAGACCCTGAACTCCGGTATCCCTCTCTCACCCGGTAAGCCACTGGAATAATAAAATACTTTATAATCACCCCTCCACCCTCGGAACGCCACTGGTATTGTCAAGATTGAGAACTCGCCAAAATGTTTTTCTAATTGCGGAATATAATAGTAGGTAAATGATTTAAAAAAAACAAAAAACACGCTTCTAAAAAGTACAAAATAATGTAATACCTATACTTAATCAAAAAGTGTGGGAAGCAGAAACATGTACTTTTAATTAATTTCGACAAAAGTGCCCCACGCTTTTTAATAAAGGATTACATTATTTTGTACTTTTTAGAAGCCTGTTTTTTAGTTTTTTTTTTTTTTTAAATATAATTCGTCGCCTTAGAGAGTAAACCTGGTAACTCAGAAAGGAAATTTTTACAGGGCAGAGAAAAAACAAACAAAATTTAATATTGTTGTTATCGAAAGAAACTATTTTTCACATTTTTTTTCTACAACTTACGATCGTATTTTTAAGTAGCAGTTTTATTTGGACGATGCTGCATCTCTTTTTCTTTCGAACGGTATTAATATGTCATATTTGATAAAAAATGGATTTAACAGGTTTACATTCTAAGGCGACGAATTTATTTTTTTATTTTTTAGTCTTAATTATTTTTATAGAGAAAAGTTCCTAACACTTAACAGAATAAAATGTATTTATTTTTATTATTTTTAAATAATTTCATTTAAATTGAGTAGGTAAACAATTATTTTTATAGAGAAATGTTTGCGGAATTTAACAGAACAAAAGTCACATTGATACATAGATAAATACATACATACATAAATACAGGCGAAGCTAATATAAAACGTGTAAAAAAATAAGATGATTTACAATAATTTACGACAGAACCCCCTCCCCTCACACTAAATTTTAGGTTCATTAGCATTTAGTCATATCTCTCCTTTTAAATTAAATTTTAGGATCATTAGCATTTAATCATATCTCTCCTTTTAAATACAAGGACTCTTCTAGAGCAAATAACTTTCTAGTATTTTTTGTTTGAAAATTTTAGATTTAAAATTTTTTTGAATTCATCCGTATTTATTTAACGCATTAAGTACGGCTAATCAATGACCTCCATTGGATTCCTTCATCTTTATTTAACCCATTAAGCACAGTCAATCAGTGACCTCCAATGGATCTCTTTGGCCAATCAAGCAGTGTAAGCCGTCGTCGTTAAGCCGATTATTATTAAGTATAGATATAGATATATGTAGATAAAAGAAAAAAATTATTTATTGATTGTATTTAAAATATTAAAAAAATACAAATCTTTTACAAAACAATCTAGAACACGTCCATTTTCAACCAAACCTTTCGGGATAATTTCTCCCTTTTCAATGGAAAATTTTTTAAAAAAAGATAGAAGAAAAAAAGTTGCTTCCTGAATTTTATAGGAAGTAACTTTTTTTCTTTTTTGGAAATTTTACCAGTGAAAAAAGGAAAAATTCTCCGAAACATTTGGTTGAAAATAAACTTGTTCTAGATTGTTTTGTAAAAAATTGTATTATATATAGATAGATAGATTCGTAGATAGGAAAAATATGTATCTAGCCATGCACTTCTATAAGTTTGCTTCATTTATGTTTTAAAAAAAGAAATGCCAGCCCGTAATTACATTTGGGACAGCCGATTCATTTTATATATCGATTTCTAATTTACTTTAGTCTACAATAGTATCGTTTAAAGATGAATAATAAAAAAATATTTTTATTTGAGAAGTGATGAAAGGCAGCCCAAGAATAATGAAAAAAATTCTTTCGAATAAAAGAGATTTATTGGACAGACATTTTTTCCTCCACTCAAAAACCGACGTTTCGGAGGATCTTCTCTCCGTCTTCAGGGTTTAAAAGGGGTCAATGAGTGAAACATACAAGATACTTCCCTCTTCTCTCCTTTAGTAGTACTCGAAATTTGTTATTTCTCAACAGAGGCATCAATAGAATTTTTTTCCTTAACTAAAAATTTTTTATTGATTCCTCTTTTTGAGAAATAACAAATTTCGAGTACTACTAAAGGAGAGAAGAGGAAGTATCTTTCACTCGATTGACCCTTTTTAAACCCTGAAGAAGGAGAGAAAATACTCCGAAACGTCGGTTTTTGAATGGAGGAAAAAATGACTGCCCAATAAATATATTTTATTCGAGAGCATATTTTTCATTATTCTTGGGTTGCCTTCCATCATTTAAATTTTCTACCAGTCCGTCTCTCTCCAAAAAAAAATTTATTCTAAATTATTTGTCTTTATTTTTTTCTTTTAACTTTTAATATTAGTCTTTCATCTTCTTCCCCCCCCCCCCCACCAATAGGAATTTTGGACCAGTGTTAAATTTTAATTGCAGGGTTCTTTAGCATATGAAAATTCGCTTGGACTCGCCGACATAAATAAAATTAATTTGAAGAATTTATTTAGTGATTCTTCTTTATTTATCTTATACTATCAATAGTAAACGTAGTTTTTGTTTTTATACGCTGAAAAGTTTTTTATAAGTATGCGAAGTATTAAAATAAAAAAGTATTGAACGAGAGTAACCAAAAAGTGTTTTTTAAATCTAAAGTTTTAAAGAAGAAAAGTTTATATGCTTATTTATTTGTTTTTGGACTGTTTCACTTTCCCTTATAAATTTCTTATCCGATTGAGATGAAACTTTTATTGACGTATTTTTCCATTGTCTCCTGAGTGGTATAGGCCATGTATCATCCCGTTTTATCAAAATAGGACTGAGCAGGGTTAGTAAAGCGAAGTAAGTCGGGGTAACAAAATATTATTTTCCAAATGAATTTTCTTATTTTATTTTACTTCGAGCATGGAAGAAATATTAGTTTAAAATTTACAAAATGTGGCTCAGAATTCCGAACTAATAATATATGTTGGGCTAAAGAAGTTGCCTTCAAAAGCTGGCCTTCTGGGGAGGGAGCTCGTTTTTGGCATGGCGAGTTCGAGGGACAATGGGGTCAGTACTTTGACCCTGCAACAGAGAGAGCTAGTTATTGTACAAGCACTTAATCGTTAAAAGAGAAATTCTATAAGTTTTCAATTGAAAGAATTCTTCTAATTCGAACAAACAAGCCTGAGCTTGTTTTCGAACCTCTTCCTAATAAAACTAAAGCCATTCTAATATATTGGGCCATTCAACGCCAAATCGGAAGGTTTGAAAAATTTTAATTTTTGATTTCCTTCATTTTTTGACATTTTTTGTCCCTGTATATATGTATGAAACTGCTTGTTATTTTCATAAAGTAAAATTTATAAAAATTTAACAACGTATCTAGAAGACATTTAGTATTTATTAGAAATAAGTTTAGTTTTTAGTTGAAAGTAATGGAAGGCAGCCCAGGGGTAGTGAAGAAAGAAAAAATTATTCCATTAAGGTGAATTTACTGGACTGACATTCCTTTCTTTCTTTCCTTCCTTCCTTTTAAATCGACGTTTCAGAGGATTCTTGCCACCTTCTTCAGGATCTATAAACCAATATAACAAAAAAACGGGGTTGGTCATCATTCAATTAATTCACAATAATACACTTATAAATTCATATACAAAACAAACATCCAGATTATCAATAGAAATAACAATTAACTTAATTCAAAGAGTCAATTAAGGAAACAAACAAGATGCTTCCTTCCTCTCTCCTCAGCAGTGTTTGAAATTTTTACCTTCCTTAGCAGAACCATTAAAATAGAAAAAAATTTCCCTTAATGATAGATAAATGGCATTGCAGTTTAATATAAAATATATAGACCATACCCTTCCAAGACAAATGCACACAAAGAGTTCGTACTGTGATTAGTCATTATCAATATTTATACATAATATGGTTGATTCAAATAATTATATATATATATATATATATGTTGCAGTAAAAACGAGTTTTTAGTAAGAACGGGCTCTTACTAGTTAAAACGCGTTTGAGTGAATCGCTTTGTGGCAACCAGAATTTACTGATGTTGGTTGAGTTTGTTTCAAAGGTCAGAATTTTCATTTTTGACATTCCGCCTCATTTTGGCTGTTTATTTTCAAAAATTTTTAATCGAAAATTTCAAAAATTACATCCTCTACCACTTTGCTTCTAATTTTTGACATTTTCGTTTAAAATTTTTTAAAAATAAACACCCAAAATAAGGCGGAAGGTCAAAAATGAAGATTCTAGACCTTTGAAACAAACTCAACCAACATCAGTAAATTCTCGTTGCCACAAAGACATTCAGTCAAACGCGTTTTAACTAGTAAGAACCCGTTCTTACTAAAAACGGGTTTTTACAGCAACATACACAATATACAAATGTATAGACAGCAAAATTCTATTATTTACCCCTTTTTTCATCTTGTTTGTTTCCTTCATTGACCCTTTAATGTAAGTGAATTTTTATTTCTTTTGATAATCTGGCTGTTTGTTTTGTATAATATGTATTTATAAGTGTATTATTGTGAATGAATTGAATAATGACCAGACCCGTTTTTTATAATTTTGTTATATTGGTTTATAGACCCTGAAGAAGGAGGGAAGAATACTCCCAAACGTCGGTTTAAAAGGAAAGGAGAAAAATAAGAAAGGAATGACAATCAAATAAATTTTGTTTGGAATTGGGATAATTTTTTCTTTCTTCACTACTTACCCCTGGGCTGCCTTCCATTATTCTCAGCCGAAAATTCTACCAGTCCGTCTCTCTCCAAATAGAAAATTTCGTTCAAATTAGTTTTTAGAGTTTATCTATCTATCTATCTATACTATTATACATATAAAGAGCTTAACGTTGTGGCAGCTCTGAGCCGAGAGACAGCCAATATGTGTCTCTAGGCAGGGCTGGTAGGTAGTCGCTTTTAATATAAGATGTTGCCAGTATACATAGCTAAAAAAATTACCTGAATATTAAGCTCCAAATTTTTCCATTGACAGAAGCGTGTATATTTATCACTGTAAAGAAAAAAAAGGTTAATTTAATCGAAAACAAGTAGACTCTATTTTGCCTTAAAAGCTGTTCCTGGCATGAATCATAATTCAAATAATTAGGGATTTAAAGCGTGCAAGTGTCCTGTTTACCTTCATTCTCACCTTTCTAAAAATTTCTTGAAGGGGTCGCCTCGTAGATGATTGAAAATTTCCTCGATGTAAGGCTAAGAAGCGACAAAAAAGTAGTCTGAATAAAATAAAATCGAAAAATGAAAACTATTTTTTTTTTTTAATAAAATAAATGTAAATTGAATGAATTTATTAATTTTATGTGTAATTAGCGTCATTCTCAAAATAATTATTTGCCAAAATTAAAAAAAATAAAGTAAAAAAAAAATAGTTTAAAAATTTTTATATTAAAATAAATTTAAAATAAAAAAAAAATTAAATAAATAAAAATATAATTTATATTAAAAAATATTTTGAGAAAAGCTAAGGTAAGCCACAACTAACAGTTTATTGGGTATCTTTAGTGAGTTACATAGTTTTGCTCGTTAGCTGAAGAACAGAGGTGTAAGTCGAAATTTCAGGAATATAAGAATAACGAAAAAGAGTTATAAGAATAGAGAATACGTTATAGGTACGCTACACCTATTTGTTAGAGGAAGTCATGAAGTATTTTCGGTATTTTTATATCATCTTCTAAATAATCTGAAACTCCACTTAAATACATAATACATCACTCAGGAACAAGTCATCTCACATAGCAGAAACATCACAATCAATATATTTCAATCTATTAGTCAAATTTTGATCAGAATGCCGAAGAACTACTATGCGAATGACTGAACTAGAGTAAAGTTTCATTACAAATAAGTTAATATAAAGTTTAGAAAATATAACCCAATGCAAGGGGCCTGCCCGATGCAGATTATTGGAAGCTTATTACTTTAAACAAACGAATTTATTGTAACGACTTAATCTTAACAGGTGAGCTTTATTATTAGGTTGGGTTGGGTAGTCTTAACTTTAACTTTACTGTATCAAATGACTTCTTTGTTCTATCTGTTCTACGAGGAATCTATTATATCTCGGACCGTTTAATAAATAAATAATATTAAATGATAATAATAAATAAATATTTTGATGATAATGTAGGGAATTTTGTATTGTCAGCCTATTAATGTGAAATAGAATGTTAGAAAATATTAAATAGACAATAAATTAAAATTTAATAAAATAGAATTATTATTATTAAAATAATAATTACATATCGTGTATTATGTGTGATTACTTTAGGTTGCATGGTGGATGGCTTCTATTGGACTAATATTATTACTGTTTTTATATTTGTATGCCTATGTAAAATTACGAATTTTTTTTATTGCTTAGATACATATTCAGTATTGTTATTATTGTTAATATTGTTATTGTTTGGAGTGTAATAACCCATCTTGTTTAAAAAATACCAGTTGTACTTCAAAAGTTTCAGTATTTTTTTTATTTTCTGCCCTATGAGCCGACTCGCCTAAGAGCATCATTATATAAAGAAATAAATAAATAATCGAAATTAATATTTGAATATATGTGATTTTGTGCTCTTGTTCCGAAACAATAAGAAAGAAACCAATATATTCTATTATATTAGGTTGGAGTTGGTGGTGTTTCACAATTTTTTTTTTTTTTTAATTTCATTGGGCTAACAACCCTAAATATATTGAGAAATTAAAAAAAATTTCATTTTTTCCTCTTTATGAAACACCACCAACTCCAGCCTAATATAATTTGTATAATGTTTCACTATAAACCAACAACGCGTTCCCTAAGTTTCAATATATTTTGTAATAATATACATATAATAAACAAAATATTCATTTCTTTAAAATTTGTGGTATTTATTTTTTCATCTAATTAATTAGTAAATTTAAATTATATTTCTACATTTAGATTGTAATAGATTCCGAAATCGAGTTATGGTTTTTATGAGCCATTTAAACTAACACTTTTTTATGAGAACTTCTCATCCACATAAACGGCGCTTCGACCTCAAAATCTGAAGTCGTTTTTGAGTAAATGTGAAATAGATTTTTGATAATGAGAATAGCGAGTGGGTAATGAAGAGAAGTAAGTAAGTCTAGAATATGGTACATACACCATTATCCATAACCCTTTTATTGCTATCAAAAAGCTGACAATAACTTGAGAAAGTTTGGTAACATTTATCTGTTTCGTTTACACATGTTTTTCTTATTTCACAAATATGTAGTTAATATAATATTTGTTTAGATTTTCTATCCTTAAGATATGGCTTCGCATGTACCATCGACTCAAATACAACCCCTGAAATTTCCCTTCCCCTATTTTTATCATTGCGAAAGTCACAACACCTTCTTGCCGTATTACAAATCCGCATATTTACCTTATCTTAAGACATGTTGTTGATGACAATTCAATAATATTAATTACTAATTAAAGAGATGCCCAAACCCTACTCCAACAATTAAATAATTAAACTTTCTCTTTCTTCTAAAATGCAAATCACAACCAAAATATTTTGATAATCACCAAAATTAATTAGAAAAATATTTAAGAATGAAAATTTTTATGGGGTTTTATTATTACAGTTTTCCAGAAGTCCTATTCGATTAATTATATTCTCAATTCATATAAACGATCAGAAATAATAGATTATACCTAATATTAGGGATAAGTTGTAATTTCCTAAAGTGATTAATCATCTGAGAGGAATTTCAATTGAAATTCGGATCTACAGATATATGAGGAATAATAATACTTTTTGCAATATTGTATCTATTCAGATGTGTTGACAATAAAGGCTAAAATTGACACTCTTAATCGTTGATTAGAAATAGGATAATTCAAAATCACTTGATAACAATAATGATTAATATACTTGATAATAATAGGACAAAATAGTGTGTATTTATAATTAAAAAACAAAAAATAAATACTTACTTCAAATAAATTCATCGGAACTTCATTTTTCATAAGATATTTTTGCACTTGTGTCACAGAATCTTTGGAATAATCCTAAAAATAAACGAAATTTTAATCATTCTAACCTTTTTGATGATGAGTGGAAATTAACGAAAAATTCAAACCCATCATTTTTATATAATTTTAATTTTGTTTCTTTAAAGTAGAATCATTGTGCCCATTTAATTCCATTTTTTTTTTAGAGAAAACAATTTTTTATCATTTTTAGGGTTCTGTAGTTACTAGGAACAGTTATAAATTCGTCATATTCGTCGGTCTGTATGTCAGAGTTTCGCACAATTTAGCACCTATTGTAATGAAATTTCATAAGTCAATTTTTGCGAGCTGATGAAATAAATTGTGAAAAAAAAAACAGTTTCAGGGATCTACCCAAAAAGAAAGTGGTTTTGAAAAAATATCACAAATCATCATGTACCGTTAAATAAATCTTTTAAAATTCAATTAAACATTTAATTTGTAATTTTTATTTTGATGCATATATTATAGCGACGAAGCTATAAATTTGATTCCACTGTTCACCTTCATATTTTGTGTCTTTTGATTAAAACATCTACAAGAAATTCATTAATTGTAGATATTTTATATCATCGAGTATACCAGTTGACTGTTTTGACACCACTAAAAACCTTTCAAATCTGGTCAAGAGATAAAAAATAAAGGATAATCTTAAATTATATCTTTCTTTGCAATTGGAAAGTAAGAAATTTACAAATTATTCGGTACGCCGACTTAAAAATTAAATGAATTAATTAATAGAGTAAAGGGAGTGTAGTTTCACTGTGAAATCACTCAATTTACTTTATTAATTAATATAATGTTTCACCTAAAACCTACACCACTTTCCCTAATTAAAAAAAATAAATGAATTAAAAGAGTATAAGAACACCCTAATATTTGAAATGGATACAATTTTTTTTTAGCTATTATTTTTCCCCACTCCCCCCCCCTCCAAAAAAAGTCGCAGAATCGCAAGCTTGGCTCCCAGTTCTAGAGTTCACTAGAGAAGATAAATAGTTTTTAAGGAATTTGGTGTTGGTACTTGGTGAAACATTTTTTAAGAGAAGATAAAATTGAGAAGCAATATTATCAGTGGCGTAACTATAACGTTTGAGGTCCATGGCAAAATCATCGGATGGGGCCCTCCCCCAATGTAAAGAAGCTAAACCAACGTTGTAGTTTCTTTTTAATAAATCACTATGTAAAGTACGTACAGACGCTTTTATAATTATTATTGTGTGAATTTTTCGTTGATTTTCTAGTAAATTTTAAAGAGCGTATTGGATTGAAATAACAATTTTATTTTGAATCAAAATTCTTACTATATACTTTTCAAAATTTTCTATGTATAAATCTTAATTTGTAACTAATTTGAAATATTTGTGATAGACTGATGATGAAGGCAATGCCTTCGAAACTATGAGTCTCCTAGAAATAATTAAAAATTATTTTATTTAAAAAACAGAAGACTCTCTCATTTTATTTTATTTTTAACCTAAAATATTAAAATTCCTTTTTTCAGGCTTTCTGTTCAGCAAAATTTTCTTGTTCCATAGAATTTTTTAAATAAGTTTTTATCAATTTTAATTTGGTAAATTATCGCTCGGCACTAGCCGTAGTCACAGGAATGATTACAAATAATAAAAATGCAGTGCACACTTCAGAAAAGCCAGAAGACATAAAATGATTCTTTATGATTAATAAATAAGCAAGTTCTTTTATAGAATAATAAAAATTAGTAAAATACAGGCATTTCACAAAAAATGAAATAAAACAAAAATGAGTTTAGAATTCGATATATTTCGGGCTGTCAGCTCATCATCAGGAGTCAGAGAAAATGGGCTGACAACCCGAAATATATCGAATTCTAAACTTATTTTTGTTTTATTTCATTTTTTTGTGAAACCCACCTAGCAATTTTACCCAATTTTTTATTATTATATAAAAATGTTTCACCTAGAACCAACACTTATCTCCTTAAAAGTTACTCTTATAGAAGATGACTTTTCTATTTCGTGTCTAAAAATGGATTGAAATCTTAAAATTTTCTTGAAAAACGAGACATGAATTTTGTAATAATAAATGTTAGGATCCTCTTGTGCTCGCTGCCCTCTCGGGGGCTCGTGGCATTTTGCCCGACATGCCACCCTATTGTTAGGCTACTGACTATTATAGACTCATAATGCACCCATAATAAAAATTACAATATGACATGTCTAATAGAATATTACAGGACCTATTGAATGGTATCCCAATCGATGAGGTGGGCCCAATTTTTTTATTAGCAATGTTTGCTGAGTAGCTTCTATTTTAAAGATTCTGTCTAAAAAGTAAAAAGGTGTCCTATTAGAGTTGCTACAATGGGTATCTGTCCGTTTGTCAGAGCACTGTAGCTCGTAAACTAAATATGATAAAAACTTAAAATTTAGAAGTATGTATTCATTTTCAAGCGAATCAAAAATCATATTAGAATTTTAATCGAATGATTTTTGGGGATTTTTTTTTATTATAGTCTGAAAGGTGTTTCTTTAAGTAAAATTAGATTAATTTTTTCAAATTTACTTCGATTTAAAATGAGGGTAAGAGAAAGGCCCAAAGTGGTTGTTTTTAGGTGATTTTTGTAGGTACCAGTCGGCGTTTAGAAACGCCATAACTTAAAATTATGAAAAAATCCAAGAATTGACTCATTCGGACCCTTATCAACGACAAATAAGAAATACTAAGTATTATAGAAGTTATAAGTATGCGGTCCAACTCGCAATTGGTCGACTAATTCAAATTTTTTATCTGCGGATAATCTGACGATTACTATGTGCCGAATTTCCAGTTTCTTTCTTTTGAAAATTTAGAAACTACAAAGTTAAGACACTGAGAACAGACAGTGAAGTCTGTTATAAGGGTTCAATTATTTTTTTAGCACTTTTGGCACAGAAACCTAAAAATAATTTATATGGCCTTTAAGGAACATTTCCTTTTGCCAAATCATTCTTCCTTTTGAGCTTTTTAGATTTGTATGGCATGTCGTTATTTGAATATTTGCTTTTTTTCTCCTCTTCTTTGCTATTTCAAAATATTTTCCGATCAAAGAGTGCATATTTTATTTATTTTTCAACAGAAGAGCAGCTATTCATGCAGAGAATCAAATATATATGACATTAGAAAGAATTAATGCTCTTTCCAAGTGGAAAGTTTTTATTGCTTTTATTTCCTTTTTTGAAATATACAGTTTTTGAATATTTATTTTTTAGTATTCCTCCTGAATTATGTGAGTTGACACCCTAAACGATTACAATCAGATTTTTTTTTAAACTTTGGAAATTAATAAATATTTATGAAAAAAAAATCCTTGCAAAATTTCATGAAATTCCGAGCGCTCCATCCGGATATAATCAATTTATAAATTAACACATATCCTTATGGGTCATTTCTATATTAGGGCTTGTAGTGATCGAATTATAAAAAAATTATATTTATTAACAATGAAAATCAGGTACTTTTCAGGTACTTTTTCTTTAAGTATTGGCAGAACTGTGTACAAAAATTCAAAGGGATTCGTGCGCTGATTCCTCGATATCTCAACTCCCTTAAACCCTTGATAAAAAAATTCATATCTGAACTGCCGATTTGATATATTGAGAAATAAAGATAAAGTAAATAGATATTTTATTTAATATGGATTTACTATGAGTTAGGGATTACTGTGCAGTATCCTTAACTCATAGTAAATCCATATTAAATAAAATATCTATTTACTCTTATCTTCTATTGAAATCGTTTCACCTTGCACCAACACCACAATCTCTACTGATTATATTGAAATATTAAGATTTTTGAGAACCTTCTCTTTTTGGGGCTTCCATGAGTATTTTATTTAGTCCATTATAATTAATAAAATAGTATAGTTTTATAATTAATATAGAAAAGAAATTAAGTTAAACTAAAATATTTTAAAAAGATTTTATTTCGCTGTGACTTGATTCTAATTGGGAATGTAATGAATAAGTGGTAGGACACGAATATTCAATCCCTTGAGCCACTAAGCAACCCAATTTATTACTTAATTTAAAGGACAAATTATAAAAAATATTGACTTACATGTGAATGAGATAATAATTCTTTCATAATAAAATTATCATATATTTCGCGAGCGAGTTTCCGTCGGTCGTCCATGCATTCTAATTTTTCATATTGTTTTATCTGAAACAAAATAAATAAATAAATAAAAATTTGCAACATAGAATTATAATATAAGTAATATATTAATTATAGTAATTATTACTAGCAGCGATTTAATCATTAAACATGCCATACACAAATGAAATAGGATATACGGAATACCTTCGTTATCCTCATTATTTCAAAAGTTTATTTTACGTAACATTATTTATAGATGTTAGAGGTTTCAGTGACTTGCGATCATGTAGAGCTAGGCTATTTGCCTTTTTAGTAAAAAGATATAACTAATTTTATTAAAACTTTACTTTGTCACGCGAAGCAGATAAAGTATGGTAATGGGTCTCGCGGCAAGCGGGAAGAGTCCTGCGGTAAAGACTACGGAACCCATGATCTCAATCAAAGTCATAAATTATAGTATTCAATCAGTTTGAATTTTAGAACCTAACGGGTTTACCAAAAATTACATGGACTCTCTTCTAGAGACCAAAAAGTGCGATTTTTTTCATTTAGTCAGTGTATGTCATTATATAACAGAGCTGTACAACCTTTTGGTTTACACGGGCCGCATTTGAAGGAAAAACAAAGGTCTCGGGCCGCATATAAAATTTACTAATTACATTGATATTAATCAAAAAATATAGCTAATAATGTAGAATAATGATATCCACCAAGATAAAAAAGAAAAATATCATAGCATTATAATCTTAGAGTTCTTTTCCTTCAGGATTTTGTTTTTAAATCATTTATCTACTTCTATTAACAATTTGAAGTTTTTTATAAATATGTATACCTAGTTTAATTATTTCTTAACATTTCCAAATTATTGAATTAATTGAATGTTCTCTATATATATAATAATGAGTATCCAATTAGTCCAAGTGCAATAGTCAAAAGGCCATTCCTAGAATAATAGAAATTAAGAAATTAACTTCTACTAGTCTAAAACAGGTCTGAACTTGTATTTGAATCCTTGCCTTAGCTGCTATAAAGAAATACAGATCATTCTATCCACGCACTTTTTAGTCATTTTTCTAGATTTATTATTTTTAATTACTGAAATAATAAATATTAAAAAAAATGAAAATATGAGATGAAAAATAATTTTTAATTATTTTAAACTTGGTTAATTTTGTCCCCTGATAGTGGAGCTTATAATTTTGCTGTTAGTCTATTTTATTTTCGAAAATATCTTTAAGTAGGTATATGTAAATTCATATTACTAAAAAGTGAATAATTATTGTTGTGAACCCAGGAGGAATATTTGTTTCTGGGTGGATAATTTGTATGAAATTTTAATAGAAATTATTAAATATTTCTTTCAGTTAAATGTCGCATTGCAGTGCCATACATTCAATCAGAAACTTTGCAGTTAAAATATTTAAATCTAATTAAAATTGTTTAAAATATGCCAAAATTGTGATTATTTTTTCTGAAATCTCGATATATTTTTTCACGTTCAAAATTGAAAATCTGAGTGATTAGCTTTTTGTACATATCGGGCCACAAACAAATGATACTCCCGCCCCCTTGAAATATCATTCTTATTATTCAATTATAAAAAAACCGACTTCAAAAAAATTAAATGCAACAAATAATATAATAAAACTCAAAAATAAAATAAAATGCACTAAAAGGTATAAAATAATTATCTAATTTAGTTACAACTAAACGACGAAATATTTAGATGAAATCACTTTTTGAAGTCGGTGCCAAACATTAACATTTTATGAATCAAACTCGACGGATTTTACTTAGTACGATTGGCGGGTACGCTCGCTTATATAGTTTGTTTAGCACCGACTTCAAAAAGTGATTTCATGTAAATATTTTGTCGTTTAGTTGTAACTAAATTAGATAATTATTTTATACCTTTTTAGTGCATTTTATTTTATTTTTGAGTTTTTATTATTTTATTTGTTGCATTTAATTTTTTGAAGTCGGTTTTATTTTTTTTATAAAAATTATTTTTATTTTTCTCTTTTTAGTGATGTTATTAATAGTGACTTAATATAATACCTTGCATGCATCTCGTAAGAGAAAGGGTCGGGCGAATGAATCAGAAAATGATAATAAAATTAAATTCATAAATATAGAAATTCTCTAGAAACGTTTGCGGGTTTTAAATGAACGTTTTAAGATTGATTTTTTTATAAAAGATTTTATTTATTATAATTTCGATTATTTGCTCATAAGAATTGGATATTTACGTTAATTCGTCATTGATCATATCATCAGAACTTGACCAAATTAATATGGGACCACCCCTAAGGTACCCTCTTTCCAATATAAAAAGAATCATCGAAATCGGTTCATAAACAAAGAAGTTATGCCTAAACAAACATAGCAAAAAAAGGTCCAATACCAATGAAAAAAAACGAGACCAATCGGAAACTAGACTGAACCCAATGCAAAAAAAATCATCAAAATCGGTTCACAATTGGCGAAGATATCAGGTAACATAGACAAAAAAAAATTCAGTCGAACCTCCTCCTTTTTTGAAGTCGGTTAAAAAGTGAACTCCTATTCTCGAATTCCCCCTTTAAAAAATCAAATTGCCCCCCAGTGAGCAGTGTGGCCCACGATGAGAGTCAATAACAAAAACAATTTAAATTTTCTATTACTATACGTCATTATATCAAACTGTCTGTAGAAATGGATAAGTTAAATAAATTTGAGGAGAGCTATAAAAAAGTTAACATCTTTTCCTTCAAATGTACCCTTATAGTTTCTACGAATGCAAAAATTAGTTCTTCGCATTAAAAATACAATCATTTTGATACGAGAATCACATTTCCAAAACGTTTCGTTCTTGATGTGGGTGTCGGAATCCAGGGATAAACATGAGAGACAGATCAAAAAAAATCATGGATGAAAATTATTTTTCACCAAGTTTAGATATTAAAAAAAATATAGTGAATTAAAAAATAAGACTGCCCTTGCAGGTATTATTTTGAGAAAATCAATTTAGAATAATAATAATAATAAAAGCAAAAGAAAAAAGATTATTTGTAATATACACTCCTGATATTAAAATTTATTGGTTTGAAGAGTAAACAGAGGGATAAATCTAAAAGGAAGCCATTGCTATAATTTCTGAAGACAAACAAAACCAATTTAAAGGCTTTAAACTTTCACGATATTTTTACAAGAAAAAAGAAATAGTTTTTTGGTTAATCGAATTTTATTGTAAATTATTAAAATTCAATTATTTCTAATTTTGACTTTAACAGTAAAAATCCGTAGAGGTGTAAGAAGCTTATACTAATCACTTTTTATAAAAAAATTTTAAAAGAAAGCATGTAAATTGGAATTTGTTCATATGATTAATTCGACATTTGTTTTCAATTTATCCATTGTTAGTTTCATAGATGATATAAGGCTCTGCGGTGCGTAGTACCCCTTTTTGTTTATAGGAACGTTTTTAATACAGGAGGTGACAAAACCTTTGTGGGAGTGGTCATTCACCAGATTAATTTTCCATTCACCCCATCCGGTTCTTTCATCACTCTTTTTGTTAATAACAATTTTCTTACTTAATCTATAATAATATATTATATGTATCTCCATCAACTCATAAAAAGCATTTTATTTCCATCACCACTTGCGATGGTCAACTCTGGAATTTACTCAATTACAGTGGGTTACCAAATTATTATACTCAAATGATTTTTATCAAGTAAATTTATTTTATTCAAACTTTTCAAAAAATCTAGTCTAATATGGACTGGCCTGGCAACTCGCCAGACCTCAACCCGATCGAAAATGTATGGGAGGCCCTAAAAAAAGAAATTTGCAAAGATAAAATAATTACTAACAAAAGGTACTTAATAGAAAATATTTTTAAAGCATGGCACAATACACCTACACTATAAGAAATAGCTAAAAAATGCATTGCCAGCATGCCGGAGCGCATACAAAATGTGATTGCTTGAAAGGGAGGATTCACAAAATATTGAAATTGTATTTGTATTATTGAATTTATATTGTCCTAAGCTAATAAACCTATAAACATAACAATTGAAACGATATTATGAGTTTAATAGTAAGCTAAACCCTTAAAAACGTATTAAGAATATAATTTTTCAAATGAGTATAAAGTAAAGAAAAGTTTTGAAAATTTCAAATATAATATACTATTTAAAAAGAACCGTGTTTGGTGGCCTATTTTATTTAATTGAATTAGCTAAGGGGCCAGTAAGGGGAAAATAAATATTTTCCCTTTACTGGCCCCTTAGCCAATTCAATTTAAATAATATACTATGATTTTATCTATGTTTATATATGACCTATCTTTATCTCTTTATATCTATGACCTGTCAAATACATCTATACTTATATTGTTTTATGGTATCAATCTAGAAAGAAAAAATTCTACTATGTCTCAGTTATTTTTTTATCTTTATTTCAACCAATGTTGTTCTAACCAATTGAGTACTTGAAAAAGTCTCGAGAGAGACGAAACGTTGTACAAAAATTGAAGAAGAACTTCAATAAAAAAAACTTTGTCCAATAAACTGAATTTTTAATCTACTAATTATAATGGACATTAATCAACATAATTTATAAAATTCTAGGTAGGTTTCATATAAATAAAAGATTAGATGCTTGTTTAGCACGACTCTATATATATTTCGGAGTATAAGCCCATCTGTCCTTTGTGAACTCCTGAAGATGGGCTTATACCCCGAAATATATATAGAGTCGTGTTAAACAAGCATCTGACCTTTTATTATGTGAAACCTACCTAATATTTTATATTTTAAATTTTAAATTAAAATTAAAAACGGAGTATGGATCAAGGACCAACAGGTGTGTGTACTGTTGAAGCTTGGTTCCATCCACTTTTGACAAATAGAAATGAAATTTTTTCATTTCATTAGTACCTACATATCTTTTTTTAATCTTAAGAATCTAATAATGCCCTTTGTTGGACTATCAGATTTTAAATTACCTTAATAAATTGAGAAAAACTAATTAAATCTCTTAAACTTAAGGTAAAAGTTGTCGTTAGAACTTTTCTTTTAATATTTAATTTAATTTTTTTCTGATCCTCGTTATTTTATCCTTAACTGCTTTTGGCATAACACGTTTTTTGATTTTATCTTTCTTTAAAGTCTCTCAAAAGAATAAAATTTTTTAGATTATATCTTGCCAATATGCGAATTTTTCTTTATAAAAGTTAATAATTTTTTTTTCTTAATGGATGATGCAGCCCTTATGGATCTTGAAATACCCATGAATTACCGAAAAGAAGGGAAAATTGATCAAGCTAAAGGGTGGAGGAGTAGACGTAGGTGTAACCAGGGTTTTGAAGGTTTGAAGGTTATAAATTAAAAGTGTCGAAAAAGAGTATTTTAAAACAAATTTGAGCATTCTATTATTTCTGAGACTTTTTATTGTGGTTTATACGAGTAAAGAATCATTTATGCCAAGTTTCAACAAAATCTGAAGGGGTGGGTGTCATGATCGGGTGAAATGACATGGAATGACTCTAGACCAGGTCTATACAACCCGTGGCCCGCGGGCCCCATTCGGCCCAGCAGTGCAATGTGTGTGGCCCAACATGAAACCATAAACTTCCTTAAAACATGGAGATTTAAATGTAGAGATATATTTATTCCCTTTTTCGAAATATGAATGTATATTTGTACTATACGTGAAGCTTTTTTCAAAAATAAGATTCACTAAAAGCAAAATTATAAGCTCAACTAATAAGATAAAAAAATAATGAAGTTTCGAATATTTAAAAAATCTTCTTCTTCCCATATTTTAATTTTCTAAAATTTTCTATTATTTCAGTAATTTATATGCTACGACACAGCCAAGTCTATAGCATGCGCGGATCCAGGGGGGGGGGGGCGATGGGGGCGACCGCCCCCCCAAAGCATTGGAGATCAACATTTTTTATATGTTATATTTAATTTTTTTTTTATAACATTAAATTTTAAAATTGAAGAAAATAAAGTTCTATGTGGGGGGGGGGGCGTCTCTGACCCCCCCCCCGCTTGGACAATTGATCGATCGCGGCACACTTCCGAGATCAAAAGTAGAACTTATATACCGGCGACCGCCCCCCCCCCCCCCCCCAAACAGAGGTCTGGATCCGCGCCTGGTCTATAGTTAGGTATATCATTCTAGTACAAGAAGAGTAGAATTGGGCTTTTCTAGAACAATCACAATTAATTGATAATTTTTCTCCTCGACTAAAACTTTTCAGGACTTGTCTTTTAGATCTTTGCACGAACTTGCATGTCAATAGATAATGGATAGTCAGGGATTATTATATCCGTGACCCTTTTAAAAAATAAATGATCATTCCTCATATCCTTCTTTAATCCCGTTCGATTTAAACCTGGGGTGTCCAACCCGTGGCCCAATATAAAGTCATAAAATTTCTTAAAACATTGAGATTTACCTATATGTAGGTAGATACTTGAAAACACATCAGATACCGATCTGAAAGATAAATTGAATATTGTCTCTTTATTTTGATTATTTATGTCCATCGATTAAATTAATAAAGTTGTTATAGGGAAATAAGGACAATAGCTTATGCAAATAATTTTTATTTTTTGCCATCGTTTCGTCAACTTTGCTAACTTCCTTAGGGCTCAAATAATAAATAAATAAATAATAAATTAACTTCTTTGCATATTTGTCATTTTATCAATATTCCTTGTTAGCAAACATATCAGGCCAGTCATCAAACAGATTAAAAAGTTTTTGGTCTGTCTGTGTGCCCGACTGTCAGGGCATTCTAGCTAGTAATATATTTTATTAAATAGTTATTAGTAAAATATCTCGCGTAAATGAGACATGACGTCTATACCTTGCTCCAGGCTTGATCATTGAATAATTGAACAGATGGAGAAAATAAAAAAATTTTATGAAAAATATTAATGTTAATATGAAAATAAAGTTATAAAAAAAATAAAAATTAATAACAATATTCACAAAATAAAAGTTTATCAATTAAATAATTCAAATAGTTAGTGAAATTATTGTTTTATTATATTTGTGACAAAAACAACCCTTCAATTTAACAAAAAAATAAAAGATTTAATTTGACTCAACTTACCTATCTATCATACTAAAATGCAGAATTTAAATTTTAAATAGTTATCCAATCGTATTATTAATTTTAATCATAATCACTATTAATTTTAAAATATATATTATTTATTTCTTGTGTAAGGAGCCACCGACCCCTAGACCACCTGACGGTCCCCCAAATGCTTCTGATCCCCCTCGGGGGCGGTACTGCCCACTTTGAGAATCTATGCATTAGAGTAACTATTAATTAAAGCATTTTTCGCCTCTTTGCTCAGTTCTTTATTCTCTACTCCAAAATGTTTTCAGTCATTATATTTAGTAAATAGATTGTATAATTATTATAATCGGCTTGTGCGATGACGCCGTCAAGCTTGAGTGTTTTACCAAAAAAGAATTTAGTCTTTTTGATTTTAAGTCGATTCTTCCATGTTTCAGTAGAGGTTGCCATTAATAGTCAAAACATCAAAAATGGAATGCAATAAAGGTTATTATAGGAATAACTCTAGTATTAGATAAGAATCGATCGTTATTTTTTATTTTAAGTTTATTCCTCCATGTTTTCAGCACTGTTACCAATAATAATCGAAACGTCAAAAACCTAATGTAAAATTGTTATTCCTCAAGTATTAGATGAGAATCGATCATTATTTTTTATTTTAAGTCGATTCCTTCATGTCTTCAGCAATGGTTACTAATAATAACCGAAACGTCAAAAATCCAATGTAGAATGGTTATTCCTCGAGTATTAAATGAGAATCGATCATTATTTTTGAATTAAAGTCAACATGAACTGCAAATTGCAAGTAATATCTGATTAATAATAAAGGAATAAACATATTAATATTTCAAATGAATTTGAATAAAGTTTAGCAACGATCCGTTGCAGTTTATTTTTTGTTTGTTTTGGAAAGAGCTAGTTGCTCTAGTGAAGTTTCCGCCCTGATTTCCATTTCAGAGGTCGATCGGTCATGGGTGAACTCTGGTAATAAATGTCAAATGGGAGGAAAATGTATCAGGTATCATTTGAAGGTATAAAATTACCTTTTATATATTTAATATAACAAGGTTGCGCCCATGGGGATTCAAGAGTTTAATCCTCTAGTTGGTAAAATTTTCATATAAAATAAAAACGTAATGCCAAAAAAACTCATTAAATTAATTAAAATCTATTAACAACATTACGAGAAAGAAAAAATAATATATTTTTTCTATTCTATATTATCGCTGGGAAAAGCTTATTAAAAGTGATAAAAAAAATTCAGAAAATATAAGAAAAAAAGAAAAAATGTCTAAAGCCCCATCCGGTAAAAAATTTCTGCTCAATAATAAGATATATAATAAAATCAACTGAAAATTATTCATAATAATATCAGTTAATTTAAAATTAATTTAATATGATTATAAAAGAACTATCATGCAGTGAGATCGATTGAGATACAAGATTATCATAAATGTAGTTATAACGAAATAAGACATAAAAATTAAAATTTCAACACTATAAAAATGAATTAATAAAGGGTTTGTAGTTTCACAGTGAATGAAATAAAACTCAAAGAGGTTTATGCAAACTCAATATATTTCGGATTATTAGTCATCATCAGGAGTTTACAGATTACAAACAATTTTTAATCTGTAAACTGTAATCTTAAAAATTGTTTGTAATCTGTAAACTCCTGATGATGGACTAATAATCCGAAATATATTGAGTTTGTATAAACCTCTTTGAGTTTTATTTCATTCACTGTGAAACTACACACCCTTTACTTTATTAATTAATATCATGTTTCACCTAAAACCTACACCACTTTCCCTAAGTAAAAAAAAAAAAGAAAAAGAAAAAAAACTATAAAAATGAATATTTAAATAGAATATGGATTTTATCATTTGCTTGGAAGAGTATTTTTTGTTCTCTACCAACCAGGAGATATTTTATATGCTGTATTTTTGTTGAATTTCAGGCTGGTTTCCCTGGTGGGTGGAGTTTCGGGTGGAATTATTAGTTGTGCAAAATTAATTATCACTCAAAGAAACCCTGGACCCAAAAATGTGTATAAAATGTTTTTTTAATAATGAAAATTGATCGAGAAAAGACAAATATCATCAACTAATGTTCCCAATTAATTTGGCACTTAGAAGTTTAATTATTCAAAGATATATTTTTAACTTATTTAAAAAAAAAATCGGGACGCAACCACTCCGTATTAGATGGCTGATCCTTGAACAAATAAATAAATAAAGGTCAAGTATCAGCCGTTTCACTGCACAAAATAACAAAAACTCACAAAACAATGCTATAATAGGGCCATTCGAGGGGTGACCCGCGAGCTAATATGCTGTGCACCTACTTCCACTTGTACTTCCAAATATTTCCAATTACTTCCGAATATTTCTAAGTATTTCCAAATATTTCCAAGTGCTTCCAAATATTTCCAAGTACTTTCAAATGTTTCCAAGTACTTCCAAATATTCCCAAGTAATAATGCAAATATTTCCAAGTACTTCCAAATATTTCCAAGTACTTCCGAATATTTCCAAGTACTTCCAAATATTTCCAGGTGCTTCCAAATATTTCCAAGTACTTTTAAATGTTTCCAAGTACTTCCAAATATTTCCAAGTAATTCCAAATATTTCCAAGTACTTTCAAATGTTTCCAAGTACTTCAAAAATACTTCCAAAGAGGTGTACACTTACTTCCAATCGTGGATCACCCCTCGGGGCCATTATAACACTAAAATTATATTATGAAACATTATGTAGCCGAAATGAAAAAAAAATGTTTGATTATATTATGAACAATGACAATTCATGGTATAAATCTCATAGCAAAAATAAATAAATTAATAAAAATAGAAAAAAGTAGGAAGTAATAGATAATTAATATTTATGTTGCTTTAAAAAAAAAATAGTAATAAGGTCAGAAATAGATCCATTAAAACTTTAATATAAATTTTCTTAGAAAGTCATAAACAGTTTTGTAGATAGAATAGAGGGGGAGAGTCTCTTTGGGCTCAAGGGCTAGATATGATCAATTGGCTAGAATCCTTAGAGGGAAACCCATCTAATGATAAGCGAACTCTCTCCCTTAATGGTCGATAGACGTTTTGGCTTAATAACATCATTATCCATTTGACAATTGCCTCTTAATGTGGTACCAATAATAAATTGAAAAGTTAGGGACAAAAGTTCTCGGATAGTACCTACCTACCTAGTAAATTTTTTTTAACTTATGGCAAAACTTATTTGAGGATATTTAAAAAATATTTTATTTTTTTTAATTCACAGGGAGCTAGATTATTCAATTCATTCGAAAAATTCAATTTTCATTTTTTTTTTAATTCGTGTCTAAAGTTGTCCAAAATGTGAAAAAATAATAATTCTCAGCATCTTTTTATGTCTGTGCGGATTCTGATACCTACAAAAAAATAATAATAAATAAATAAAATGAAAAAATAATAATATAAACTTTTCAATAAAATTTAAAATTTACGGAGCTTTTTACGTTAAGTATATGAAAAAATTCCAGATTTCCTATTTTAATCACTTCAGCTATCTTGTGGAAAATACTTTGATTTTACGAGATAAAAAGTGAATTAATTTACATTTACTGGTCCCATGACTTTTATTTAAATCTATAAATTCCATTAAAAAAAATTAATAGTGAAAGATGATGTTTGGGGAAAATTGTTTGCTTTAATGAAGTCCAATTGAATATTGGAGTATCGTTTTGGTCCGAGTGCAAAAGGACATTTCTAGAATCTCAACAAAAACACATGTGTAAAAAAAAGCCAAGTTCGATTAATAATAACCGTTTGCCAAAAAAGTAGTGAGATCTAATGTGCTGCCAAGTTCAACATCATCAATGTATTAAATGGGTCGAGAATATAGTAACTTCAATAAAAACGCATGTTTTTCATTTCTCATGTCCAACTATAGTTTTTATTGATTTCACATTTTTAGTTGAAATTATTTTCCTAAAACTTGGCTTTTACGCATTAAATTATTATTATTATAGTTTGATAGGGCCTCCACCACAATGCGTATAAGTCAAGTTTTAGGAAAATAATTTCAACTAAAAATGTGAAATCAATAAAAACTATAGTTGGACATGAGAAATGAAAAACTTGCGTTTTTATTGAAGTTACTATATTCTCGACCCATTTAATACATTGATGATGTTGAACTTGGCAGCACATTAGATCTCACTACTTGTTTTGGCAAACGGCTATTATTAATCGAACTTGGCTTTTTTTTACACATGGGTTTTTGTTGAGATTTCACTTCTTTTTGTAAGTTGATGGAAATTGAAATTAAGCCTATAATTTTCACTCCTTCATTTTATGTCCTGAAGAAGTGAAAGTTTCACTTTTTCGATTTTTCCCTTTAAATGTACCCCAAACTATCAGTAGGCCAAATTTCAGCATGTTGTATGTTAATTTATCCTATAAATTTAACCCCTTCATTTCGGGCCCTGAAGAAGGAAAGGTTTCGATTTTTCAATTTTGTCCTTTATTAATGTGTCAAGCTTTACCAGTATGCCAAATTTCAGCATTCTAGGTTCATTGAATTTTTAGTTTACGTTAATTAAGCCTATAACTTTCACCCCTTCATTTCTGGCCTTGAAGAAGGAAAAGTTTCGATTTTTCAATTTTCTCCTTTATTAATGTGTCAAGCTATGCCAGTATGCCAAATTTCAGCATTCTAGGTTCATTGAATTTTTAGTATATGTTAATTAAGTCTATAAATTTCACCCCTTCATTTTAGGTCCTGAAGAAGGGAAAGTTTCGATTTTTGGATTTTCCCATTAATTGTACCCCAAACTCTACCTGCCTGCCAAATTTCAGCATTCTAGGGTTAGCGGAAGTACTCTAGAATTTTGATGAGTGAGTCAGTGAGTGAGTGACGAAAAAGCCTATCTTTGGCTTCTTGTAACTTGGATGGTATAAACAGTAGAAATATGAAATTTTGTAATTTAGTTAAGCTTATGGACCAGTATTCTGGAAAAAAATTTCAGCCATGTATAGGTTTCCATTACGAAGTTACAGAGGCGTCAACATGGCCTGAGTTGTTTCCTGTAAAGGGTAGTCTGGCAGTGCACACATCCCGGCTCGAATCGAACTTGGCTGGAGCACTGCCGTGCCCCCAGATAATAGAAATTTAGAAATTCATCTCTACTAGTCTGAAACAGGCCTGAACTTGTATTTGGCAATACACGTTAGCTCTAAAGAAAGAGAGATCATTCTATCCGTGCTCTTTTTAGTTATTTTCATCGATCAGATTCTAATGAAAGAATTGTTCACCCGAACATTAAATAATAAAAAAAAGTGAAAACTGTTTCAATACTCGGTACACTAGAGCTGCTTTAGGATTGATTGATAAACTTAAATTGTTCATTTATGGCTATACTATTATATATATAACATCCTCTTATAATCTCAATAGAATAATCAAAAAATATTTTCTGCCTTTTGAACCAGATATTGCAAAATCTAATCAGTCAAAAGAACTTGGGTTATCGTGGGGATCGGAAATTTAAACACACAAAGAGAAAAAAAAGCATAGTTGGAAAATATTTTTCTCCGCGTTTCAGATATTTTAAAGCACACTGAGCAAATATTTATTTTTATGCGTGATTTAATTCATTTAATTTGCATTAGGTATGCCTTTTACGAGCGTGTAAGCCAGTTTTCAACTACAAAATTAATTGGAACATCACCAGAAGAAGCTGAAGTGGTAGATTATCCGCTCTGTTTAAATATCAACTGATAAAAAATCTGGTACCGCGACATTTCAGCCCCCGACAAAATATCCCAAGGACAAAATATCTCCCGACATAATACCTTCTGACAAAATATTCCCCAGTATAAGGGAGAATACAAAAGAGATTGAGTGAGAAGCATATAATCATAGTTTTGAATAATATAAACAGACTTTCATATTTTGGCGGCTAATTAGGCGTTTGAAAGTGCTGCTGTCTGTAGTGTTTGATTAGGAAAAAATGGGAGCCCCAAACACACCCCGCCCGACGATTGGTTGGTTCGGTTTTCAATGTGTGTTTGATTAGAAAAAAAATGGGAGCCAGAAACACACCCCGCCCGGACTAAACTTTCGGAGGTTCGGTTAATATGTATTAACCGAACCGGAGTCGATTTGCATTACTCATAAGATTCACGAGGGGAAGGGTTATTTTGTCATGAGATATTTTGTCTGAAGGATATTTTGTCTGGGGATATTTTGTCGGGGGATATTTTGTCGGGGGATATTTTGTCGGGGGATATTTTGTCGGGGGATATTTTGTCGGGGGATATTTTGTCGGGGGATGTTTTGTCGGGGATATTTTGTCGGGGGCTGAAATGTTGCGGAATCAAAAAATCTAATGTTAAATTTGAAAAAAATAACGACAAATTCTATGATACAGTTAATGATAAATTTTGCAAAAAGGAGCGAAGAATAAAATAAAATTAAAAAATAAAGTAAAAAATGAAGTTTTATATTTTGGACAGCATCCCCTGATTGAAAAGTCACCGCCCGCCACTGAATCACACATATACAAATACAGTAAAACCTCGTTTATCCGGACTAACTGGGACCAAGGGTAAACCGGATAATCGAAAATCCGGATAATCCGGATATATGGGTAATAAAAACAAAACAAATCCTCAAATAAGCGAATTTGAATTTATTACGATAAAAAAAACATGTTATATCAAAAATTTTTAAGAAAAAATAAAAACCGACTTCAAAAATTAAGTGCAACAAATATAAAAATACACTAAAAGGTATAAAATAATTATTATCTTATTTAGTTACAACTAAACGACGAAATATTAACACGAAATTACTTTTTAAAGTCGGTGCCAAACAAACTATACCTATAAGCGAGCGTACCCGCCAAACGTACTAAGTAAGATCCGTCGAGTGCGATTCATAAAAGGTATATGTTTGGCACCAACTTCAAAAAGTAATTTCGTGTTAATATTTCGTCGTTTAGTTGTAACTAAATAAGATAATAATTATTTTATACCTTTTAGTGTATTTTTATATTTGTTGCACTTAATTTTTTGAAGTCGGTTTTTATTTTTTTCTTAAAAATTTTTATTTTTCTCTTTTTTAGTGATGTTATTAATAGTGATTATATCATCAGAACTTGACCAAATTAATATGACACCATCCCTAAGACACCCCTTTCGGATAAAAAAAGAACCATCGAAATCGGTTGATAAACAAAGAGGTTAGGTCTAAACAAACCTAAACAAACCTAATAAAAAAGGTCTAATACCTATGAAAAAAATCGAAAAAAAATGGGACCAATCGGAAGCTAGACTGGACCCAATGCAAAAAAAATTTTCAAAATCGGTTGACAATTGGCGGAGATATGAGGTAACATAGGCACAAAAAAAAAAAAAAAAAAAAAAATAAAAAAAAAAAAAAAAAAAAAAAATTCAATCGAATAGAGAACCTCCTCCTTTTTTGAAGTCGGTTAAAAATTAAATAGAATTGTTTAAAAAAATACATACGTTAAAAAAAATAAAATAACTTTACACATCATTTCATATAAAAGAATTGGTCCACTGTTTTTTTTAATACTATTTATTATCATAGTAAATATACTTAGCTTTTCTTTTTAAAGAGGTAAATAATCTTGTATAATTTCAATTATTACAAAATCACTTAATATATTGTGATAATTGAAAATGGGAGTAGTTTTTACATTTTATTAAGATAATATTATTTTCTAAATATTTTTAAAGAATGTGTTAGGTTTTTTTTTTTTAATAATGTTTTGATACACATTTTGAGATCTGATACTCCAAGGCGTAGTTTATCCACACTGCATCTACGTATCTGGCTCAGAAATAATATTCTCTCCTATAACTATTCTACGATCTTATCTATATTTATATAAAATTAAGGTTTTGTCTGTACATTGCTCCAAATCACGCCAAATTTTGGATGCACACGTTTCAAGCAAAGTTATGTACGAAAACACCCTCAACAAAATTCCTGTCTGAATGTTTCCGTCGTTTCCGAAAAGTTGCTCACGATTCACGTAAAAACGGCTTAAGAAATTTCATATTTACATCAGATGTCTTCTAACTTACGTCTTTAACTATATAATGTTTTGATATTTTGACCCCAGAAGGGGGTTTGGGGGGGCGCATGAATGAAAATTATCAAATAACTCCTAAACTATTAACTCTAAGGCAAATTTTATAATAAGCAAAGTTGTAGGGGATGTGATTTCTGACAACTTTTGTTTAAAAAAATCCCCCCCAAAAAACCACTCAAAAAAAAGGGGGGGGGGGGGTCAAAATATGAAAATTCTTGCACTTGGACCAAACTCAATCAAATTTTGTATACATAATCTGTGGGCCACTAGAAGGCTAGAAATGCAAAAACTAACCACCCAAAATGTGGGGAGGGGGTAAAAAAATGAAAATTCTTACCCTTATAGCCAACTTAATCAAATTTTGTATATTGTTAATCTGTGGGTCACCAGAAGGCTAGAAATGCAAAAACTGGGTGCGGGGGGTGTAATGGAGAAGGGGGTGGGTTAGTGTATTGGGTGCGGGGGTGGTATGAGAGTCCGGAGGTGGGGCAAGGTGGAGTCCGGGGGCGTAGTGGGGGTGTGGTCCAGGAGGCTAGGCGGAAGTGTGGTGCGCGGGGGGGGGGGGGGGGGGTTCAGGTGAGGAGTCAGAGGCGTAGTGGGGTGGTGCGGGATGGGGTGTAGGTGGGGCGGGGTCCAAGGTGGGTGGGAGGTGTGGGATGCGGGGGGAAGGGTGGAGAGAGGGTTCAGGTGAGGCTCCAGAGGCGTGGTGCCGGTGGTGGTGTGGGGGCGGGGGTTGGGAACGGTGCATGGTGCGGGGTGCTGGGTGGGTTTCGGGGGTGTGGTGGATGGGAGTGGGGTAGAGTTCGTGGGTTGGGGGGTCCAGGGGGCTTGCCCCCTGGCTAGTAAGAGGGCCGCCGAAGGCGGGCGTTGCAGCTAGTTGTAAATAAATTCCAGTTGATCTTTAAATAATAGTAGATAACCAGTAGAGTTAATTCTTCAAAGAAAAGATCCTTATTAAGTTCAAAAAGTGAAACTGCAAACAAATATATTCTTTATTATTTTTTTGTGTATATATTTGTTTAACAAGCGAGTATTAAAAGGGCGTGCGAGACTCTCCGTAGAGAAACGTGTCTTTTCTACTTATCAACATGTCATGACATAGTTTCCGTTAGCAAGGGAGGTCTTGACTGTCTGTCAAGCACGAAGGATATACATACTGTTCGTTCTCTAAATAGATATCAATCGTGCGTGGATGAACACTGGGATTTATCCCATTCACGGAGGCAGGGAGCAAGCCAGAGGAAATTAATGCGTCTTTCTCTTCAATAGGAAATACACGTTAAGGCACACAACGGGAGTCGTTCATTAAAAGCTTCGAAAATCGGCGAAAAACGACTCTTAATAATATTAAATTCAGGTCGGTTTCGAATAATAATAGCTATTAAGATAAATTTTTAAACTAATAAGATTTTTTCTTTGGCCACTTTGGAAATGCATCATAACTCCGCGGGCCGAATATAAAATTATAGCAGATATCCCCAAATTAGATTTAGACCCACTATAGAGATTTTTTTCGAGTGAAAATTGAAACATAATGAGTTATTATTATTGTGTTTACTATTATTCTTACATGTAAACATAGATAATATAATAATAATAATAATACTAAACGCACATTGTAAAGAAATATATAACACTAAAAATGAAATCATTAAAAATATTTTTTCTCATATAATTTTGACAGTTAATTTTTGAATATATGGATACACAAATAATGTGTTTTTTTAATACATTGATTTTCACTACTTTGGCCATTATAAAATAAATATTTTTTGTAAAAGTATGAGGAATCTCGCGGGCCGGAAAAATGTTCAAGGCGGGATGCGGGTTGGCCACCCCTGGTTTAGAAGATTCTTTTAGTCTGGACCAGTCTGGACCATCCAGGGTCAATTCGAAAATCATTTGTAGAACAAAAACTAGAAAATTGGTTTTCTCGTTTCACGATTCAGTGAAAAATACTAGAAAATGTTGATTAATTTTATAATTACGAAAACCCAAAATAATCTCTAATTTTAAGATTTTTTGAAATTTAATTCCATTTTCTACTTATTTTAGAAAAATTAGCAAGATGATTTATATACAGGTGTGTGTATCTTACAACTGTATTAATGTAATACGTTTTAGAAAATGCAGCAATCTCATGTAACACGGTACGTTAAGTTAATTTAATACAATGCTTTGGGAACACAATTTAATATTAAAATAACATTTGTATAACCCCTATTTAATACTGCCTAGTTCTCTCTTCAATTGGGAATTTTTTATTTTTTTTTATTTTTGTTGAATCCAACATTCCTACAGTCATATTACTAATTTTTTATAGCATACTAAATTGCATATTTTGGCCTTTTTAGTGCATATTTTCTGCTATATTTGGTCTATTTTCATTGCATAAATATCCAGATTTAATTATAGGTAATTATTATATACAACTACTTTTTTAACTTTATTTGCATATTTTCATCTATATTTTTCATTTAATTGTATCGTAATTTTAACCAAATTTTAATTTTCCCCGCCTGTTCAATTATTCAATAATAAAACTTGGATTGGTATAGATGTAAGTGAATATACATACGTACGTCATTCTGTTGAAAAATTCAATTTTAGAAATAGTAAACATGAAAACATTCCAATCATGTCTCTTTTACGCGTACATTTTACTAATAACGTAATAACTATGTAATAAAATATAAAACAACACGGTCGATCTTATGGAATATTTAATTAATCATTAGCATTTTAGGCTTTGCTAGTCAAATTGATTCTTTGGGATGTTTTTACTTTCATATGTAAATATATTCTATATCATATAATGATATACGATATAATGGGAAGTATTGCATTTGCCTGCCCGGGTCCTGGAACTTTGAGAGCTTCTATCTCCATAGTGAAAAGAGTTCATTTCACTTTGTTACTTCTAGGTGAAAGGAATCGATGCTCTTAACAGTTTCAAACCTAATTTAGAACATAAAACCGGATATTATGGTCCCCAGAGAGCAAAAAGTAACCAAAAATCCATTGGTAGTGCGTACGTATGTATTTACGTGTGTATCCCCTTACGATTCACAACCGTAAGTCTCAGAGGTACTAAATTCTAAACTTAAGCATGTAATAGCCTAGAAGGAGTACAGCAAGCTTCTGGTTGAAATCAGAACAACGGAAGTTGACATTTACATGCAATTTTTTTCGTTTTTTGTGATTTTCTCAAGATTTTTTAAAAATGTATACTTATTAAATATCATAAGTTTTTAGTGGTGTTTAAATTTTAATTCGATTGAAATAAAAGAGGTGGGTATAAATTAGGAGTGTCGTAAAATAAATATGTTAATCGTTCATGTCTAGTATACAGTAAGTCGCAGAGCTTTGAGATATGAAAATTAAGCTATCTTGAGGCTAGACAAAGTACCCACCTCGAGATTTTGGCTAAAACCGAAGAACCAGAAGTACATGTTTATTTAAAGATTTTTGGGGTTTTTTATTTATCGATACACTTATCGTCTTATTAAACATTTTAAGTTCTTCAAAGAGTAAGTATAAATTCCGATTGGAACCAAGGGAGAAGATTAAATTACTCATATCGCAAAAAAAATTAACGCCTCATCTCGGTTAGGGTGAGTCACACAGCATTGGAATGTGAAACTTAAGCTATCAGAGGCTAGAAGTACCTCGAGATTTTGGCTAAAATCGAAGTACCGGAACTATATGTTTACTTGAAGATTTTTGGTATTTTGCGATTCCGTCTTTTTTCCAAAAGTGCAGAAATTTGAATGAAGAAAGTTGGTATGATGATTTCAAATAAGAGAGAAACTAATATGAAAATCGTGTGTTGTTCACACCAGTTGATTTCATATATTCTTCGCTTTTTCGAAATATCTCAAAAACGACTGAAAGTATTTTGATTCAAAAAAAATCAGCTATCTACAAAAAAGCTAATTAGTGAACATCGAAAAAATTATTTTTACAAGATATTAATTACTTTGTCAAAATGTCTTTTAGTACGTTACCAAATTTTGTATCGAACCAAAAATTAAGGGTGGGAGAGGCTGTTAAAAAATTCAAATTAGAAAATTTTAAAATAAAAAAAACCAAGAAAAATGGAATTTACTACAAAAGAGACCTATAATACAAAGAGTCATTATTTTTTTCGGGAGACAAAATTGTTTGTGTGGAGGTTAGCAAAATAGAACTATCAAAATAACTCCTAGACCAGT
>JALMQS010000816.1:9023091-9041311 GCA_024734495.1 Forficula auricularia | reverse complement strand
GAGAATATGTATAAAATTTTTTGTTGATTTTGGTCGAAAGGGCTAGACTTTTTATTTTTTAACCCGCCCCCCCACCACCTTTTTTTTGTCTGATAATGTTTAAAATACATTAAAAAAATATATATTTTATATTCTTTTCAAAAATATATTCAGTTTCTTTCTAGTTAAATTTTCTCATTTTTTATAACTCTTCAAAATGTGGTAGATCTTTATGCCCCACCCTCTACTTTTTAAAATCAGTATTATTCAAGTGGGTTCACGAGCCGCACGTGATTGACTGAAGAGCCGTATGCGGCTCGTGAGCCACGTTGTGGCCACCTCTGCGCTATATGGAAGTGAAACTTGGACTATTGTAGATGCAAGGGATATATTATATGTTTGTGTGTGTGTGTGCCTCAGAATTTGATTGGGAAGACTCCGCGCCGCCTGGTTAGAGATAAGCTATGCATTCGAATAGGACTCTTTGTTGTGCAAGTTGCATCAGCAGGGGCTGAATATTAAAATCTTGCCTTTAATTAACATTTTAAAAAATGTCAATAATTTCAATCTTGTCATTGATATTCAATTACATGGATTCACTGGCTTTGTTTCACAATCACATACTATAAAGGGCATTTATGCCTGTGTCTGTATCTTTATACCTATGTCCGTCTCCCTAGGAATTATTTGATTATAATTGCTCAACTGTCTACTCTACAGCAAATTCCATTAGAAGCAAAGTTGCAGAGGATGACATTTTTGTTTAAAACATTTTTGGAAATAACCCCCCAAAATGGGGGGGGGGGGGTCAAAAATGAAAATTCTTGCCTTTTGGACCAAACTCAACCAAATTTTGTAGACATATTCTGTGGACACCCAGAAGGCTAGAAATTCAAAAACTAACCACCCAAAATTGAGGGGGGGTCCTAAATGAAAATTTTAGCTCTTTGAACCAAACTCAACCAAATTTTGTTTGGAGAGTGGTTAGAGGTGGAGGAGGCTGGGCTAGACTCTAGAGGAGGGGTGGCCAACCCGCGGCCCGCCTTGAACATTTTTCCGGCCCTCGAGATTCATCACACTTTTACAAAATATATTTATTTTATAATGGCCAAAGTAGTGAAAACCAATGTATTAAAAAAATCATTATTTGTGCATCCATATATTCAAAAATTAAAAGTCGAAAAATTTCATTTTTAGTGTTTTATATTTCTTTACAATGTGCGGTAGTATCAATATTATTATATTATCTATGTTTACAATGTAAGAATAGTAGTAAACACAATAATAATAACTCATTATGTTATAATTTTTCACTCCAAAAAAATGTCTAAAGTGGGTCTAAATCTAATATGGGGATATATAATTTAATATGCGCCCCGCTGAGTTATGATGCATTTCCAAAGTGGCCCGCAAGATCATATTGGTTGTTCTCCCCTACTCTAGAGAAAGTCAGAAAAACGATATTCTGTCTTATTTTTGTCTAGAACCGCATTTGGAGGAAGTACTTACTGTTCTTTAATTAATATTTATTTTGTAAAGTTTAAAATTTTTCTTTGGCCATTGTCTTTGACTCAGTAAATGCTTATTTTAAATTGAATTTAGTTTTCTAATTCACTTGTTTATTATACATTTAACTTAAATTGATGGTAGGCTAGGCGGTAGCATGTCAGCCAGCTAACCAAGAGGACCCGAGTTCGAATCCGACTCGAGGCATCCGGCTAAAATCTGACCCCCGAGGTAGAGACAAATTTAAATAAAATAATTAGTATCGTAAATGGCTTATGGCTAGGAAGGCCGAAAAGCCAAAAAACAAACTTAAATTGATTAAAGAAGTGACATTAGAAGAAGGTTTATAACAATATAATTAATTGTTGATTTGGTCAGAAAAGAAAGAAAAGAGGAAAAAAATGATATAACTTTTGTAATTTCTCTGAAACTCTACTTTTTGTGTTTTTTTTAGACGCCTGATTAATCCAAAATAAAATTGGCGAAACGTCGCGTAAACCGGGAATTTTTTGGTTTGCTACTTTCCTGTCCAAATACCTGCCAATTAATATAATTAAAGTTTCTGGCCGGCAAAAGGTGGTATCTATGTATATTCCAATCGAGTATCAATAAGCATTAGCATAGGAACTTCTGAGGTCGAAGTACTCCGGAATGAGAGAACCACTGGCCTTTACGAACTATGATTTGTTTTCCCAAGGGAAAAGGTTAAAGAGAGACTTTGAGGGCCCGAGAGAGGTGCGTGAAACGTGGTTGGTCGGGTGGGATGCTGAAGAGGAGGATGCTGAAGCCTCAAGAGGAGCTCAGGGGTGGAAATCAATAGCGCCAACGTCGACGGAGCCTGGCAAAACCTAGGGTCGTTGCACCCCAAAGAATCTCTAAGCTTTGGTGGCTTTGGCATTTCATCGATGTCCAGTTTGGCTAATGATATCCCGAGAAGATCTAACATTAAATCTGTCAACTCAGGATGATGAATCATCCAGATGAATAAAAACATTTACAAGCTCTAAATGACCAATGAAGAAGATTCTGATTGTTCAATTTTGAAACCTTTTAATAACAAACAAAACAAACAAAACAAAAACGTTTTTTGAAAAATCAGCTTGTTTTCTATATTATTGTTTCTCTATACAATTTATACTCCATGCTTTCTATAAATAGACACGTTCTGATGTGGCCATCCACTTGACTTTACCATACACTTCTGGTTGAGTTTGGTACAAGGGCCTAGATTTTCATTTTGTGACCCCCCCCCCCCCCCTCCCCACATTTTTAGTGTTCTCGGGACCCACTGATTGTGTATACAAAATTTGAGTGAGTTTGTACAAATGGCCTAGATTATTATTTTTTGACCCCAACCCCCTAATTTTGGTGCCAGAAAAAAAAATATTTTCCTTATTATAGGTTCATTTTATAGTATACTTCATTTTTCTTGTTTTTTAGTTTGAAAATATTATAATTATAAATTTTAAGCCCCCCTTCCAACCCCTAATTTTGGGTAATATGCACCAAAATCTAATCAGCTCTTAATCTCAATGCACCAAATCTACTTGTGAAATTTGGTTTTGATATTCTCACTATTTTTTGAGCTAGCTCGTCCACAAAAATTTGGTAACGCACAGACTAACAGACTAACTAACAGACATTTCGACAAAACAATTATTATCTCGAAAAATATAATTCACTTATTAGAGCTTTTTTGTAGACCGAAATGCCAGGGTTTCGCCTAATTTTTTTGATCAAAATAGTTTCAGACGTTGTTTAGATATTTCGAAAAAAAGAAGCAAAAAACCCATTTTTTTTCATGCACGATTACAATACTTGACGAGAGTCGGCTGTATTTGTTTTACTTGTGTTACCTTGAAACTTTACTTATTTATTATTATAAACCTAACCTAACCTATCACTACACAAAATCATATATAATGTTATTTTACTTTACATTTCAATAATCTTACAAATATACTAATGTAAAAAATAGCTGAACGTTCTGTTGGAAAAATTTAGCTCTAGGTATTCAGTGTACTATATTCCACAAATAATGATGTTTGGTCGAAGCCAGGCAGTGTGAAAAAAATGTGTTTCGAAATATGGTGCAAGGAATGTTTCCTGGATTCCATTATGTTTGTGGTTCCATATGTCACATGGTGACATAAGAGTCGATTTGTTACTCTAGTAGTTCGTCAACAGTCTGCAAGGACTTCCAGTTTATCACTCACAATAATCGGCAAAAACAGATAAAAGAATTAAAACCAATGGAATAATAACTATAATAGGAAATTTCAAATGATCGGGAATTTAAAAATTTAATCATTTTATTTAAATAATATGACCGAACTCAGAAATCCTGCGGTTAAGTCCAGTTTAGAATTTTTTTTTAAATTCGTTTAATTAGAGTATCTAACAAATTAGGTTTAATATTTTTAGTACAAAAGGTTTTGTTCCTTAATCGATTTGCCTCAGTTTGGTCTACTTTTTATTTCTTCAGAATATGTTTTCTAATGGGGATGAGATTTAATAAACATCCATTTTTTTCGATTTTTGTCTCATGGACTTAAGGATTAGGTTCCGAGTAGTTCATGTAATGTTTTTTATTCGATTATTTAGAGAAATAAATACAAATTATTTTACAATAGTTTCTCAGTATCGTAATGACATTTTCGCCCACCTTATCCCCAGTCATAATTTATTTTGAATTGTTGATTACGCCCTAATAATTTCGCAGTACTAAAAAGAAGCTGTGGAAAATTTCGTTTATATCGAACAAATGGATTAGAATTTTAATATTTTTCTTTCCTACTTCCTCCTACCTCTATTCATTTTTGGAGTTGATTTTTATATATCAACTAGCTGCAAGGCACGCCCCCTGGACCCCCAACCCACGAACCCACAACACCCCACGAAACCCCCCAGCACCCCCGCCCCCACAAAAACCTCCGTACCCCGCGACCTCCATCCCCCAACCCTTCCACCTCGCCCCCCACTCCGCCCCACCCCACCGTCTTTGGGCCCTCACCTCAACCCCCTTCTCCACCCTGCTCCACCACCACCGTGACCGCCCCACCCAACCCAGACCCCACTCCATGCCCTCCACCTCCATGGACCACACCCACGCCTAGCACCCTGGACCCCCACACCCACTACGCCAAAATTTGGTTGAGTTTGGTCCAAGAGCAAGAATTTCCATATTTTGACCCTCCCCCTTTTTGGGTGGTTTTTGGGGGGGAATTTTTTTAAACAAAAGTTTTCAGAAATCACATCCCCTACAACTTTGCTAATAACAAAATTTGCCGTAGAGTTAATAGTTTAGGAGTTATTTGATAATTTTCATTCGTGCGGCCCCCCAAACACCCTTTTGGGATCAAAATATCAAAACGTTATATAGCTAAAACGTAAGTTAGAAGACATCTGATGTAAATATGAAATTTCATAATAATCCCTTCAGCCGTTTTGACGTGAATCGTGAGCAACTTTTTCGCGGAACCCACGAAAACATGCAAGACATACCAGATGATCCCCTTTTGCCCTGCTGCCTTACTGCCCCTTGCAGAAATTTTGTTGAGGTGTTTTCGTTCATAATAACCTTCATAACTTTGCTTGAAACGTGTGCAACCAAAATTTGGCGTGATTTGGACCAATGTACAGACAAAACCTTAATTTTATATATATCTATATAAAGATAGTTTCAGAGAGTTCTAAAAAGTACCTCTGCCAAGTTTGATTATATCGGGGAAAGGTTTTTAAAAGAAAAAATAATTTATTTGACGAACGCATAAGTTAATTTATTTTTAATTGTTTTGAATATGTTCTAATCGAATTGTTTTCAGGTGTTGGTCGGTAACTTATATTCTTTATTTATAGAAGTAAAAATTATGTTTTTGAAACTAAAAAGTGGCTACAAGAGAAGATAACTAGTTCATTGGTATTAATGAAATTTTTGAATTTTGTTTTGGTATTTATAATTAAGTTTAATAATCACCATTTTAATGTATACTTTTTATTTCCCAAGCAATTTGTAGAAATGTCAAGATTTCTTAAAATATTTATATTTACGACGCAAAAAAAAAAAAAAAAAATCACTAATAAAGAAAACATTATTCCGAAATCATAAAACAAATTCTGATTATGAGAAACTGAATTCAAAATAATATGATTGCTACTTAAGCTTTATTTCTCTTGGAAATTAAAATTCTCATTCTTATTGAATTGTGATTGATAATTCAATTCTTTTAAGAGTAGTAAAATTAAAAATATTATTATGATTGAGTGAGCCGCTCTTAATTGGATTTTTGAATAGAATTCTCGTTTTGGAACGTGGATAGATTTAACAAATGTGTAAGCACATTAGTGCTAATGGAAAATGTCTCCGACCCACCAAAAAAACCCCATTCAATGGTAAGCAAATTATGTATTGAAAGAAAAATTAAACAACATACAAATGCTTTAAGAAGAGAAGGAAAAAAAAAAAATATAGTTAATTATATGTCTGATATAAGAAATGAACTAAAGTACTCTGCTACTCTCTGAAAAATACTATTATATTTTTAAATATGAATAGACTCATGACTAAAGAGAAAGTGTCATATATTATTTTCACGATGGAGGGACCAACCCAGGAATGCACCTTTTTGGTGTATCTCCTTTTCTCATCAATATCGTTAAAAATAAACTGCAACAGATCGTTGCTAAACTTTATCCAAAGTCATTTGAAATATTAATACATATGTTTATTCCTTTATTATTAATCAGATATCTTGCTATTTGCAGTCCATTTTGACGTAAATTCAAAAATACTGATCGATTCTCATCTAATACTTGAGGAATAACAATTCTACATTGGATTATTGACGTTTCGATTATTATTGGTTTTTTTTTAATGATATTGATGTGAGAAGGAGATACACCAGATGGTCAGTGTGGGATTTCCCCTTCATCGTGAAAAGAAAGAGTAGAAGGAAAGAAGCCGGGATCACGAGCCAAATCTCAGAAAGTTAGATACAATCCGATTTACTAAGTTTTTTAAGGGCTTCGAGCAGTGGTAAATTCTCCGCGCGATAAATTAGGTTAAATTTATCTCCCATTTAATTTTATTTCCAGACCCTATACTTACAGAAAAAATGTCTGGGTATAGCCGGGAATCGAACCCGAGGCCTCCGGGTTGCCAAGCAAGACATGCTGACCATTACACTAGGGAGGCGGAAGAAATTCTTTTCTAATAGTAGAGGAATAACCTTATTGCATTCCATTTTTGATGTTTTGACTATTAATGGCAATCTCTACTCAAAACGTGGAAGAATTGACTTAAAATCAAAAAGACTAAATTATTTTTTGGTAAACAACTCAAGCTTGAGAAATATTTTAAAGTACTTTACTCTAATTTTACTAAAAACTTTATTTAACCTTTTTTTATGTGGTCCCCAAGATACTTAATTAGGATATTAAATTTCATCAAAATTGGTTAAGTCATTTTCAAAATATTTAAAAAAAACTAAAAAAGTACTGAAATAAAGTACTAATGTTTGTGCGCCGATATGTACCAAAAACTTATCAGCGCTTAATTTTGTTAAAATAATGATAGGTTTTCAATTTCATTTCAATCGGTTGTACGGTGTGGAAAAAACCTCGACGAAAAAAACGACCACATCCATCCATCCATCCGCACTTACTTCCTGAAAAAATCGCACTTTTTGGCCTCTCGAGGAGACCCCATATAATTTTTGCCTAAACCGTCAAGTGCTAAAATTCAACCTAATTGAATACTACAATTTGTGACTTTAATTAAGTCCATGGGTTCCGTATTCTTTACTTGAGAATCCTTTGAATTCGCGCTTCGCATTGGATAAAGTAAAAATACTTCTTTTTTAGCTGAAAAAGGAGTTAGTTTTTAAAAAATTATTTAGCACGACCAGGAAGCAAGTTTACCGTGAGAGCCTAGAATTTAATTTACTGAAAATTTTTTTGTTCATTGTGTTAAAAATAATTTTCAACAATTTTTGTATTTTTTCTGTTTGTGAGTTTGTATATTTGAATTATGTTACCCCCGATAACTCATAAAGAAAAGTCGTAGAAAGTTCAGGTGCGAAAATTTGTGTGTTTCTAATACAGGGAACTGATTAGGTTTTGGGCTCAGAACTTTTTAAAATGATAAAAATGCAGAATTACGTTGAATGGTCTTGAATGATTTTATTTTCGAGTTGTCATGATAAAAGAATAAGCAAACAAATAAATTGATCAATTTATCAGTGGCGTGCTGTCCATGGATGCTGTGGATGCTGGGCATCCCTAAAATTTCAAAACATCAAGGGTATTTTCATATCATGTCATAAAAATCTAATGTTAAATTTGAAAAATAACAAAAAAATTCTGCGTTTATCAATGAATTTTACTTATTTTTATTTTTATTTTTATTTATTTTACTTTTATTTTGCTTGATCAAGCAGATGATAACCTCTTTGTTTCTGTTCATGAATAAATTTGTGTTTATCAAATGAATTTATTTAATCGGTCCATTTTATAATCATATCTTCTTTTTTTTTACTGTTCAATCAAATTTAAAAAATATTAAAAATAACCAAGAAAAATATTAAAGTCTTGCAAAAAATGTATTTATTTTCGCGAAATGTTTTCAGGTAGGTATGAAGCTAAAATTTAGTACCGTGTAATATGAAAATACATAAATTCGAATCGAGTTTCATTAGATAAAATTATTTAAGATTGGCAATTTATATTCACAGGAAACGTTTTCAGATATAAAGCTAAAATTTGGCGCATTAAAATACAAAATTACATAGTTGCGTACAATGTTTCAGTTTATTAAATAAAACCATTCTATATTGACAATTCATATTCTCGGGAAAGATTTCCAGATATATAGCTAAAATTTGGTCCATTGTAACATAGTTACGTACCATTTTTCAGCTCATTAACTAAAATCATTCAAGATTGGCATTTTGTACTTTCAGAAAACGTTTTCAGGTATAATATTAAAATTTGGTGAATTGTAATGTGAAAATACATATTTGCGAACCAATTTTCAGCTCATTAACTAAAACCTTTCAAGATTTTGTACTCTCAGGAAACGCTTTCATGTAAAAAGCTAAAATTTAGTGAATTCTAACATAGTTGCGAACCAATTTTCAGCTCATTAACTAAAATCATTCAAGATTGGCATTTTGTATTTTCAGGAAACGTTCTCAGGTATAAGATAAAAATTTGATGCATTGTAATGTGAAAATACATATTTGTGTTTTCAGCTCCTTAGGTATAAATAAAACCGAGGTCTGAACCGCGATTGGAATTAGGTGTACACGTCTTTGGAATTATGTGGATTTATTTTGGAATTTGCCCCTTCTTCTATTGTCTACTACTTGGAAATGAAAGTGGAAGTAGAAGTAGGTGTACACGATATTAGGTCGCGGTTCACCCCTCGAATAAAACCATTTATACCAAATGAAAATAATTTGTATCTTATATAGGTATCAATAATTTTTTTTTTACTTAATTGATATTTTTTCATCAGAGAAAATGAATAAATTCTAAATATTCGAGAAAACATTTTTTTGCCAACTAATCCGCCAATAAGTCACAACTTGTCCATGCGTGTATAGACTCGTTTGAAATAGTGTGAGTTTTCATCATTTAAAATCTATTAAGTAAATATTTGTAATTGGAAATAAGCAAAACGGGCAATTCTAGAGCAATTGAGTACTGATACTATCTAATGGTTGACTTCTTGATCAAATTGACTTTATTTATTTATTTATATTATTAAAAAACAAAAATTTCCTTCGATGGCTTCTTTTAATTATTAATCGTGTTTACAGTTTACCATATTTGCTAATAAAGTTAGAAGAGAGAGAGAAAGCATTATATCGCCCTCTCTTTCCCACTATGATTGGGATTTTATATGAATAAAAACCATAGTAAACGCCGAAGCTCGTAATCGAGTATGACACTTGAAGAAGAAGAAGAAATATTGAATAGCTTTTTTTGTTTAAATTTATAAATTTATTAATATAACGGGTCTGACCGTAGTTGGGTGGTTCCGATAGTTCACTCTTCCCTTGACCATTTATATTGAGTTTTGAAAAAGTTTTCACTTTATTATTATTATTTCCGAATTTCAAAATTTAAAATAAATAACTTTCTGTGTATTTTTAGGATTTAATAATTATTTGTTAAGAAATTACCTTTATTTGAAATTAAGATACATATTTATCTAATCTATAATATATTTTGAGAAGGTAATAAATTAATCGATTCTTCTTTACTTGAAAAAGTCATTCTTTTCGCATGAGTTTGGTTAACGTAGACTTGTGAGTATTTGTAAGTGACTATTTCAAACCACCGTTCAATTATTACTGTTAGTAAGGAGGGTTTCAGTCATGGTTGTAAAGTTGACAAATAAATTTTTACTTTACCATACAGGGTATGGTCAAGTATTGTAATCGTGCATGAAAAAAGTGTTTTTTTCCTTCTTTTTTTCGAAATATCTCAAAAAAGCTAAAATTATTTTGATTAAAAAAATTGAGCGAAACCATGAAATTTCGCTCTACAATAAAGCTCTAATAAGTGAACATCGAAAAAATTATATTTTTCGAGATAATAATTGTTTTGTCAAAATGTCTGTTAGCCTGGTTGTTAGTTAGTCTGTTATAATAGTTAGTCTGTGCATTACCAAATTTTTGTGGACGAGCTAGCTCAAAAACTAGTGTGAATATCGAAACCAAATTTCACACTTAGTTTTGGTCCATTGAGATTAAGAGCTTATTAGAATTTGGTCCATATCGACCCAAAATTAAGGGGGGGGGGGGGGGGCCGGGGGGGTCAAAAAATGAAAATCTAGGCCCTTGTACCAAACTCAACCAAATTTTGTATACATAATCAGTGGGCCCACAGTAATCTAAAAATTCAAAAACTAACCGCCCAAAGTGTGTGTGTGGGGGAGGGGGGTCAAAAAAATGAAAATATAGGCTCTTGTACCAAACTCATCCAAATTTTGTATACATAATCAGTGGGCCCCCAGGAGTCTAAAAATGCACAAACTAACCCACGTTCCCTACATGATTATAAATAATTTTATTAAATATTAAATATAAGTGAGGGGCCAGGTTGTATGGTAAAGTCAAGTGGATGGCCACATCAGAATACGTCAGCTTATTTTTCTAAGATTCTTCCAAATCTTATAGCCCAGTCAAACTAGACAATCGGTGAAAGAAAATTCTCAGTGTTTTGGAAATGGTCTTAAACGCCTCCCTTAGTCTTGAGTTGATGTGTGTCAAAAGTCATCGAGGATAGGGGTTGAGCTTTAGGAGGGGGGTTAATGTTCCCATTTTCCAGTTTTTCGCTTATAACTCGAAAACGGTCCATATTTTGTAAATAACCGTCTTATTGTAAATTAAAGAGGACAAAATTTCGCGTTGATTAAAAAGACTGGTCGAGTAATTCGATTTTTATTGAGATCCAAAAAACAGCCCTCCGGATCACTTTTGAATATCCCCAAAACTCGGACTTTTTTCGATTTTTCCCATTTTGACCATCAAGGAGCACGATTTCGACAAAGACCACTCTATAGTTTTCTAAACTAGATTAAATTTGCTACAATTTAAACAAAGTTTCATCTTAATTGGATAATGGTAACCCGTACCAGAATGAGGTTGAAGTTTAGAAAAACTGCAATTTTTTGCAAAAAATCGCAGTTTTTCCTTCATAAAATGTAAATCAGTCATTCTAGAAACTTGCTTACTATCTCATTCTATTGGAAATTTTGTTGACTTGAAAATTTACTTGGACCACTTTTTGTTAAATCTCTTAGATTTATAGATTTTCAGGCGTTTTGAGAAAATGGACAAGAATTTTAATTAGTTTTGAAATTATTATAGTGAGTATCAAATATTCTGAAACAGTTAATTTTCTGTTAGAATGAACCTTATGAATTATTAGGAGAAAATTCATATTTTATAAGAATCTAGTCTGAATGTCATGCGATACGGGATCATATTAATATTAACAGCCACTACCTTATTTTAGCTGAATAGCGTTTCACTTGGCCAATTATCCGGAGCATGAATAATTCAGATTCTCCAGGTTAACTTAAATAAGCTCAAGTTTTTATGCTAGTGCTACTTACTATGTCTCTTACTAAGTCTATAGCCCGGAGTTTTTTTTGTTTTTTGTTCGCAAGAGAGAAGCGAAATGAATGCCAAAAGGAATCAAGGTTAAGGAAAAAGATGATGGTAAAAGAATGGATACGATTCAAGTGTTTGCTCAGGGGGAGGCGGATGAAATGAATATCTTTTGGGAAATACCGAAAAACGAAAGTGAAAATTGATTCAAATAAAATATTTTACGCTCTACGTCTAGACATAAAAAAAGTCATTGAATTGATTATAATAAATGGATAATAGGAGTATTGAGTGGATATGATGAGCCAGTCCAAAATTAAAAAAAAAAAAAAGAGATAATTTAATAACATTTTTATAAATAATATAACATTTTTTAATGTACTCAAGGTACTTAAATAGAATGTTAAATTTTATAAAAAAAACTTATTAAAAAAAAAAACGATTTTATAACTTTCTTTTTTACTTAGGGAAAGTGGTGTAGGTTTTAGGTGAAACATGATATTAATTAATAAAGTAAAGGGTGTGTAGTTTCACAGGTTTTAACCTATAAACTCCTGATGATGGACTAATAATCCGAAATATATTGAGTTTGTATAAACCTCTTTGAGTTTTATTTCATTCACTGTGAAACTACACACCCTTTACTTTATTAATTGATTTTATAATTCCTAAAATACTTAAATATCACTATTGTTAAGTGTATAGCCGCATATGCATGGAAAATCCGCCCCCGAGGCGATTTTTTTTAGCACTTTGGGGATCGTTTTCGTACCAAATAAAAATAATTCAGCCAAATTTTCAGGTTTTGAAGTTTATTAAAAACCTATTTTTTCGATTTTTTTTTTCTATAGTGAAATTAAAATTAAAAATATTAAAATTATAATATAACTTTAAAATTTATTGAACACAAACAAATAATACAGTAGATATATTATATTATTTGTTCGTGTTCAATAAATAACTATAATTAATTATGTGTGATTTAAGTAAAAATTCAAATTTTAATCAAATTAATCACAAAAATAAAAGCTTCAACAACTTCATTACTAATAATATAACTTATAAAAGTGGAATTTTTGTTTTTATTATATTAACACTGAAAAATTATTCCCAATAGTAGAGAAAAATTATATCATTTTTTTCAAATGTATTTTTGTCATGAAAAATAAAAAAATTTTAACGTCTTTTCAAAAATTTTTCTACCACTTTTAATTTTTTGGAGCAGTGTATTTCTTAATTTTCTTAGTATTTCTGTAGTGTAGTATGTATTTTCGGTTAAAAAAATTGTTTTTTTCGTAATTTTCTAGATAAAGAACTATAAAAAGCATTTTCTAACGAAATTCGGTGATGGACACTTTTCAAAAATGCGGTCAAAATAATGATTTTAGTTTTATTTCTTTTCTTAAAAATCGTCTTTCCATCTGGGAACAGTAACGAAAGTGTTGTTTCATGCCTCTTACTCGCAAGTACTTGGAAAAAATCGCCATTTGTTAATTTTCAATTTTACTATTGAAAAAAAAAAGATTTTTCAAATAACTTGAAAACTGCTTAAGATTAAGAGCTGAAAATTTGGCTGAATTATTTTTATTTGGAATCAAAACGATCTACAAAGTGCTAATAGAAATCCCCGAGGGGGCAGAATTCCCATGGATATACGGCTATACATTTTATAATTTTTAATAATTTATTTATTTTATTTTATTTATGTATATATTTATTTTTAATGAACGTATTTGTAGAATATTTTTCATAGCTTTAAGTTCAATGATTTGAAATCCCGTAAAAGAAAAAAAAAAGAAAAAAAATCATGTACATACTTTTGTGGCTAATTTCAGCATATTAGCGATCGATAAATCTATATTTAAAAATTTTATGAATTTTGCTTCTATATCAAATAGGTAGAGACATTTTTTGGCATCAAAACGAATTTTTTGCATAGGTAAAAATAATTTTACTCGGTACGCTCATTGGCTGACCGCCTTGGAGAGTTTCGCCCACTGAGCGTAGACTATTAGAAGATCCAGTATTAACTAAAGCCCTCGATTCCCTGTTCCATTGTAGAGCAGACTCAAACTTTTTATGAGACAGGGCCACATGTGAACATTGAAAAGTATGAGCGGGCCGGATATAACATATTATACGGAAATTATATTAATAATAGGCTATTATATGGCATTGATATTTAATATAGTGAATATTTGTGTATTAATGTAGTAGCCGCGGACCGGATGGAAAAGTGAGAAGCTCATTTCCAAAAAGTACTAAATTTATTTTTTTAAATTGCGAGAAAATTAACATTTTAATTTATTCATTTTGCTACTCAATACTGAATAAAGTACCTTTTGAAATAAAACTTATTTTTCAAGTGTATTTTAATAAATGATTTATAAGTTTTGTCAGGAAATTGATTCCAGAAATCATAAACAGAAAAAAAAGATAATAACATGAAACCAGCATTATTTCATTTAAAAAAGAAAATTGATTTATCAATAGTACCTTTTGGAAATGAACTTTTCAAGTTTCAAGGGCCTGATTTGGCCCGCGGACCGTAGTTTGGGGTCCCCTGACTTAGAATATATGTATTAGCTACGGAATCCTTGGTATGCGGTCCCAACTCACACTTCGGCTTATTTTTAAATAAAGTACATTTAGTAAATACCTCCAGCGAAACTGGAATGTCAAAAAGTGTTATATTTTTCAAAATTCAAAAAACACTAGTTTTTAATTATAATTTAAAATTTGATATAATATCACCAAATGAAGTTGCATAAGACATCCATTTTCTGTTATTTCGCCAAATCGTATTGTATACTTCAATATATAAAATAATTTTCATGAAATCTAATATAAAACCAAATGACCTTAATTACAATCATTGATAACGATCCTTTTAAATGTCGAAAAGATTTATCAGAGGATATAATGGAATATTTCTTATTATCTTTTCCCCAGGGAAAGTACATAATTAGTGATTTGACTTTATATAAGATTTGGCAGTATAGTTTAATTAAAAAGAATTGTATAATTCTATAATAAATGTGTTCAAATGAAACATTTAACTTTTATAGTCTCTTAAGCTCTAAAATTTTGTTACACTTTGCTTCTATCCTTTTGGTGGTATTAATTTTTATAATCTAATCGGTTGTTATGAAGGATTTAAAAGTTTAACGAAATGTTACATTTAAAATTGAAATCTAATTATATAAATTAATAGTGTCGAAACTTGAATATATAGATTCAACGAATCAAATGTTACTTTTTAATACGTATTTTACAAATAAATTTGTGATAAAATTGATATACCGAAAAGGACCCTCTGGGATTTAATAAATTTAACGATCTTTCTGAGAACGTCAGTGGTCTGGGAAGAGAAGATTAAGATTTAAGTGTTCTTAAAAGGCGTTAGAAGTTAAATCTGGAATATAAATGTAATAAAAAAAGCCCAGATTATGTAAAAGATTATAGGGAAATAAAATATAATTATATATCATGTTATATAAATACTATAATTTTTTTTAGAATTTTCATGAATTAACAAAATTATCTTTAATGGAAAGTATGTTTATACACATATACAAATAAATAATATATATACAGATATATCATCTCGATATATATGTGTGTATGTTTATTTGCATCAAGCAGAGGACAACCTCTTTGTTTCTCTTTGTGTATGTTTATACAGTTCATCTTTTTTTATGATATTGATGCAAGAAGGTGGGGTGCATGCAATCCCTATATTTAGGCCCGGTATTTCAATGTCCATTTATTCTTGAGATTAGCAAGGCGGAGATTAAATTTAAGCGGAGGTTTTCTCAGCTCCCCGTATTTCAATCATATTTTAAGCTTCGCTTAGCTAAACGGAATAATGGTTAAATGTCGACTTGGCAACCATGCTTTCAAAAAAATCAACCAATAGCAGTTATTTAAAATAAACTAAAATATAAAAATATATTTGAAATTTTGAGGTTAACAAAATTTATATTTGTTATGCGCCTGGTGGTTGCCATGCGAACCAATCTTAATCTTAGGATTAAGTAGTCGATCGCCACCCAAAGCAGCGTTTAAGCTTATTCTTCGGATCAACTCTTAAACGGACATTGAAATACAGCTAAAAATACTAAACCAAAGATTAAGGCTAATCTCAAGAATAAACGGACATTGAAATACCGGGCCTTAAAGTAAGATTGACGCATCCATTCTGAAAACATGAAAAGGAAGAAATTTCAGGGTTTGTGTCTGAGTCGAAGGTATTTGTAAATACGTGTCTTTGAAAGTTGTATGTCTCTGTCTATGAAGTTCTAGTTTCTAGAAGTCATATGAATAAACGAGTTAACGAATGCGTTTGTTGAATTTGTATCTAATTTGTTTGTGAAGGGCTGGTGGATGATTGGAATTCATATGTTACGAGCAAATCTCTTCAGAAAAAATACTAATGGATACAGCTCAGGATGCAAATGGAACTTTTTCTAAAGTCATCATCATTAACAAATAATATTAATGTCATTGGGAACTATTTTTTGAATTCACTGTTCAATTTCTGAGAAAAAGGTTAATGATCTAACGGTGGGGAACTGGAAAATCTTTCGAGGGACCACAAAGAGAGAGCTCATTAAAATTTGGTATTAGGATAGAGATATGAAGATTATTTTTGAATATCTTGGAGAAACATTTATATAACAAATAAATGCATATTAGATATATACGCATATACATAATTTTTTTTTTTTTTTTTTTTTTTTATAAATTTTATTAAACCAATTATTTTACATTAATTAATGTATACCTTGTATTTTGCTTCGATTCCGGAGATAACTTCTCCACCATCGAGTGTCCTTATTTATCTTTAGTCCTTGTTTTTAATAAGAGGAAAAATCTAATTAGATAAAAAAACCTCTTTTCCGATAATTATTTAAATTCCATTATTCCCCAATCAAATCGATTGGTATCTTTCCCTCGTCATCCATCTCTCGCATATACATAATTATATAGTTTTAGTTAATGATATAAAATGAGAAATGTTTTCTCAAATAATTTCAAGTAATAGCTAAACATACAGTCGATTGGAACTCGCATACCTAGCGCTCAGCACCTAAAATAAATATTAAGGTGGTCCTTATTTTGGCCTTTTTCTAATTTTAACGAGCGCCCCTTTCCAGCCCTATTTTGTTTGAAATTCCAGAAAATCAGGTGTGCTAAGTCTTGGTTCAATATTTTGAAAAGTAACCCGTGCCTTATAGAAATTGTATTTTAAATGGAAAAGATATGTATCAATAATTTTTAAGAAATTGGGTGTCGGTTCTATGTGAAACATTTTAAATAAGAGTGATTTTAATTTAATTCACTCTTAATAGATGTAACTATTGTATTTTTTCACTAAAATAATTCAAAATTTTTTAGACGTTTAAAGTATAGATATTTATTGAAGGAGACAATAAAAGAGTGTGTCTTCTGCTGGAATTATAAATTTTATTTATTTATAACGAGACTATAGTTTAGAGGGCTTTGCCCTCTTCATCAGTCTATTACAATTTATAAATTAATTCATGTGAATCAATTGTAATAGACTGATGAAGAGGGCAAAGCCCTCGAAACTATAATCTCGTTATAAATAAATAAAATTTATAATTCCAGCAGAAGACACACTCTTTTATTGTCTCCTTCAATATATAAAAATTCTGCTACTCTGGGTACAAAAATTTTCAATTTAACATAGATATTTAACTAAGCGTATTAGTTCAATATCTTCAAAGTATATTTATTACACTTAGAAATGAGCAGAACGTAAATTTGAAACTAGGAAACATTTGAGGAAAATGTGAGTAATGTGGAATGATAACTTCAAGACTATAACTTTTATGTTTTTAATGCAAAATGGATATTCTTCTACCCTTTTTCATAAATATACTTGGAAGATATTGAAGCTATTCGCCGAGTTAAATATGTTTTAAATGAGATAAAGAATTTTAAATCGATATAGTGAAGAAATAAATGTATTTTCCATTTAAAATTTCATTCGCTGTGAACCTAGAGTTAAAATAAAAATATTTAGCTAAAAATTTGGACACTTTCGGTATTTAGAACAATAGAGGGATGCGCTCATCAAAATTCGAAAGTCGGCAAAATAATGACCACCCTATAAATATATTTCATTTACGAGGATTAACATATTAACATATTTTTTTTTTCAAAAACACGGTTATCTATGGCAAAATATCGTAAAAAATGATAGCTCAAACGGCTTCGACCTCACAAATCTTCATTTTCGAATCAAAGACCAATTTGCCATGAATAATTTTCATTACATGTCAGAAGGACGGTGTTCAGAGCGATACATAATTTATGTCAGACACGTCCATCTAACAGGGTAGCCAATTAATTGCCTGGGTTGCTATTTTTGACACTCGGATTCGATTCTCGAATTGATGTATGAACATAATGGAATATAATCGAATATAATGGAATATATTGAAATATAATAGAATATAATGTAATATAATGGAATATAATTAAATGTAATGGAATATAATCGAATATATTGGAATATAATGAAATATAATATAATGGAATATAATATAATATAATGGAATATAATGGAGTTAGAAACAAGTGAG
>JALMQS010000816.1:8884120-9019209 GCA_024734495.1 Forficula auricularia | reverse complement strand
GGAATTTTGACGTTTCGGTTTTTATTGGTAACCATTGCTGAAGACATGAAGGAATCGATTTAAAATCAAAAACAGCTATTGATTCTCATCTAATACTTGAGGAATAACTATTCTATATTGAATTTTTGACGTTTCGGTTTTTATTGGTAACCATTGCTGAAGACATAGAGGAATCGACTTAAAATCAAAAATAGCAATTGATTCTCATCTAGTACTTGAGGAATAACCATTTTATATTGGATTTTTGACGTTTCGGTTTTTATTGGTAACCATTGCTGAAGACATAGAGGAATCGACTTAAAAACAAAAATAGCGATTGATTCTCATCTAGTACTTGAGGAATAACCATTCTATATTGGAATTTTGACATTTCGGTTATTATTAGTAACCATTGCTATAGACATGGAGGAATCGACTTAAAATCAAAAATAGCAATCGATTCTCATATAATACTCGAGGAATAACAATTTTACATTCGATTTTTGACGCTTCGATTATTATTGGTAACCACTCAAGTTTGAGTTGTTTGCCATAAAAGAATTTAGTATTTTTGATTTTAAGTCGATTCTTCCACGTTTTCAGTAGAGGTTGCTATTAATAGTCAAAACATCAAAAATGGAATGCAATAAGGTTATTCCTCTAGTATTAGATAAGAATTGATCGTTATTTTTGATTTTAAGCCGTTTCCTCCATGTCTTCAGCAATGGCTACCAATAATAATCGAAGCGTCAAAAATCCAATGTAAAATTGTTATTCCTCGAGTATTAGATGAGAATCGATGGCTATTTTTGATTTTAAGTCGATTCCTCTATGTCTTCAGCAATGGTTACTAATAATAACCGAAACGTCAAAAATCCAATGTAGAATATGGTTATTCCTCGACTATTAAATGAGAATCGATCATTATTTTTGAATTAAAGTCAACATGAACTGCAAATTACAAGTGATATCTGATTAATAATAAAGGAATAAACATATTATTTTTTTATTGTTAAAAGATAAATAATTAATATATCCAGTACACACCAAGCCAGCAAAACATATTAATATTTCAAATGAATTTGGATAAAGTTTAGCAACGATCCGTTGCAGTTTATTTTTTTCATTTTTACTTTTAATTTCATTTTTTCCTTGTCCTTGATGGGAGGGGGGCTTCAGCCCCCTTAGCCCCCCCCCCCTCTACGTCGTTCCGACACTGATTACTGGCATTTATATATATATATTTTTTTAATGAAAAAGACATTTTTTAAATTAATTATATAAAAATACCCTAAATTAAAAAGCTAATCTCAGACCCATCTGTAAAGTTTTTAATTGAAAAGATTTGGTATAAAGCTATTCGTATATCATTTTCGTTGGTGATCCATTAATTAATTATAAAGTTTCAGAAAGCTAAATTTTATTCACCGGGGCAAAAAGTGGTTCTCATTTGGAGACCCATAAAAATAAATGATTTAGTAAATAAGAGATAAATAAAAACTCAACAATTGATTCTTGAAGATAAGGACTTTCTTTGTAGAAGCATGTTGTACGTTTATTTAATTGATTTAATCATTGAATTGATAGGTACTATAGCGATCTCACTATTGTAACAATAAGCTATCCTTGTTTGTCTTTAGAAACAAAGGAACAAAGACTAGTGAATTTGCTCTATTGCAACCTGGGCAGTATTTAAGGGTAGGCACAGAGAAGATAAACAAGAGACCGGGATCGCTGCATTTCATATAGCCATCAAGTAATGCAAAATTAAAATTATTTAAAATATGTAGTCTGCTTTTTGTAGTCCATTATTAGAACTTTAGAATGATTTTTTTAGGGTTTCTTAAAAAATGTAAAACCACTTTAGACTCCCTAGAATGTCTCTTTCTGTCTGGCCCAGCATTGTAGTAGCTAGTGAAGTAAAACAAAAAAATAATTGGACAAGTGCAAGTCAGGATCGAGGATTCCTTACCTTACATTTTACAAAATACTTGAGATTTTTAATTCGATGTTATTTGTCTTTAATAATTAGGGGATGAGAGAATTAGTGAAATTATTTCATAAGGATTTTTCGACCTCTAACTACTTAAAAACTACTGATAAAAATAGATAGTTACTTGTTTTTGACTTTCGTACAAACTGTTGAACTAATTCCGACGAAATTTGGCAGAGTCATAATGAACATTGTATTTAATCGATCGCCTATGTATTATTTTGCTATATCTTTAGAGGGGGGGGGGTGAACCCCCCCACTTATATGCTTTTGTATGATATGGTCCAAATTTTGCAGAATTAATCTGGAAAATCCTATTAAATATATAAGTTTTTTAGGCATTTTCTGATGTTCGGTCTCTAACAATTTAAAATTATTGTTGGGTCAAGATATAGTTTGTCAGCTTCCATCTATCAAACCGCTAAACTGATTTCAACTGAAACGACTTACGTCCTAAGTTAAAACGTAGTCAATATAACATTTTATAGAGACCAAACTTTTATGCCTTTACTTGATCTAGACTAGGGCTTCTTAAAGTTTTTTAATTGGCGACCCCATTTTGACTGAGGTGTCATTGTTGCCCTATGTTTCGCTACACCAAAATTTTGTTTCGCTACCCCATTTGACACTTAGTTTAAGAAGCACTGATCTAGACCATATTTTGCATAATTAATCTGTAATAAAGCCAAATAAATAAACTGTTTGAACGATTTTTTTGAAATTCGATTTCCAATTACCCGAAAATGGAGCACAAAAATGAAAAAGTAAACACTAAGCAAATTCTATAGTAGGTCCTAGCTTAGAAAATTTTACACACTTAGTCTATAGATTCTATAAATAAACTGTTTTCAGGATTTATTGAAAATCGACATCTAGCTACCTGGTCGATTTCTATGAAATTTTTAACCAGATACTGTAATATAATGTGAATAAGTTGATTTTTTTTTTAAATAATAGTATATATCTTTGAAATTGATCTGAGACCATGGGTTCCGTAGTCTTTACCTGAGGTCTCTGAAATCGCGCTTGCCGCGAGACCGATTCCAATACTTTATCTCCTACACATTGGATAAAGTAAAAATTGACCCTCCAGAAAAAGTTCAACAAATTCGCCCCCTCTTTGATTTTTAACAAATAAAAAAATTTTTCATTAACGATTAAAATACTTCATCGTTAAACTGTAAAGTAAAAATAGTTTAAATGAAAAACAAAAATTTAGCAATCACCGGAGTGGTCCAGAGACATATAAATGGACCGTTTCTAATGGTGATTGAGCGGGAAATCGAAAACAGGAAAACAACAGGACACTGACCCTCGGACTATTTGGCTCCATTCCTGAATTTTGGTCTGGTCTATATTATTTCATATCATTTTTAGAGTTCTGTTCAAAAGAAAAACAAGACACTATTATTATCGATACAATGCATGCAGATCATTGTAGCTCGTACCTTTTCTGAAGACCTTGTCAGATACAAATCTAAAAATAATCAATTTGGAACCTTCCCACACTGTTATTTTAATAAGAATTTATTTAATTTTAAAAATTATTTTAAATTGAAAGTTTCACACATCAATTCCTGTGAATCAAATGTAATATAATAATAAAAATTGCGAGGTAGATTTCACAAAAAAGGAAATAAAACAAAAATGAGTTTTGAATTCGATATATTTCGGGTGTCAGCCCATCTTCAGGGGTCAGAGAAAACTGAATATAAATTGGAAAAATATTGGAAATATGTATGGTGAGGGAAAGATAGGGGGAGGAGAAAGCGTACTGAGAATTAATATTTTCGACAGATGGAACGAGTAAGTTTTTAGGCCAGATGGTGGGAAAACATACCTGAGATTATAAGAAGGAATAGAATGGTACGTGGAGGGTGCTGTTACCCTTAATATTAATATGCAATCTGCGAACAATAGAAGGAATGTTGAGTTATTTATTATAAAATATAATCAATAATTGTATTTTTATTCACTTCTAATTGGTTATTTAAAATATTTAAATTTTTTTGAAAGGGCTAATTTAATTTCATTAGATTCTAAAGGATCCAATTTCAGCCCTTTTCTTTCGAAATGAATGGGGATATGGTTATTATTAGAGGCAGAATGATATGATTCATTTAAGTGAATGGCGAAAGCAGAGGTGGATTCTAAATTAATATTATCGGATCTCTGGAGACGATTAAGAGCTCTTACATGCTCAGAGTAACGTGTTTTGAATGGGCGCCCTGTCTGCACTATAAAAAAGCATCACAATCATGACAAGTCAATTTATACACTCCTGATTTGTAATAGACTGATGAAGAGGGAAAATCCCTCGAAACTATATTCTCGTTATAAATAAATTTAAAAGTTTATTTTCCCCGCAGAAGACACACTCTTTTATTGTCTCCTTTAAAATTATTTTAATTTAACTTAATATTATCTTGACAGGAATATCTCACATTCCTTGATAGAAAATTATTATTTGTTTTGGACCCCACAAAAATTCGACGTCACACGAATTAATCATTTGAATTGGAAAATAAATACATCTAACTGATAAATTTCAAGTTTTTATCTTTTTTAGTTTACGAAGCTCAATGCTCTGGCAGAGACGGTCAATAGTGACACTGTCGTAATTTTCTCCTTATTTAAAGCTCTAGTTATTCAATACTATGTAATACGTAACTGTCTTAAAACAATGTGTGCTGCTGGCATATTTAAAGTCATCCTAATTCAAGTTTTGTTATTTTCATCTCACGGGATTTTATTGAGTGAGGCCTAAAGGTAATCTAGTAAATTTGTGTCTTTTGTTAAACCTCCTGAAGAAGGTCTCGTAACCCGAAATATGTATAGAGATAAATAAAAAATCTCCAAAATATAATTAAAATTTTTTTTAAATTTTTATTTCCTCTTTGTGAAATACCACTATAACCCGTCAAAAACTCCTGTGTTTAATATGTTTCACTATAAACCAACACCGCTTTCCCTAAATTTTAGTAAATTTGAAGTTGAGACTCTTTAACTCCACTACGAGAGCAACGGCTTTACCCTGATATAGTTCAAGCAGAAGCCGATTAATAAACATGTTTTTATATTTTTATTTATTTGGAATATATGTTTTTATGGTTTAAATATTTAATTAAGATTATTGCAGAGTAAAATTCAGGTTTATTGACTATAAATGTTATAGGTGTCGACGTTCAGAGTACTAGCCTTGAGCGTTTTTATGTACATTTATATCTGTTCCTTTAGAATTACACAGAAAAAAATCATTATATTATCCTTTCAAAAAAATAAAAAAAACTATATAGTATTTTCTTGTGATCACTAATAGCTCAATCCACACTTTTTCTAGAATTACCGATTGATATGATGAAAATAATGAGTATTTAAATTAAACAACAATTTACATTTATTTATAAGAGAAGTTGGTCAGACAAGTGATAAAGAATTTAGTGTAAATAAAAAAATGAAAATGACAAAAAAAAAGTTTACTCTCTAAAGGCAATTTTTCCTTTAGAATTTTCTTCTTTTCTTTATTGCCTTTGTGAATACTTAACCAAATGTGACGGGAGCGCTTTTGTAACTGAAAAAGGGTTATATAGTAGAAGTTAGAATTCACCACTCTTTACTCAGTTCTCAAGATATCTTCTCTCGCTCTATTGAATTTATCAAAGAAAGGCATAAGATAGTTGTTGAAATATAATTTTTAAGAAAAAAATAAAACCGACTTCAAAAAAATTAAATGCAACAAATAAAATACACTAGAAGGTATAAAATAATTATTATCTTATTTAGTTACAACTAAACGACGAAATATTAACATGAAATTACTTTTTGAAGTCGGTGTCAAACATATACCTTTTATGAATCGCACTCGACGGAACTTACTTAGTACGTTTGGCAGGTACGCTCGCTTATAGGTAAGTATAGTTTGTTTGGCACCCACTTCAAAAAGTAATTTCATCTTAATATTTCTTCGTTTAGTTGTAACTAAATAAGATAATAATTATTTATACCTTTTAGTGTATTTTATTTGTTGGGTTTAATTTTTTTGAAGTCGGTTTTATTTTTTTCTTAAAAATTATTTTTATTTTTCTCTTTTTAGTGATGTTATTAATAGTGATCATATCATCAGAACTTGACCAAATTAATAAGGCACCATCCCTAAGATACCCCCCTTTCCAATAAAAAAAGAATCAAAATCGGTTCATAAACAAAGAAGTTAGGCCTGAACAAACCTAACAAAAAAGGTCTAATACCAATGAAAAAAAAAACGGGACCAATCGGAAGCTAGATTGAACACGATGCAAATTTTTTTTTTAAAAATAGGTTCACAATTAGCGGAGATATGAGGTAACATAGACAAAAAAAAAAATCAGTCGAATAGAGAACCTCCTCCTTTTTTGAAGTCGGTTAAAAAATAGCTTCAATAATAAATAATATTGAATAAGCACATATTCACATTAACTAAGAGCAGACTATAGCTAATATTTCAAAAAAAAAAAAAAAAAAGAAAACCTGTAGGATAGCTTTGTATTGCTATAAAGAAGACACTGGTTGCATAGCCTTTAGGCGTTTAGACAGCACTAACTAATTTCATAGATCCCATTCCGATTTTTCACATTAATATAATATTCACATATCCTTTTAAATTTATAAATTAGGAAAGAGAGGAATTCAGCCAGTAAATAAAAACTCTCAATTGTAGAAAACAGTTTTGGCTTTAATTATATAATCACATCTTCAGTTCTAATGAGCTGTAATCACTTTAAGGAGCTGAAAGGGAACTTTGTTGAAAATACTCGTAAATAAATAAATAAACTAAAAAAAGTATTGTCTTTTCTAACACTGATATTTATCATAGCACCCTCGAATTTTGGGAAACATGGGAGAGGGGGTTCAGGGTTAAAATGAATATCCACTCCCTTCAATGACTCTAATGCTCTATATCTGGCAGTGAGATAAAATTTTTGACTAAATTCAGCTCTCCGTCCGGAGTATGCCATATACTAAATTAAATAATACAAATAGACCTATCATTAAAAATTGTAATAGTTCTATTTTAATTTCAAAATTTTGAAATTTTTGGTCTTGGTCTCGAAAATAGATATATGATTTGATTAAAACATTCGATTTGAAGATTTGATTATTTTTTTTAATCTTTTCATTTTGAGCGTCAATGAAATCTTAGTAGACCATTTCAAAGACCTTCTCTCATATGTAGAGACTGGATTCCTATGCAATTGCATATTTTTTCTTCTGCCACATAAGACCCAGGAGATGAATTATCTATCCGAATCATGCATCTAGGATACTGTGGGTTAAATTTTATAATGCATATTTTTGCATATTTGAATGGCCATGCCATATAGTTTAAATAAAGGTGGTTGAGTATTTCAAATTTTGAATTTGTTTAAAATTCGAAGGTCAATGGAATGACTATTCCAAATTGAATTTGAGAGTTGCCGATAGAAATAGATTTAAATTTTCTAAGAAAATCACAAGAGGGTGTCAGTCATCTCTTAGATCCGATCGGACGGATTATTTTTAATTATGTCAGAGGGGGTTATTTTTCTATCCCTTCGATAATCGTAGCGTATTGATGTACTTTTCATGGAATTAATAAGACCTCCGTAGGTCGATCAGTCTTGCTTTATTGTAAATAGTTTATTATATTTAAATTTATTAGTAGAACAGCTTCACTCTTAAGGGACCTGGTTAGTTTAATTTTCCCTCGATTGCAACTGCAAAATTTACAGAGAGCGTACCAAGATTTGAAAAAGTTTTTACCATTTTCCTTTAATTTTTATTGAAATTAATATATTCGACAAGTAGAATTTACGTAGCTTAAAAATTAATATAGGTGTCTAAAATATATTTCCAAAACGTTATATTAGGATTTCAATGCTTTGTAGATTATTTAATCTAATTAATTAATATTGTCTTAAATATGTATAATTTGGCATGGTCAATTGCGTCCTCCCTCCTCTCCCCTTCCCTGTACTAGTCTTTTCCAATTTTCTAGTTAGTCCCGCCCCTCCGCTTGCCCTCAGCCAGACGCCAGTAAGCTCGGTGCGCTACCCACGCGTTCAAGTGCCTCGATTAAACATTCCACTCATTTGGCTATTTCCGGTAAATATCACAATCTAATTAGCTCCAAATTAACCATCCACCCTTCTTACTAAGTGGATATAATTATATTTACAAAAAGAATAAAAAATTTCTTGAGATGTTGGCTCTAATATAGAATTCAAGCAAAATAATGTATAATATCTATAATTCTCTCTTAAATATGTCTGAAATATATCAACCATGATTTTTTGCCTGCCTGCAAGTGTGACTGTGTGTAACTCAAGAAAGAAGAGTTTTAGAAAGTCTTTCTTAGTGTATACTATATATTCTATATGGAGAATTGAGTAGATTTTGATCTCTCTAGTTTTGAACTCCAAGTTCGAAAATTGCAGATGAAATATTTTTTTTTTAATGATTTAATTTAGATTTTAAGTCGATGTAATAATATAGGCATAAATGAACAATTTATATTGAAGTTTATTATTAATTTCTAGGCCTTCTCTAGTCTACCCTAGTCTTGAAAAAGTTTTTACTTTTTTCATTAATTAATAAATGTGCTTTTAAGCGATACATTAATTACAATTTTATTAAGGAAAATGACTAAAAAGTGCACGGATAGAATAATAATTTATCTTTCTTTTGAGCTATGACACAGCCGAATACAAGCCGAGACTTGTTTCAGATTAGAGATTTATTTCTTAATTTCTATTATTCTAGGAATGACCTTTTGCCTTTGGATCTTAGACCAAAACGATTGCTTCTTTTTAAATCCCGAAAATCAGCATTTCAATAAATCTTTAATATGCTTAAAAGCTAAAATTATTATTAAAATAATACTCTATAAAGGCAAATTTTGAATTGTACCAGCTATAAGCAAATATTCAGCTCAAATTTGAGAGATTAGAAACTTTTATCAAAAAATTAATCTAAAATAAAAAAAATAAATTAAAAACTTTTGATCATTATACTAAGTCATCTAGGCATGATAGAAATAAATCTTTAATATTCTAAATTTTTGAAAATATTCAATAAATAGACAAAGCTTTTAATTTTTTTTCCACTCAAATTTAATTTCTCATATAAAATATACTAAATACATGTCTTTATATTACGAAATTTCACTTTTTTATATATTTAATTATTAATCATTTTAGTTTGAATTAAAATGTTTTCAGATTATAATTATTTTCTTTTCATATATGGTTTTTACGAGTAAAAGATTTAAACCTTTTTCTTCTTATTTCAAAATTGATAATATTTAGTAAAATAGTATTTTTGAAATTATCAATTTTTTTATTCTTTTAATATTAATTTCTTAAGAATTTGGTAATCATTATCAATATCGGGAAGAAAATGTTTTCATCATAGTATAGAATTATTCCAGAAGTGCTTTTTTACCTATAAATAAATAAATCTTTATTACTCGGTCTGCTTAGCAGCACAAGTCCTCGGTGGCTGGCTACTTGAAATATAAAATTATCGATTTCAGGGAATTCGAATCGATCGCTGTTTACACACACCCACACACCCACACCCACCCACACATCCACATATATATATATATATATATATATTCTTCATTTCTTCCAAAATATCAAATTATTTATTCACTTTATTAGAATCTTAACTTTCCAACTGATTTAATATAAAATTCACAGTAAAAAAAAAACTTAAAACTTAAATATAGGTACGCATTACTTATTCGAAAGTCATCTTAAATAATTTCAAGGATCTCATTTTTTCATTTAAATTAAATAAAATAAATTTAAATTTTATTTTTTAAATAATTCATAGGGTTTAAATTTTTAACGCTCACGGGTCGTCTATTCTATAATTTTAAATGTCTTGAATTGAAAGATTTTTGTAGAATATTCTATATCTACAGATACAATTTATTTATTAATTTGGTTTTATTTTATTTCTAGTAAAGTGTCGACTCGAGTGCTGGATTTATTTCTCCCTACGTAGTTCACTGCGTGGAGGCTCCTTAATTCGACCCACGAGGTATGTATATAGATATTTAATATAATAATTGAATTTTCTAATTAAGTTTTCCTATATGATCTAATCAGCGCTTCTTAAACATTTTTATTCGCGATCCTAGATTATATATACCTAAATGGAATTAACAAACGTTTTTACTAGTAAATCATAAAGCAATTTATTTTAAATCTAATCTTTGTTAAACATATCTATTATAATGATTATATAATTTATTAAAACTACATATTAAATTTAAATATTAATGAAATAATAATGTGATTGTTTCTTATTAGAAAAATAATCAAATCTTGGTTGAATATTTAATACTCTGTGGGAATTAGAGCAACTTCAATATTTTTCAAATTTGTTTGGTATTTTTATTTTATCATGCTGAGATCGTCATAAATAAGTTGTACAAAATGGCAAAAATATATTTAAGCTGATTTTAGAAATTGAAAATTCTGCCCTAATTCCAAGCCAAAATTCATTCAATAATGTACCTCGATTAATTTTTTTGAATTAATTTTTGGTCACTGCCTATAATTTTTTCATTGCCATTTTCGTTTTATGTTTTTGTGACTCCAAAATTTAGTTAAATTACCCAAAATGGGATCGTAACCAATAGTTTAAGAAGTACTGCATTAGATCAATTTACAAATTTTCAATAAAAAAAAATTAATAATAATAATAATAATACAACCCAACAAAATAAAAAAAAATTTATTCGCAGTTCTAGTTTTTAAAATTCATTTGATAAAATCTCTTAAAAATACGATTTTTGCCTATATTAAAGGCGTATTGATTCAGAACAGCAATACATGATATCAAATTATTTAGTTTTATTAATTTAAATGAAGTTTCATCGATCAGTTACAATACTATAACGCCTGTTTTTAGGTCAATGAGAATTTGATTTAGGTATAGTAAAAAGAAACAAACTAAAACTATGATTTTTTGCAAAAGAAAAAAGATGAAAATTTAGTTATAGTTTTTTTTTTTAATTTTTATTATTTTTATAAATCGAATTCTGATTGAGATAAAAATACGTTTTATATTTGAAATCACCGACGAAGTTTTTTTTTCAATAAATAAAACTAAATATTTTGATTTCAAGTATTACTTACTTTTCTGGATCATTACGCCTTTAATAAAGGTAAAAATCATCTTTTTCGGAAATTTGACCAAATTGAAGAAAAAAGTGAAACTTTTTCAAGACTCGGTAACATCTTGCACTTTCTTTAAATTAATTAATTTATTAAATGTTAATTCAAATCATAACTGTTTGATTTTTTAAATTATTTTTTACTAAAGAAACGAAATAAACTCTGTCTGTCTGAATTCAAATGGCCAGGGGGAGGGAGTTTTTTTTTTTTAATCTTATCCTTTATTCTGATTTGGACCAAAAAAACCAGACAAATTTTGCACAGTCAGCCTTTAAGGCCTTAGGTAACTTTAATGCAAAAACCAACTTCTTAAAATGACCAGGATGAGAGAGCGGGTGCATGATAAAGTCATGAGATGGCCAGAAAATAACGATTAATTCTTTCATATTTTATAATTTATAGGTAAATTTAAAAGAATTAATCGTTATTTTTCTTTTACTAATATAAAAAATATACTATATTTATTAAATATTAATCTAAACGAACTTAATCTTAACGAAAATTTTAAGTAATTTTTAAATATTTAATAGACATTTTTTTCTGTTTTATTTTCCATGGGGTTTCGTCCATTCCTTCTTCATGTCATCTTCTATTCTCGACTTCATTCTACTCGTTACTTGAATCTGCAAACCATAGCTTCGCATTCAATATAAGTACCAAATCTTATTTTAAAAGCATGGCGTTTAATTTATTATATAGGGATCAAATACTCTAAAAAATTAGGGATTTTTGCAATAAGATGTTTTTTTCTTTCAGATTTCACCCTACAACTTTTAATTAAGTAGCGATTTTATTAATAAAAACAAAAAAAATAAAATTATGTTTTAACTTTTTAAATTTAAAATTGCTTTTCATAAATTTTTACAATAACTTTTTCATTTTCATTTGATAAATTCTTAGTAAAAATCATTTAATTTTTCTTTTTTCAATGCATATCATAATTAAAATTTCAAATTATTAAATTAAGTAATTTTTAAGAAGGATTAAAATGACATCCTAATAAATTGTTTTATTCGAAATTTCTGGTATTCATTTTTGCCTTTTCATCAATTCATCATTAAAATTTTTAAAATAATAAACTTTTCTAAATTTTTGCATAGAATTCAGTCTAATTATTTTTCGGACTATTTTTCAAATTTACATTTTTACTAGAAATTAAATTCAGATAGTATAGCTTTTGATAGATTTACAGCATTTCCTCCAACCGTTATTGGATCAACTGGTCCAAAGGATCAAAAGAGGATGGATCTTCCGAGGGCGGATTTCTCTTCACAAAGTAAGACACTCTTCTTAGAATTGGTAGATTTCTGGGTCTAAGATTATCGAATGTTGTATTATTAGATGTTAGGTCCTCTAGGTTCATCGCCTCTCCCACCGTGGGATCCGCTACAAAACCACTACAATTGATTGCATGATATAATTTTAAAGATTTATTATAAGCTCATACAAGAGGGATAGAATAAATTAGCAATAGGTATAGGAGGGTGGGAGGGATACGCCATGCCAACGTCGGGGATGCTAATCTGTTTTCGAGATGTTTCTAGAGACAACCGTCTACGAGAACAGAGAAGTGGCTTCTAGGTCTTCAATATGGGCAGTTGCGATTATTCATGGTGACTATTATACTTAAAATTTTTTGAATTTTATTGAAAATGATAGAGGTTTTCATAATTCTAAATAAATAAATACAAATCTTTTATAAAAACAATCTTCAAACGTTTATTAAAATTTCAAATGTTTCGGACAGGGAATATTTAAAATTTAGAATTTACAAGCATAAATATTAATTTAAAACAAAAATCCCGAATGTGCTCTGCTAGTACCTAGCTATTCAAATAACCTGGGACACAATTCTGACTTTTCTAACCTCAAAATTTTGGATAAAGAAAGGAATTTAGAGAGAAGAGATTAATTTTAGAAAGGATCGAAATTTTAAACAACAAAAATTAACAAAAGGTCAGATATGGACTGTTTTTCTAATATTAATTAAAATTTTTAAGAAAAAATAATTTGTCGTGATTATATATATATATTATTGTATATTTATTCAAGGCATATTTAATCACCAAGAGAATTTGTATCAATATATCTACTTTTCAAAATATTTATTTGTTTAGTGTTCCTTTACTTACATTTCATATATTTATTGGAAAAGAATTTAAAAATATAAATTCATGTTTATGAAAATTTTATGATTTTAATTTTTTGATATTCGGCCATTCTAATACGGTCGTACACTTCCGATTTGCGACTAAATCCGCGGAACAGTTGTGCCAAATTTCATCTTTCTGGGTATTTGGAAAAGGGGAAAATTATTGATGAGTAGAGACCGGATTTTTATGCAGTAAAAATTGCCAATATATGCAGTTAAAAATTGTGAATATGCACTATAAATACGTTAAAATATGCAAAGATATGATATAATTTTTGTATGCACCAAGAAATTAAAACTGAAGACAAAAACTATAGATATATTTGAATGAGTTCTATGAAAGGAATAAAATGAATTAGCAACCAAGTGTCAAATATGTACTTTTTTGCGTAAAAAGTTGTACAAAATTTTAATTACATATTTAATATATTAAAAAATCTTTAAACTGAAAGAAACAATAGACCTATGTACACTTGAATAAATTTAACATAATAAATATAATAATGTTTAAAAATGTGAACGAAAAAATTACGGAGGCTAGTTTTATTTAAAAGCCACGCCGATAGATAATAATTGATCTCCTGGGTCGTATGTGGAAGCAAACAATATGCAATTGCATAGTAATTTGGTCTCTAGTGATGAGTGAGTAAGGGCTTTACAATTTACATATATTTTTGGTACAATCTTATAGAAAGTATTATGAAAAGAGAGAAAGGACAACAAATATTTAAGAATTAAAAAAATTATTATTTTATATAACTGTTTTGCATTTATTTTAGATGTAGTCCAAAAGCTTTCTTTAATCCAAATAAATTTAATACATAAGATCAACATTATTTCAATATTGTGCTTCGTTCTTCTTTAAAAACAGAAAATGGCGATTTGGTTATAAAATATCGAAATAACGAAAAAAAATAAGCAGACTATAAATTTTTTATTGCAAAGCTTCTATTGTGTCACCAGCCATAACTTGAACAGATCCAGAGAAGTCAATAATGAACTCAGAGCTCTTTCAAGGAAAAAAACACCCTTTTAATTTAATTTAAGAGAGGATTTTTGAAGAAGATTAAATTGATTAAAAAAAAGAAGATATTTTATCTAAAATTAAATTGGAATTGTATGTCTCGAAGGATTTTTCTTTTAAATTAAAATGATAAAATAAAAATTATTTAGCTAAGCTCATTTTTAATATTTTAGATAAACATAATTTAATTTGAAGCATAATATTAAAATGAATTTGCAAAAATAAAAATTAAATGGTAAGTCTTTAACTTTGTAGATGGGAAGGAGATGATTACCAACGCTTTGGATTGGCTTCTTTTATTTATTAAATGAATAAAAGTAATCATGAGTTCAAGATAGATGATCAACTACTAAATCTGAGGTATTATGGACTATTTTAATTAAGTCAGAAGGATTTAATTACCCCTTTTGGGAATTGAACCCGAAGCCGAAAAATGCATTCCTGGCACTTGGCTTTTTGGAATTCGGGTTCAATTTTCGAAAGGGTGAAACAACCCTTCTGACATTATAAATAATAATCCATCACTCACCTTGGATTTAGCAGTTGATTTTTTATAGAAATTAATATAAAATAGGGTTGTTTTCTAAACATATATATAGTCCAGTCAACGAATGAGTTATAGAAAACTTTGAAGAGGATAAAATGTTTTACTTATGGAATGTGTTTGGGGTAGTTAAGAGGTAAAAATACTAAATGTCCCCAGTCCTAGCTTCCGGGGTTAGGGGTGGAAGGGGGTAGAAATGTCCCATTTTTTGGTTTCTCAATTATATCTCAAAAACGGTAGGTCGAAGGGAAAAAATTAGTCTTAGAAAAATGGAAGCTTATAAAATTTACTAAAAGATTGATTCCATTTAATTTTTCTCTATTCCTTCTGGATTTTGAGATATTTCCCCACGAATATCGTTTATGTATGAAAAAAATAAAATTTCCTACATTTTTCTTCAAACTTTTGTCTCTAGCACCTCAGGCTTTCGTTGTACAGTGAAAGAGGTTGTAGAGAATTAAATTCCTTTTAAAATGATATATACATTTACTATTATATCTTGAAATCGTCTGGAGTTATAGCAATTTGAAAATTTCAGGTCCGTAATTTTTTCCCTACGACCCACCGTTTTTGAGATATAAGCGAAAAACCAAAAAACGGGACATTTCCACCCCCCTTCCACCACTAAGCCCAGTAGCTAGGACTGGGGACTTTTATTATTTTTACCTCCTAACCACCCCAAACACATTCCATAAGAAAAAAAATTCTCCTCTTCAATGTTTTCTATACCCCCTTTTTGAGTCTTCGTTGACTGGACTATTAGTGAAAACAACTTTTTTTCTTTTTTTCAATTTTTACAAAAAATTCCATTGATAAATGGAGAATTTCTCCTGAAATGTCTGGTTTAAAATTAAACGTTTTCAAGATTGTTTTATAAAAGATTTGTATTTTTTTAATATTTAAAAACAATCAATAGAAATTAATATATACCTATAGGTACTACACTATATTATTTTGGGTATTTTTGGGACCCATTCTCAACAGAAAGAAATAATTTTTATAATTTAGAAAGGGACGATTCACTCAAAGAACCGAGGTCTCTCGGAGTTATTAAAGTAATTTTCTTATTAATTTGTTTTATATTCAATTATTCCATTGTTTTATTAATACTATTTAAATTAGAATAAAAACAAGATAAAGATACGTAGTAGATGAATTTTTATACTGAAAAAAATTAGTCGAGAGAAAGAAAATAAAAATATGTATAGGTATATATAGTGGAATCGGGTATGTTTGATTTAAAAGAAGGAAGTAATGCAAATATTTAATTTTAATTTTTTTATTTTTTAATCATTTATAAAAATAAATATTTGATCAAACTTGAAAAAATTCAACAGTTAATTTGTTGCAAAACTCATTGATCAAATATCGTAAAATGAAAGTTTATATACGTATAAAAAAAAATTCACTTCACATACATTTGAACTTTATAGACTAGACTGTTGTCGCAACTTAACTAAAAATATAAGCGTGGGGTCCTTATACTAATATATATATTTGGTAGTATCTCTGGATAAAAAGAAACTGTTCATATATTTATGTTAAAATTTTATCCATTTGTTTCTAGACGGTTTATTTTATTTCCCACTCAATTCAATGTATACATTTTTTCTATCTATATAATAAAATTAGCTGAAATCTGTAATTATTTTTATTGGAGGGGGAGGGGAGGGGTCAAATCCTAGAAATGAGTGTTTGGATTTAATATTTTCCAAAATTTGTTTTCAATGGATTTAGGTTCTATTTTTCTCGTTAAATTGAAGGGTTGGTTTTGTCACAAATATAATAAAACAATAATTTTAATAACTATTTGTATTATTTAATTGATAACTATACAGTTTCGGTCACCACTGGTCGACCATCCTCAGTAGTTCTAAAAATTGAAATGAAACACTTATTTACATTTTTTCTTTTTATAGAGAATTATATAACACAAAATTTTTTTTTATAATAATTTGAAATCATACATACATCTCGTTCAAGAACCGGAATTTGTCATTTCACATGAAACATTCATTCTTAAATCTTCAATATAGATACATCACATAATTCATTACAATCACACACATATATATATATATATATAGCAACAATTTATAAAAACGTTTATCACTGAACTAGAAACTATTTTGAATTAATGATTATATTAAATATTATTTTCAATTTTATTTTTTTCTAATTATCTCATTGCATAGTCAATTATTATATAATTAAAAAATCCATTATAAATAATCCATTCTAGAAACACATTATAAGTTAATTTACTCTTTATTTTTTATTTTTTATTAATGAAATTAATGAAATATCAAAAAATACACATCTTCTTATTACATTTTTCTTATAAAATCAATACCTGTTTAATCAACATACTAAATCAATTCAACACTCTCACAACACGTTCTATTTTTCGTAAAGGCGAAATAGGGGATTGAAAAAATGATCAATTTCGGAATTTCTATATTTGTAGAATTAACAGTCAGAATAATTTAACAAATTATTTCACTTGCCCATTTAATTTATTTAAAAACTAACGTTTAAAATAGTAAATTTTCCAATAATTACCTTATAAATAGGAAAGCTGGTTCTTCAATTCCTTATATCACTGGGCTGTGATATTTTTCGATGAGTTTTTAGAGTTAATGTGAATATAATGGCTGGCAAAATGGGTGTGTGCCCGATGCCAATAAATAATATAAAAAAAAAAAATGTACCTTATAAATAAATATATTTCTAAAATTTTCAACAGCTAACACAAATTTAATACTAGTATATAAGAAATAAATATTTATCTATTTATTTTCTCATTTTTAAAATGTTTCAACTGGTGGGGAATTCTTTGAGAAATAATATTTTATTATTATTTTAGTAACTTTGAAATAAAAAAAAATTTAAAACAACAATATAACATTCTTTCTTGCCATATTTATAATTAAAATAAACTGTAACGGATCGTTGCTAAACTTTATCCAAATTCATTTGAAATATTAATATGTTTATTCCTTTATTATTAATCAGATATCACTTGCAATTTTCAGTTCATGTTGATTTTAATTCAAAAATAATGATCGATTCTCATTTAACAGTCGAGCTTGAGTTGTTTATTATGAAAGAATTTAGTCTTTTTGATTTTAAGTCGATTCTTCCACGTTTTCTCTAGAGGTTGCAATGAATAGTCAAAACATCAAAAATGGAATGCAATAAGGTTATTCCTCTAGTATTAGATAAGAATCGATAGTTATTTTTGATTTTAAGCCGATTCCTCCATGTCTTCAACAATGGTTACCAATAATAATCGAAGCGTCAAAAATCTAATGTAGAATCATTATTCCTCAAGTACTAGATGAGAATCAATCGCTATTTTTGATTTTAAGTCGATTCCTCCATGTCATGAGCAATGGTTACCAATAAAAACCGAAACGTCAAAAATCCAATATAGAATGGTTATTTCTCAAGTACTAGATGAGAATCAATCGCTATTTTTGAGTTTACCTCGATTCCTCTATGTCTCCAGCAAAGGTAACGGATAAGACAACAACGCAGTTGCTATGGTTACTTATAAAATTTCCTCCCAAATTTTTTGCATTTCACAGAGAGAAAACTATCCATTCTTACTTAAGTTAGGTTAAATGAGCTATATTAAAACGATCAATTGAATAAATTTTAAAGAATTTTAAAAAAGTACTATCTTATTCTAGATTAAAGTACTTTAAAATATAATATTACTAAAAACTTTATTTAACCTTTTTTGTGCTCCCCAAGGTACTTAATTAGGATATTAAATTTCATCAAAATTGGTCAAGTCATTTTCAAGATATTAAAAAAATACTAAATAAGTACTGAAATAAAGTACTAATGTTTATGGGCCGATATGCACCAAAAACCAATCAGCGCTTCATTTTGTTAAAGTAATGGTAGGCTTTCAATTTCATTTCAATCGGTGCAACGGTGTGGAAAAAATCGTGGGCGAAAAAAACGATAACATCCATCCATCCGCACGCACTAAATGAAAAAATCGCACTTTTTGGCCTCTCGACGAGACCCCATGTAATTTTTGGCAAAACCGTCACGTGCTAAAATTCAACCTAATTTAATACTACAATTTGTGACTTTAATTGAGTCCATGGGTTCCGTAGTTTTTACCTGAGGACCCTTTGAAGTCGCGCTTGCCGCGAGACATTACAATACTTTCCCCATGCTTCGCATTGGATAAAGTAAAAATTCATTTCTTTTACAATTAAAAGTACCTATAATAATATAAGGGATTAGCTATTAGATTTAGTCTCATAAATGCGATAGGTTATTTGAAACGGAGATTTCTAACTTCTTCCAATTAATTCATCTTACAATTTCAAGGTCTTAACTGTAATAGTTCCGGAAAAATAATGATGAATCAATAAGTGGTATTTATAATTTATAATGATATAAAAAATATAGGTTATATTTTAATTTTATAGTCTATAATATTTTTAGAACATCTCAGTTCTTAAATAAATGACATAATATGTAAAAAATATATCCTATTTTCTAAAGCAATCTCATTTTACGCCTGAATCTCCGCAACTTCTCAAGAAAGTGTCATAGTTAGTTGCGTTTTCAAAATGTACAGGCGATCCGTTCTTTTTATTTCAATTACTTTTTCTTTTAATATAATTCAAATGACTTTTAAGTAAAGCGCGTCAGCAACTTTCTATTAGATGGAAATTAAATTAGAATTGTGTTTGCCAATGCCATAAATAAAAATAATATTACTGAAATATTACGCTTGTTTGGAATTTATATATGTGGATTTTTCTTCTTACATTGCAATATTTTAGTTTCAGATGCTCAACAATTATTACTAATAAACTGATGTGGCCACCATACATACGCCTGGCCCCTCTCTTATATTTAATAAAATCATTTATAATCATTTAGGGAGAGGGTCAAAAAAAGAAAATCTAGGCCTTGGACCAAATTCAACCAAATTTTGTATAGGTACATAATCAGTGGTCCTCCAGAAGATTCAAAAATTCAAAAAGAAACCGCCCAAAATGAGGGGGGGGGGCGGGTCAAAAAATGAAAATATAGGCCTTTGGTCCAAACTCAACCAAATATTGTTTACATAATCAATGGGGACCCAGAAGTCTATAAGTGCAAAAACTAACGGCCCAGTTAGATTTTCATTTTTATCCCCGGCCTCCCCCCCCCCCCCTATTTTGGTTACTTTTTAGATTTTTAGTCTTCTAAGGGCCCACTGATTATGTTTACATTTGGTAGATTTTTTTCTTGTTTCTTTAGTAGTTTGCCTCATATGAGCAATAAAAAAGAATATTTCACATAAAAGAAAAGAATACTTGCTTTAATTGGGAAGTTTACACTTCAGTAGGCTGCAGCAGCCAGAGACAGCAATCTAATGATATTCATTGACTTCGACGATAGGGTATTAGAAATGAGGTTCTCTTGAGATGTTAAAAACCATAGAAGCCTATTATTGTATTTTTTTAATGAAATTGAATCCAAGTAGGCAGAGCACCAGAAAGATGCAGTCCCTATGGATCTCGAAAGGTCCTTGCATTACCGAAGAGAAGAGGAAATTGATCAATCGAAAGGCTTGAGGCGTGGGTGTTTGTATACCCGGGTTTTGAAGGTTATAAGTGCCGGGAAAGACGGAGGCTGTGAGAGCGTTCCAGTTCCTTCAAGTCATCGGGATAAGAGCAGTGGCGAATGAAGTGGCCCGGTAGCAATTTAACCGCGAAAGAGTGTTGAGAATCAGCAAAACGCATATCTATAGTACTATAAAATAGAGAAAGCGAGGAAACACTTCTTACATGAGATAGCGAGTCGAGGGTCGAATGGTCAATTAGACTGATACCTCGATTTTGAATTTCATCCAGGGTGGCAAGAGAATGCTTGGAAGCCCCTCTCCACAGATGCGTACAGTATTCGAGACAGGGGCGGATTTATAAACATATATTTATATTTTGATTATTTATGTCCATCGTTTAAATTAATAAGTTTTTGTAGGGAAATAAGGACAATAGCTTATGTAAATAATTTTAATTTTTTGCAAACGTTTCGTCAACTTTGTTGACCTCCTCAGGGCTCAAACAAATCAACTTCTTTGCATATTTGTCATTCTATCAATATTCATTCTTAGCAAACACATAAGGCCAGCCATCGAACATATAATAAATAGGAAAATATTTTCAATCTGTGTTATGACTGGCCTTATGTGTTTGCTAAGAATGAATATTGATAGAATGACAAATATGCAAAGAAGTTAATTTGTTTGAGCCCTGAGGAAGTCAACAAAGTTGACCAAACGTTTGCAAAAATTAAAAATTATTTACATAAGCTATTGCCCTTATTTCCCTACAACAACTTATTCATATATTTATATTTAAATACCTTATCTCGATTTTTCTGCGAAAGGGTGATTTATTTTTACTTAAGAATTAATTATTTAGCCTATGGTTTTAGCAAAAAATTATTGAACTTTTTACTTGTTCCCCTGAAAGCAAACGGGGATGAAAATAAATCTTTGCTATATAAAGCTTTAATTAAATACAACTCAAGACCTTTATTATTTAATATAATATTTATAAATAACCTAATTAGCAACTTCCGAGGCACGAATATTTACTAGTTAACACGCGATCCTTTGTGCAGGTCAAGTTTTATTCAAAGAACCAAAAAAGAGTCAGCAAGGAGAAAGGTCCTCCTCTCCGAGGCTCTTCATTAAGAACGTTCATCACTTCCTGTTGACAAATGACATGACCGTAAACAAATTATTTTTAAAAGTTTGGTTATTGATTAATTGAAGGAATAAATGTATTTTCCGGTAATAAGAGAGTTAACTAAATATATATATTTAGAAACCCTACTACTCTGCATTTTTATTTTTAATACTTCTAAGTTTATTTCAAATGAACTGTTTCAATTAAGCAAAGTGTACAAAGTTTATTGCTCTTAGTTCTATAAATAATATCCAGCGAAAAATTTTATTTGGAAAGTTTATTAAAATAGCTAGTCAAGATTATTTCATAGATTAAAAAAATCAATTTAGATTGTAGGTACTTTTGTAATGGTTTACAATTCAATCTCTTTATAAAATATCAGATAATTAATACCACTCTACCACTTTAAATAATGAAGTAAAAATTATAAATCTTTTATACAAGGATTTTAAACAAATTTTATAAATGAAAAGAGGTGAATGTCCCATTTGTTTACTATTAAAACTAGTTCTATCAAAAGCTTTTTTACATTTACACTTTCCTAATCTAAATGCCAGCCGTTTTAGCATAAAAGAGAGACAGAACCCATTAAATCACGGAAATTAAGAAGTATTTAGTGTGATTTCTTCTTAGATCGGTGCATGGCCGTCTAATCTCTAATACATATTAATTTGCTGTTGTTGGTATAATTACAGACGTTTCAATCCCAAGCTGGTCGCTTCCATTTGGGAACCCTAAAGAAGACAATTGAAGTTTTGATTTTCTAACTTCACCGGAAAAGGAACGGCTATACCTCTAAACTATTTTAGCTATTACCCAAAAATATATATTACTATAAAATGAATAAATTAAAAAAAAAAATAATATTAATAAACTAGATGAAATAAAAAAAGTATATATAATAAACAAAATTAATAATAAAATACTCATTTTAGTACAAAAAATTTCAGTGAAAATTTTTTCCTTAAACTATTGGAGAAATGATTTGTTTCTTTATTGAAAAATAATATGAAAATTAGAGCTTTTTGAAGCAAACGCAATTTGAATTGTTTTCGGGCTTATGCGATTTTTATTTGCTTAATTTTATTTATTTTTATTGAGCTCTCATTACCCGCAAAATCCTATTTTTTGGGATAATTTGGCCCGGTTCGCCAACCTCTGCTCTAAGGATTTAAAAAAAAAATAATACAATATAACTGCCATCCCAGATCGAAGCTGTCTTATCTAGAACTGTGAAGCAATAAGTTTTATGGGAAGCCCAAAAATTAAATTCTAGTTTTAACTGAAATTTAGATTTTGAGGTATATTAAATTTAATAAAAACATTTTCAGAAATTTATAAATATGTGTGTTTGTGGAAATGTCAACTGAAGAAGGCTAAATAAATAAAATATTAGAAACCTAAATTAGATAATGGTTATAGATGTTTTGCTTCAAATAACAGCTCCCCCCCCCCCCCCCCCACACACACACACAAAATGAGTAATTGGGTTTTTAACCATCTCTAGTTATTTATTTAGCTGACTCTGTTAGCTGACTATGTTATTCAGTTTGTACAAGTAATATGGGGTTCTAGTGGGCTGTCTGAGAGTGTAGCGTCTCTGCTTAGCGAGCAAGAGGTCAGATTTCAAGCTCTGTTCATTGTAAAAATTTGTCCAATTATAATTTGATCACTACACCAATTTGCACTATACATAAACACATATATTAGGAGGTAAAAATACTAAATGTCCCCAGTTCTAGCTTCAGGGGTTAGGGGTGGAAGGGGGGTAGAAATCTCCCATTTTTTGGTTTTTCAATTATATCTCAAAAACGGTAGGTCGAAGGGAAAAAATTAGTCTTAGCAAAATGGAAGCTTATAAAATTTACTAAAAGATTGAATCCATTTAATTTTTCTCTATTCCTTCTGGATTTTGAGATATTTCCCCACGAATATCGTTTATGTATGAAAAAAATAAAATTTCCTACATTTTTCTTCAAACTTTTGTCTCTAGCACCTCAGGCTTTCGTTGTACAGTGAAAGAGGTTGTAGAGAATTAAATTTCCTTTAAAATGATATATACATTTACTATTATATCTTGAAATCGTCTGGAGTTATAGCAATTTGAAAATTTCAGGTCTGTAATTTTTTCCCTACGACCCACCGTTTTTGAGATATAAGCGAAAAACCAAAAAACGGGACATTTCCACCCCCATTCCACCACTAAGCCCAGTAGCTAGGACTGGGGACTTTGATTATTTTTACCTCCTAACTACCCCAAACACATTCCATAAGAAAAAAATTCCCCTCTTCAATGTTTTCTTTTTTTTGAGCCTTCGTTGACTGGACTAGTGAAAGACTAGTGAAAACAACTTTTTTCTTTTTTTTCAATTTTTACAAAAAATTCCATTGATAAATGGAGAATTTCTCCTGAAATGTCTGGTTTAAAATTAAACGTTTTCAAGATTGTTTTATAAAATATTTGTATTTGTACAAGTAATATGGGGTTCTAGAGGGCTGTCTGAGAGTGTAGCGTCTCTGCTTCGCGAGCAAGAGGTCAGAGTTTAAGTCCTGTTCATTGTAAAAATTTGTCCAATTATAATTTGATCACTACACCAATTTGCACTATACATAAACACATATATAAATAAATATACATGAACACATATAAAAATAAATTAAAAAATCACATAGGATCTGGCTATACCGGCTTTGTTCCCGAGAAAAATAGTTCATGAGTATTTGTCATCATTCCCTGAAAAAGGCCTATGTACTTAATAATTCTTTTGTGTCATTGTGTCATTTATGTTTTGTCATTCCCACTCTCCCATTGAAAACCTGTCCATGTCACAAAATAACTCGGAACTGCTGGTAATAATAGAGTATTGAAGTAAAGAAAAGAAACTTGGCCTGGGAGGCTAGAAGCGAGGTAGAAAATATGTAGCTTACTCACACAAAAATAGCTGCATAGAATTGATATAATAATATAGAATTTATTTAATAATTTGTTTCATTAAGCTGATACTTAACGGAAGAAAAATATTTTACGTTTTTAAAAAAAATTCCGATTTTGTTATTTCAAAAATAAAGTTTGCTCTCACCCCTCAGAAAAAAATGTGTGAGCCTCATCCACATAAGCTCACGGGGGAATTGAAATTTCTCTAGCCGTAGATGTTATTTGTATATAAAGACCACAAAGTGTATCCCCTTTAAAAAATCCAGAGACATACGATATATATTTTTAAGTTTAATATATATTTTAAGCAAGAAAATTTTAATATCTGCAGTGTCCAGTGGTTAAAATGCAACTATAGCTAATAATAAATTAACAATTTATATTTAAGTTTATTAATAATTACTAGGGCAGCTCTAGTGTACTGAGTCTTGAAAAAGTTTTCACTTTTTTATTATCTAATGTGCGGGTGAGCGATTCTTTCATTGAAAATGACTACAAAGAACACGGATAGAAGAATCATTTCTCTTTAGAGCTTAGGTTTATTGCAAAGGTGCCAAATACAAGTTCAATCCTGTTTCTGACTATAGAGATTAATTTCTTAATTTTTATTATTCTAGGAATGACCTTTTGCACTCGGACCAAAACGATGCTCGTTATAAAGAGAGAATTTCATTTTCACTTACACCCTTGCCATGCAATATACTATTATTATAAATTTCTTTATAAACATAACGACCCTAGTAGCACAATGTTTCAAACTATATAGTAAATATATAGCGCCTATATAGATTTCGAGAATCTATATAGGCACTACTGCTACTAGGGGACTTGCTGGGTAAGCAGAATATTGAATCGACTGAAAAATTAATCTCATATTAAATAAACTAATGTGGCCATCCAAATGACTTTATCATACACTTGGCCCCTCTCAAATATTTAATAAAATGTCTTTTAATTATTTACGAAATAATCCCCCATTATCGATTAATGGCCGTGATCAAATTTTACAGAAACTGGTGGGGGTGGACATAAGAGAGTTTGCTTGCAAATGTTTTAGTGAGAATGCAGTGTGACATGACCGGGTATTTTCAATTTCACTAAGTACCTAAATGTGACATAGAGAATATTAAAATTCTATCTCTGTAAAACTTTATCACACTACGAATATACAGACAGAAACTAAAAAGAATATAGAAACTAAAAAATTTAAAGTAGGAAAACCCAAAAAAGCTCTATTCGATATCTATTGGATTCAATTTTGTCTCTGAATTAAATTAGAAACTTAATTTTGTTTTTTTCATTCTCACCAATTGGTACCAAAATGCTTCCTGGGGCAGTATGGCGTGCATACTCCCCTACTTCACTTTTGGTTGCATGCCCTACAGGCGTTTCCATTGCTGGGACAGGGATGCAAAATATAAGTCATTAAATAAACTGATGTGGCCATTCACATTACCATACACCTGGCCCATCTTTTATATTTAATAAAATAATTTTTAATTATTTATGAAAGAACCACCCTCTCTTAATTTTGGGCCCATTAGCAATTAATAATACCTCTTTGAAGGAGACAATAAAAGAGTGTCTCCTCTGCTGGAATTATAAATTTTTAATTTATTCATAACGAGCCTTTAGTTTCGAGAGCTTTGTCCTCTTCAACAGTCTATTACAATTGAACTTACATACATTCCCGTGAACAATTGTAATAGACTGATGAAGAGGGCAAAGTTCTCGAAACTATCGTTATAAATAGATTAAAAATTTATAATTCCAGCAGAAGACACACTCTTTTATTGTCTCATTAAATTTATAAAAATTCTGCTTCTCTGGGCAAAAAGAAAATTTCAATTTAATAATATCTCCTTTTAATTATGAGCCTATTTTATTAGAAATATCAGCTTTCTTCGATTTTTGTTTGAAAATATTTTGCCCAATCCCCCCTCTTTTGGGTCACTATCAATTTCATAAGGTCGTAAAGAGTGCATATGCGAAATTTTGTACAAATCGATCAAAGTATCTAAGACTTATATTGATATTTTTTGAACCGGGGGCGCCCGGGGCCCTTAACATTTGTTTTGATTTCAGCCAATATCTAATCAGATTTTAATCTCAATATAAAGAATCTAATCTGAAATTTCGTTTTGATATTCACACTAGTTTTTGAGCTAGACCGTACACAAAATTTTGTAACGTACTAACAGACATTTTGAAAAAATCATTATTTTCGTAAAATATAATTTTTTCGATGCTCAGTATGTATATATTTTAAAAAGTTTATTATAAGTGGCTCGGTGGTTAAAATGTTTTCATTAAACTTGGTAGGCTCAAGTTCAAATCTAGCTGTTGTCATTTTTTTAATAATTACTTGCTGGCTTTCTTCAAATCTTTCTAGGCTATTCTTATTTCTCCTCTATTATGTCATTTCCCCTTTATTATAACAAAGAATTTCAAACAGAAACGTCGCTAAAGAATTTAATTTATATTAATTTAATTCATTATAATCTATTTATGTCGCTAAAGAAGTTTCACTTCAAAAATTTCTGAATACGTGCTTGATTTAGAGTACTTGGATTTAGTGTTAATATTATGTTGTGAAATCAAGTTCCATTAATATTTGTTTGATTTAATTAATTTCGGCAGTAACATCAATCAACTCTTGGTAGCATTCGGATTAGAGGCTTAAACGACGGTATTAAAATTTTCTATTCAGAATGAAATAAGGTAAGGTATAGTCACAGTAACTTTATCGCCTAACTGCATAATAATGAAATAGTAGGGTTGTATTTAATAAGAGTATATATATATATATGTGGATTAATTGTAATAAAAGATGAACAAGATATATTATATATGAACCAGGCGGGCATAGACTTCTGTACAGTTTTGAAGTAGTTTCCGGCAAACCCTGACTACCCTACTGGGTCAAAACACCCACGATAATTATTCACTTTCTCGTTTAAATAAAACTACAACTGATTTCTAGCCGATCCGAGAAGGTCAGCAAACCTACATTTGGGTCATTATTGCGTTATGTTTGTAGCGGAATTTCGTAGTTCTCAATTGAAAAGTGAATCCATCACACAAAATTAGTTATTTTCATTAATAAAGTAAAGGGAGTGTAGTTTCAAACTCTAAGAGATTTATACAAACTCAATATATTTCTGATTATTAGTATATCATCAGGAGTTTACAGATTACAAACAGTTTTTAATCTGTAAACACCTGATGATAGACTAATAATCAGAAATATATTGAGTTTGTATAAACCTCTTTGAGTTTTATTTCATTTACTATGAAACTACACACCCTTTACTTTATTAATTAATATCATGTTTTACCTAAAACCTACACCACTTTCCCTAAGTAAAAAAAAGAAGTTATTTTCATATTAAAACAGTGTGATCTTTAATGAATTAGCAAATTATAAAAAGATTCATAGCAAAAGAAAAAATTTACATTACAGAATGAACGATTTATTTATTCTTACTTTCTTTTTCTTATATAAAATATGGAATAGCTACTTTTTTTTAAAAATAATTAATAAAAAAATCAGAAAAAAATCATTTTTACACCATTTTTTTATTTTTATTAATTATCCTTAAAATTATCAATGAAAATTTATAAAATTTCGCTTAAGTGTGAAATTTATAGACTTAGGTTCTAGACTCAAATTCTTTTATTAAAATCATTTTGAAAAAAAAAAACTAAAAAAGAATTAACTTGAACAAAGTGCTCTAAAAAATAATTTTATAAATAATTCTACTCTTTCTGTTTAGTCAAAAATTTTAAACTCAAGATTCTATTATTATTAACAAGTCAATGGTCGAGCTGAAAAAGTGAAACACAAACACCATATAAAGATTTTCTCAAAAACACTTTATTGGATTCAATGTTTAGTAAGCATTTTATCTTCAATTTTAATTTGGGGGGCGAACACTTCAAAGAGATCTTCAAAAGTAAGTTATCTCGGTGGTAATTTACGTCGAGTTATTAAATTCGATTTACAAGACTTATATGATCGCTCTAAATGAGAAATAAATTTGGCCAAAAACCCTTCAACATTCTAATTAACAAATTTTTAAATTTAGGGAACGAAGAAAAGATTATTTTTATTACGGACAAAAGGATCAGCCGGGGCTCGAACCCGGGATCTTTGCATGTGTACTGCAATGCTTTGTCATAAGAGTATTAGCTCCTATATCCACTAAGCTACTGATCCCTGAACCCAAACTAATACCATTTGTCTATATGAATTATGGAATTTCTTTTTTTTTTAATCCTCTCCTCGTTCATTTTTAGGCCTTGATTCATTAATTAACATTTATCATAAAAATACCCATAAAATGTAATATTATAAACATTAACGTAATCATAAAAATTACGTACTATATTAGTATCACAAATAAATAGTTGATAAAAAAAATGTTTAATTTTTTTAACCATTCTCGTTAAATTTTTAGGTAACGTTTAAGAACTTTACTAGTTTTAATTCATATCAAGAGAAGAGACGATGTTAATAAATTGAAAATAGGATACACTCATAAAAAAACTATTTTAGAAGTTTTAATTCCATTTTTATACTATTTATTTCTAAATTCTTTGAGTCTATACATATTTAAAGGTAATCATTTAAATCATCATCATTGAGTATACGGTATACAGACTGGTTTGACGCAACCACCCGTCTCCACTCGGCTCTGTCCCCCGCCAGCTCCATTTATATAAAACGAGCTGTTCCAGGCGTGCCTTCTGCACGCCCTCTACAACTCGACCCTCCAGGCGGGTTGCCCTGGCGGGCGGCGTCTCGGTATGTGATTATTAGGTCTCCAAAATTCATTTAAAAAAAGCTCCATTCCCAAAAAAGTATGTTTTTTTTGTTAATTATAAAACTTGGCAAAAAATTAACTTTTTCATTAAATTTAGCACGTAGAATTTTAACATTTTATTGTAGTTTAATAGATAGAAGACGCTATCTCTTGGCATAATTTGGCTAGCTTATGAGTAACTCCACAAATAAGGGTACAAACTTATTTTGTAATCTTATGAGTGTAGCATAAAAGCGACTCAAAATCAATGGAAAAAAATATATCAAAAAACAAAAACAAATCATTCCCCCCCCCCTCCCTTCGCCCCCATACAGTCAATTTTGATAGTTGATTTTTACAGGGATAGTTTCTTAAAGTAATAAAGAATAACTCTACAAAATTTGATCAAGATCGGAGAGAGTTTTAATTTCTGCCCCCACTCACATTTTGGATAGTTGGGAGTCGAATTTAAAAAATCCTGAAATTACTTTTTAGATATTTGTATTTAGAATTTTATTAAGTAAAAATCAAGTAGATATCTTATCGTTCTTAATTGAAAATGCATAATTAGTGTAAACACATTGCAAAGATATTTTGCCCATTTTGACCCCTTTAGGGGTCGAATTTCAAAAAATCCTGAAATTAGATTTTAGATATTTTAATTTAGTATTTTTATAAGTAAAAAGCAAGTAGATATTTTATCGTCCTTAAGAGATATCGCATAATCAGTGAAAACACACTTTGCCCCTTTGACCCCCTTAGGGGTCGAATTTCGAAAAATCCTTTCTTAGTGAGCCCCTATGTCATAGATCTAATATCCTCTCCAAATTTCATGTTTCTATGTCCAGTGGTTCTGCCTGTTTTGATGATGAGTGAATGAGTGAGTGAGTGAGTGAGTGTATCGCGCAAAGAATTTTATATATATAGATAAGTAAATAAATAAATAAAATTAAAAAAAAGAAAGAAACAGCCTTTAATGTGTAACAAATAAAATTGGCCTAGTTAACTTAGATTCTATTGAAATTATTATAAGAAAATAAAAAAAGAAGGACCTTTTTGAAAATGAATTGTTTCCAAAAAAGATCTTTCTCCATAAGGCCCTCCCAAAGGGCAGTCTATCTTTTCTCCTTTTTAACCGAATTCGAAAAAAGGAGGAGGTTATCAATTCAACGGAATGTCTGTTTTTTTTTCTGTTTGAACATTTTTTTGTTAATTACATTCTCACTTATGCCAAAGGGTTTTGGTTGGTTTTCCAGACGTTATTTAAAAAAAAATATCATTCTCTCAACACATTTTCACATAAATAAAAAAAACATACGCAATTATGAATTAAGTGTTTGTAGGTGCTGATGATGCTTATCGTTTTTTAAAAAAACCCAAACACTTCAATTGTAGTGTCCACTAAAAATAAACATTAAATTGATTTCCTTGAACTCAATTAATTCTTATAATATAATTTCTGAAAAACCTCAAAAACAAATCCAAACCTGATTATAAAAAAATGAAGTTCATTTTCAATAAAGTTATTAAATTTAATTTGAAAAATATTTAATAAAATAAAGATAAATAAAAAAATTCATGCGGCAGGCCGTAGGAAGTGGTAGATTTCGAAGAGGCTCTACCCCCCTTTAGACTGCTCCTTTCAAAAACTTTTAAAACACACGTTGTAGAGGTTAATTAGTAGAAAATTAGCCATTTGAAACCAAACTGGTATCATTCATATTAACGTTGTTATTTCCCACATTCACATAAATAATTTTTCTTCTTTTCTTTATATTTTTATTATTAGTTTTATCTAATATAATTGTTGATATAAAGAAAAATTGTTTATGTGAATGTGGAAAATATTTTTTGAAATTTATGTTTCTGATGGTCTTCAACGAAGATAAAAAGAAAATTTAGACGAATGTGTGACATGACTATTTGGTGGGTAAAATATTGTATAGATGTTTGTTCTGAGATTATAATATACTCTTGTAACATGATATTAATAATGTTCTTATAATTGTAGAAGCCCTGAAAAAGTCGGCAAAGTCGACAAACGTTGGTTGATAAATAAAAAACTCACATATAATAACTTGTCGTTATTTCCCATTATATTTTCACTTGAGAATCACATTTAATTTTTTTTTAAGTTTTTACAAAATATTTTTTTCTAAATTCATTTTATTTGATAAATTCATATTTAGTCCTTTAATTTTCCTTTTAATGTAGGGGAAGGGTGGGCATAGTGGCCACTGCGGGTAAAGTGCTACTAGCTATTTTTTCCCCTAAGATGCTGCCAAGAAGCGACAAACACATCAATTATTCAGAAATCGGCAGCCCACACAAGAAGATTCTGATTAATTTTCAAATATAACTAAACGTATCTTTATTTTTTCTTTTAATTAAAAACACTAGTCAACTAGTGTTAGTGCTTTATAATTGTTTATTTCCAATTTTTATTTTGACTAGCGGAACACCCATGCAGAGATGTACAGTGGAACCTCGGGGTTACGCGGAACACTGGTTGAAGACCACTGCTGTAGAGTGTAGAGTAAAGTACTTTAAAATGTAATTTTCTAAAAACTCTATACAATCGTTTTTATAATTTTTGGCAAAACCATCAGGTCCTAAATTTCAACCTGATTGAATAGTACAATGTGTGACTTTGGTTGAGAACATGGATTCCGTAGTATTTTTCTGAGGACCATTTGAAGTGCGTTTCATTTATGGATAAAGTAAAAACAGAGCAATCTTCGGTATGTTATTCCGCTCGCAATATACTTAAATTATATTCTTACCATCAATCTCTTGGATTCATGAAGAGAATCTAAATATTCAAGTGAAAATTGGCGAATGTATAATTATTATATTAAACCTATAAACGAATTTATGAATATCTTAGAAGTATTTCCTTGTAGACGAGCTAGTAGAGATCCTAATGGAGATTTGATGGAGAGGTAGCTCAAGGATAATAAAACAAAGAGCGAATATCCCAGAAATTCCGGTTTTTAAAACATTGAAAATGACGTTCTTATAAATGATTTTATTTGGAATTTTTTTTTCATTATCCTTGGGACACCTTTCCATCAAATGAGCATTAAGTAATTATGAATATTTATCTTCCAGATTAAGTAAATTGACACAACCAAATTATAGAGTTAAGAATTGCAATGTTGTCAACTCGTGATAGATTCCTATTATAAAGGAATTGGATAGGCAGTGAAAAGCGGATTCTAAGTGCTGTCAAATGAACTAGAATGATTTTTCAAGAAGGCTATTTTTGTCTCACAAGATGTAAGAGCAAAATTTGTTTGCTCGTTTAAATCAGGGTAACAAATCAATTAAATACTTATGAAAATTAAAAGCTTTTTACCCAGAAAATCGTAAAAAAAGAAACAAATGTAAGAAAAAAATTTCATTTGAAAGATTAAAATTTTTTTTTCTTATTATAAAATGAATGTGGCACAAATTCAAGAATATATTTTTCTTAAAAATGACTACAGTAGAAAAAGCTTGGATATGAATTAGAAATGGGTTTTTAAATAAAATAAATAATAAAAATTTTAGGTTGGAATTAAAAATTGGAGATATGATTGTATTATTAAAATATGTATATTGCTGAATTAAAAAGATTATTTTAAGAATGTTGAGAAATAAAATATTTAATATTTGAATTATAGAATCGCCTGGAATAATTTAGCCATGGCAGCCTGCAACCTGTACAGCTTTACAGCTCACATAAATTAATGATGAATGAGAGCTGTACTCCTGGTTGCCTAGGTCGAAGGCAACCCTATTAACTACCATGGTTTACTGAGGCAAAACCTGGTAAACCTAGATAAGTTCCGATTGAGAATAAATAAGCTTCCAAATAAGCATTTAAAAGGTTTTTTAAAATGACTAGATAAAAAACTTGCCAAAATTCATTGTTAACACCTAGTAATTTGAGACAATTAATATTAAGGTTTAATGAATTTCTCTTTTGTTTCGAATTCTCTCTTTTATTTAACAAATTATAAAAGAGCAGAACGCATCATTTAATGCAGAGCTGTCTAACTCGTGGCCCGCGAGCCGCATGGGGCCCAACACAGCAATGAGTGTGGGCCAATATAAAATCATAAACTTCCATAAAACATTGGGATTTATATGTAGAGATATATTTATTCTCTTTTTCGAAATATGAATGTATATTTGTACAATACGTGAAGCTTTTTTCAAGAATAAAATTCACTAATGACAAAATTATAAGCTCAACTAATAAAATAAAAAAAATAATGAAGTTTCGAATATTTAAAAATTCTTCTTCTTATCATATTTTCATTTTCTAAAATTATTATTATTTCAGCAATTTATATGCTACAACATTAACCAAGTCTATACTTATATGATTCTAGTACAAGGCGACAAGGAATTGGGGTTTTCTAGAACAATCACAATTGAATGATAGTTTCTCTACTGGGCTAAAACTTGTCAGGAATTGTCTTTTAGATCTTTCCACGTTCTTACATGTCAATAGATATTGGATAGTCAGGGATTATTATATCCGTGATCCTTTTAAAAAATAAATTATCATTCCTCATATCTTTCCTTAATCCCATTCGATTTAAACCAGAGCTGTCCAACCAGTGGCCTAATATAAAGTGTTAAAATGTCTTAAAACATTGAGATTTATATGTAGATACTGAAAAACACACAACAATTTGGCCTGATAATTTTTTTCTCTCTAAAATAAGAAATCTGAAAATCTACTGTGAAAAATTAAAGTGTTAATTTTAAATTTTAAATCTGGAACAAGATTTCAAAATTTCCGAAAAAATAATCATCATTTTAGTCTATTTTCGACTCCATTTTCATTAGAAATAAATTTTCTACTTGCAAACTTTCTGATTGAATGTTCTAGAACAACAATTAGATACCCATCTGAAAGAAAAATTGAATATTGTTTCTTTATTAGAATTTTATATTAATTATCTAGCCATGAAAAATATAAACAAATACTAATACATAATATAACTTTCTATAAGTATGTAAGTTTGTAGGTATTTACATATACGAGAAGCTATTTTCAAATATAAAATTTACGAAAAGGAAAATTAGAAGCTCACTATGAGCTAAAAAAATAATCAAGTTCTTATTTCTACATTATTAACTTATCTTTTTTGAATAACAAATATCAATAGAATTATAATATTTTATCCGCGGCCCTAAACATTTGTTTTTTTCTTCAAATGAGGCCCGTGTAAGCCAAAAGGTTGGACACCCCTGATTTAATGTTTCTTTTTAAGCTGAAAATCTAAGCTATATTTCTTAAATAGTTTAAGGGGATAATTTTTCACATTTCAAAATAGGCCAAAATATATTTGAAATAAAAATGATAAATATTCATAAAATATAACAACCTTAATATTATAGCTAGTATAATATACGGAAAGTAATATAAATCACTTTCTAAAAAGATATTGCAATTTGAACTGTGAACAGGAATTCAAATAATAATTGCAAGAGTAGAAAAAATTGTCATCAAAAATGTTTTCACTTTGAAAAATATTCATAAATAAGTAATGCACTTGAAGACTCAAAATGAAATCTATTTAAATCTGCCGGAAGACAAAAGATTTAGCTCACTCATTATAATAAAGCTTTTGATTTTAAAGAACATTATAACACGCTCTCGAAAAAGGGGTTACAAAAACAAACATAATAGATCACACTTTGTAAAAAGTTTCCGGCGGACCGGCTCTCCGCTGTTTTGCATTTTGTTAGCATAGAGTAAAGAGCATTTTGTCAAAATGCTATAATATATTCCCTGTTAAAAAAAAAAAGAAAAAAGGAGATCGCTTAAGTTTGAAAGGAATCAAAGCTCAATGAATTAAGTATATCTAAAAAGTTTAGAATGGATTTTGTAATGAAAATTTTAATATTTATTAAGAGTCACTACTTGTAGCTCACTACAGTAAAACCTCGTTTATCCAGGCCTCATTAATCTGGATTCTTCGGATTGGATTTGTAGACATTTTAATTTTAATAAATGTTCATAGATAATAATTTTTAACTCTGTTAGCAAGAATGTAATTATAATACGTATTTAACCGACTTCAAAAAACCCGCAAACGTTTCGAGAGAATTTCTATATTTATGAATTGAATTTATGAAGAGTTTTTTTTTATTTAATTAGTTTTTTCCTCTTATTAAAAAACAAGGACTAAAAAGATGATCAAGGACAGTCGATCGTGGAGAAGTAATCTCCGGAGTCGAAGCTCAAATACAATGTATACATTAATTCATGTAAAATAATTGGTTTAATATCATTTTCTGATGGGAGAGAGACAAATATGGAATTGAAATAATTATCGGAAAAGAGGTTTTTTTATTTAATTAGTTTTTTCTTCTTATTAAAAACTAGGACTAAAAAGATGATTAAGGACAGTCGATGGTGGAGAAGTAATCTCCGAAGTCGAAGCTCAAATACAATGTATACATTAATTCATGTAAAATAATTGGTTCAATAAAATTAAAAAAAAAAATCATTTTCTGATTCATTCATCCGACGCTTTATCTTACGAGATGCATGTAAGGTATATGAAGTCACTATTAATAACATCACTAAAAAGAGAAAAATAAAAATAATTTTTATAAAAAAATAAAACTCGACTTAAATCAACAAACAAAATAATAAGAACTCAAAAACCAAATAAAATGCACTAAAAGATATAAAATAATTATCCTATTTAGTTACAACTAAACGATGAAATTGTTACATGGAATCACTTTTTGAAGTCGGTGCCAAATATATACATTTTATGAATAATACTCGACTGATCTTAGTATGTTTGGCGGGTACACTCGCTTATATGCAGTAGTTTGTTTAGCACCGACTTCAAAAAGTGATTTCATGTAAAAATTTCATCGTTTAGTTGTAACTAAATAAGATAATTATTTTATACCTTTTAGTGCATTTTATTTGATTTTTGAGTTCTTATTATTTTACTTGTTGCATTTAATTTTTTTGAAGTCGGTTTTATTTTTTTTTTTAACAATTCTATGTAATTTTGATATACCATGATAAACATGTGTTTTTATCGTAATAAATTCAAATTCGCTTATTTGAGGATTTGTTTTGTTTTTATTACCTATAAATCGGGATTATCTGGATTTTCGATTATCCGGTTTGCCTTTGATCCCAGTTAGTCCGGATAAACGAGGTTCTACTGTATTATTACTTTTGTAGTCTATTAGTGAAAACTACTACTTACCTCTTCGTAGAATTTTAGTTGAGGAATTGGATCGTCGGCAGTCTCGCAAAATTCTTTGAATAGTAAATATCCTGAAAAAAAGAGAAAATACAATTAAAATCTGATTAATAAATTTTCTGGAAAATCATCTCGATGATTAATGCGAAGCCTTCCATTGTAAAGATAAATGAACTGTATTGAAAATTAATTAATATTTAATGCATTAACATGAAATTGCAGGAAGACTATTATTCCAGGCTGTTTAAGAGTGTAGTCACGATTTATTCCCCAATGAAATGAACAGCAACTTAAGCTGTTTTCCTGATGATGATTTCCTCTGACAATTTATGTTAGGGCTCCAATTAAAAGTAATTAAAAATTTATTTTATCCATTCAATTCCTGCATATAAAATATTTATCATTCTCATTACACTCAGAATAAAATTTAGATCTCTTTATAGAACTGGGCTTGTCCCATTAAGAACAAATTATTTCATTTAATTTGTATTTAAACGTTTATTGCGATTTCAATTTCTTAATTTCAAAATGTGAGAAAGTAGTTTAAGGTAGATTTAATTTAAAAGTTTTTATTTTGCCGAGAACAGTAGAGCTGTTGATTCATTAAAGAAACAAAGAAGTTGATCGCTATAAATAAACATATAAACATATGTATATCAAAAATATATATATGTGTGTATGTTTATTTGCATCAAGCAGGAGACAACTCTTTGTTTCTCTTTATTATAAGGTAGATTATTGATTTGAAGACTAAGAACTTAAGTCATTTACCTTTTCCATGCTAAATGTATGTACAAATAGAAGAATTATTCTTAATATTAGCTGATTGCAAGATCAAAAGTTTTAATCTATATATATATAAAAAACTCAATGTTTGTATGTATGTATTATTTATGCACTTTTGAACGGCTGGAGCAATTACAACCAAATTTGGTATACATATTATTTACTAACAATGTGTGAAATTGTTTATAGTAACTACTTCCATGGCCACCCTCCTGCTCTCTTAAGCATCTAGGGGGGCCTCGCAGCTAGTAAATGACTAAAGTAAATCAAAGACGTTGGAAAAAGACTCAAATGCTTAGGAACCGAGGATGATTCACTATAATAGGAAGGAACCTTATAGAACTAAAGATTTATTTCGGGATATACCATGTTAGAAATTTGTGACATCTCGTCTAGAAAGTTGAAGGATTCGCGGATATTAAGATTTTGAGTGAATAATTGATATTTGTCACTGAAATTTTCTAAAGAAGACGCAAAATTTTTATGAGGGTTCCTAGAAAAGTAGTTAACCAAGGAAATTTTCCATCTATCTGAAACATCTCATTTGCTGGATTCGAACCGAGTGTTAGTGTTCACTCAAAAACAAAAATGTTGAAAATCAGAAAAAACAAAACGAATTGTTATAATGAAGGGTTGTAGTTAATGAGCTGGAATTTGGAACACAAGTGTGTATTATTAGTAAGCGTACGAAGCGCATTTTCATTCAGACAAATCCTTCAGAGACAAAAGATTACACAATTTTGAAAAATCAAAGTTACATTTTTTTACCAAATATTAATTTTTTGTCAAATAATGTTAGGATATTAGCTTTAATAATAATGTCGTTTTTAGCGACAGGTTATAGACTTTGAATTTTTACCATTAACAATGGGTAGTTTACAAGAAGTACATAATGAAAATGAGCTACAACGTAATATGTGTCATGCAAAAACAACATCTATAGATGAACCGGCCAAAACTAAACAAAAAACAAAAAATAAATAAATAATATAATTGGATTTTCAGAGAAAAAATTCAGATTGGAATATTATTTTTTGAGATTTACTAATAATTTTCAGAACTTTTGAAAGGATATAATCTGTAAATCAAATCAAATTGTAACAAGAGAAAATGTTGACAGACCTCATTATTTATTAAATTATTAAAAGGTTTAAAAAGGATCAATTAATTTTCAACATATTATTTGTGCTTTAACACACAAAGGTATAAAAATGTAGGACAAGCTTTAAAGATAGAAGATGACAATTTGGACCCTAATGTGGATCGTGATTGGCCCTATAAAAGAGTGACAGCTGTCTAGAAGGGATCAAGGAAGAGGGTCCGGGGGGTCCAGAGGGAACCGACACATTGACGATGTTAATAAAGCCCATTGGCAAAGGGCGATCGATCTCCTCGGGAAAGGGACAGAGTTTGGAAGGGTTCTAGTGCTCGCAGGTTGATCTCTGGTCCTGGGACCTCTTGAGTGGCACCGAGGGTCCTTCCTACCGAATCCAAATTCATTTGAACATCCCAACTGTCTGTTCGGTTCGAGTAATTAAATTTAAACAAACCCCACGCTCCCCTAGATCCTATGTCAGAGTAGGTGTTTGCGTTCCTGTGTAAACAATCTCCTTTAGCAGCGATCATATTTTGGAACAAACCCTCGCCTAACGAATTCGCATCCTCCCACAGCATATCACACCTTGACATTAACGGATGACTAAAAAGGGTAAAGATGAAAATCATAGGAAATAATTGAGATTGAAGATAAAAATAAACATAATTCACAAGCTTAATTTAAATTGATGATGGGAGAGAGAATGCTCTTAGCCTTGGAAATAACTTACGAACAAAGAATTTACATTTCCACGATGATGTCTATTAATAACAACTAAGTTTATAAAAAATATCTATCCATATAAGAAACATAAAGGGTTTAATTTAATTTAAAGTCATCACAGATCTTATTGGATAAGATGAATTGGAATAGAACTCAAGTGCCAAAAACACAAGATCCGAGCATTTGGATATCCTCTCTGACATACAAAACAAGTAATTTAAATTCCTTCATTGATATAGTAATAGTTCTACGATGAGCCAGTAAGTCGAAACATCAGTTAATCATCTCCTATTAGTAGGTACTCATATAAATTTAATTTTTAACATTTTTTTTCTTTTAGTAGATCCATATTACCTATAAAGTTAATAATATATTGAGTGTCAAGAGCGTGAGGAATATCCGAGAAGCAAAAGTTTGGGATGAGCTGAAAGCTTACCTTGCCTGAGTACGAGTGTCAATAAAATGTAAGCCGTAAGGCAAATTCAGTATACGAGTACTCAGGTGAATGTAGTATATAAACCGCAGCGAATGCTGTTAGCTTGCTTGTCTAATGTTCCTCAGTTTACAGGGAAGTCATATACTATATTTTTAGGTAGATCTCGGCCTGGGATTTTTATAATACCAGCTGAGAAATAAGGATTTGAGAAAGAAAATAACACACATAATTATATTTATGTAAATTTAATTGAATTTAATAGGATAAGATTAATTATATCAATAAATAAAGTCTTTAATGAACTTAAAAATGGAAGTGAAGAAAAATTAAATGAATTATTTTATTAAAATGATTTTTCGTTAAAGTTATAGGTTTTGTTTGAATAGTTATTTAATTTTAAGGTAGTTGTTTCACGACAATACTAGGAAAAAGTTAATGCTAGAGTATATAGAACAGACAATAAGGATTCATAATTCATAAGCCCAAAACTGTTTTCTGTTTATGTACTACTACTAGCCAATCCCGTGCTCGTTGGACAAATCTGGCAATATTGTCCGAGCTTGAATATTTTTACATGCTTTATATTAGCTTCACTTGTATCTATCTATCTATTTATCAATGTGACTTTTGATCTGTTAAATTCCGCAAACATTTCTGTATATAAATAATTGTTTACCTACCCAATTTAAATGAAATTATAAAAAAATAATAAAAATAAATACATTTAAATAAATTTCATTCTGTTAAATTCCGCAAACTTTTCTCTATAAAAATAACTAAGACTAAAACGTAAAAAAATTAATTACATTTTAAAAAAACTAAAAAACATGCTTCAAAAGTACAAAATAATGTAATACTTAATCAAAAAGCGTGAGGCACTTTGTCGAAATTAATTAAAAGTTTCTGTGCCTCACGCTTTTTGATTAAGTATTACATTATTTTGTACTTTTAGAAGCATGTTTTTAGTTTTTTAAAATATAATTTTTTATCATAGAAATGACAGATAAAATACATTATAAAGGTCGATTTATTAAACAAAAAGTTCTTAATAAACGATTAAAAGTTGTTGCGACAATGGCAGAAGCGAAAAAACGTCAAACAAAAGTACTAAAGTTAACCCACTCACTTTTTAGGTTAAATATATACGTTGTTGCCAGCTTGTTTTTAGTGTAAATTTTAATTATTTTCATTATTTATTCATTATTGTCTCAGAAACTGTTGTATATATGAATTAAAATTTTCTTAAAAAATGTATTAGTTATTGTTTAATGTTGGTTTAGTTTTTTATAACAATGGTAAAAAGTGTTTCTTATTATAATTAAATACCATATATGTATGTAAACATTCCGATATCGTAGTTATATATAGTTCAATGTACAAAAGTCTGAAAAACTCTATCTTTGGAATTTAATATCTCCGGAACTATATTGTTGATAAATTTTGTTTTGCCACCAATCGATAAATAATAATCTGACTAAATTTCAAAAAATCCTAAGGAAATCCATATGGTGAAACAACTACCTTAGAGAGATAGATTTAAAAGGATAAGTTATACACTTGATAGATAATCTAGCGTTTACAAAAAAGGTCAGGGAAAGTAGAAGGGGTTGTAAAGAAAAGTGAAACATTCCACGCATTGTGCGTGAAAAGTGTACCTATAATATATACTAGAGTCAGTCAGAAATTACAAAAAAATTATTTTCTATCTATATATATAAAATTCTTTGCCCGATACACTCACTCACTCACTCATCATCAAAACAACCAGAACCACTGGACATAGAAACATGAAATTTGGAGAGGATATTACATCTATGACATAGAGGCTCACTAATAAAGGATTTTTCGAAATTCGACCACTAAGGGGGTCAAAGGGGGCAAAGTGTGTTTTCACTGATTATACGATATCTCTTATGGACGATAAAATATCTACTTGCTTTTTACTTATAAAAATACTAAATTAAAATATCTAAAAACTAATTTCAAGGTTTTTTAATTCGACCCCCAAAGGGGTCAAAAGGAGCAAAATATCGTTGCAATGTGTTTACACTAATTATGCATTTTCAATTAAGAACGATAAGATATCTACTTGATTTTTACTTAATAAAATTCTAAATACAAATATCTAAAAAGTAATTTCAGGTTTTTTTTGAAATTCGACTCCCAACTATCCAAAATGTGAGTGGGGGCAAAAATTAAAACTTTCTCCTATCTTGATCAAATTTTATAAAGTTATTCTTTATTACTTTAAGAAACTATTCCTGTAAAAATCGAAGAAATTCTTAGCTTTTTGTACATTTAGTCTTTAGAAAAACTGAGAGTTATTTATTTGCCTTCGGCACGCCCTCTACAGCTTGGCATAATATATAACTTTTTTCTACTGACTTGATTCAGTTACATATTATAACTCAAAATGTAATCTCGTAAAAATTTATTTGTGATGCCAAAATGATTTCACCTTCTTCCAGTTGAAAGATAGGGTTTAGCGCTTGGGTTCAATCCCAAGGGGATGAAACCCTCTGACATTCATTATATACATAATTATCATTAAGATAATTTTCACTAAGATCAGATTTTCCCAAAAATATAAATTCTTTTTTAATTATTCATTTAATTTGAAAATGATTTTTTCTTCAAAATTTAGAGAAATATTGATTTATTCATTTTTTTCAACTAAGGAGGGTATTGATTTTTTTTTATACAAGTTTTCCCATAGACAGGTAAGAATAAAAGGGTGTTGGAATGATATAATAAAGGTGCAGTCAGAGATAAAGAAAGAAAAATTTCAGGTCAAAACAAGAGTCGCCAAGTACGATTTATGAAGTGAATAAGTGAGCCGCAACTTTAAGAAGCAGGTGAAATATTACATGATGATCTGCAGAACAAGATAGATCGTGCAAAAAAGAGGAGATCCCAGGTGACACGCATGAATGGTCGGAGCCCCGTCTCTTGTGAAGAAAGATCACAGTCAATAAAATCAGATTGCATCAAGTTATGAATAGATTGAGCCAAATGAGATTGATTCTTTTCTCTTGATTCTAATGCAAGCTAAGCAAAAACAACGTTAAAAGAGACAAGATAGAGGTTTTTTTGTTGATCCTTATAAATAAGATGACCATTCGTCCCGTATTTTAGGAGGTTCGGGACTGTTTATCATTTTTATAAGCAAATTCTCAATTTTTTATCATCGAATAGTATTAAATATTTATTGCCTAAATTTGAAGTTGATCGTCTGTCCCATTACCAGAAATAAATTATTGAAAATTGTCCTTTTAACATGGAAGTAAAAATGGACCGAGGGCTATAACTTATATAAAAATGATATTATTTTCAACAAATTTATATAGATTAATAATTCAACTTTTATGAATAGAATGATACATTTTTCAATAGAAATTAATTAGTTATTCATAAACGTAAAAATAAAAAGTTATTTGCAGCCAACAGAATATAACAAAAGCACTAGTGTAGAATTCTAACTCTATCGTTTTTGTGTTTTTATAAAGCGAAAAAATTTATCTCAATTTTCTTTTTATTAATATTATCAAAACAAAGATTTTTATTCGAAATTAACCTCATTATTATTAATTTTTTTTATTAAAAAATTTAGTTGGCAGACGTTGTCATTCTGCAGAAATACCATAGTACAAAAGATTTTTTCGAAGATCAACTATATAGATAAGCTGTCCCGAACTCCCTTAACTGGACAATTGCGTATTTAAATGCTATGTGACGTATATTTTGAAACAATAAAATTGTCTTCTTTTTAAACTAGTGACCCGTAAAAGTCCCTTTTTTTAGTAATACTTATAATCTAAATTTTCGTTTTTTTTTTTTAGTTTTAAGTGGGAAAATGGGTAGAAATTTTTGCACATTTTAAACTGCAAACATTGCCCATGGGAACATAAGTAAAATAGTCGAATTTTGCTTTTGTTTACTTGCACCAAATGCCCCCACAGAAATAATATTTTTCTTGGATGAATAATAATCTATGCTCGTTTGAACAAACTCAACTTTTCGTAGAAACTCTAAATAGGTTTTGTTAGTAACAAATGCAATTATGATATGACATGTTCTGAATTTCATGAATATATTGTAAGGAACAATGAGCAGCTTAAAAAAATTCACTTTGTAGAAAAATATGAAAAAATCATAATAATGTTTTTATTTTTCCAGTACACTGTGAATAAAAATATTTTAAGTTTGTTCTATAAAGGTACATTTACCGATGTATTCTTTAAAATATTTTTTTTTTTTGTTAATTAAATTTTAAAAATGTTCTGGAATTAAAGATTAATTATTATTAATGTTACCTAGCACCAGTTCTTACCCCTAACACCACTTCTATTTATATGTTCGGTACTTCGCTTAAAGATAAATGGTCCCCTTACTTATAAACCTCAAAGAGAGGAGATCCTCCAAAACTTCGATTTTTTAAGAGGATGAAAATGACATTCTAATAAATTATTTTATTCGGAATTTATAGTTTTCATTATCCTTGGGCAACCTTTTCATCAATTGTTTATATAATTAATTGGAAAGTTAATTAAAGAGGCGACTGTGAGTCAGTGGCTAGAGTGTAGGGTCGCTGACTCGAAGATCGCTGGTTCGAGACCGAGTCTCTGCAGATAGATATTTGCAGTCGCCTCCTCTTGGAAAGTAATGGCGACCACTTACCAAGAGTATAATTGCCAAGTAACCTCTCCAAATTAGCCGTTCGGAACCGGCGTTAAAAAGTAGGTCCCGTATATCTGTGTAAAACAACTAAACACACTCAGCACAGGTTCGTATATGTAGAGAGGCGCCGACACCCGTTTCGGGTATGGCAATCTAAGAAAAAGAAGTTAATTAAATCAAAAAGTAAAATTTTAAATAATTTATTAAGTAAAGCGTACCGAGTCTTGACAATGTTCACTCTAAGTTATATTTATAAATCTTTTCAAACTTAATTACGTGGTTACTCGGTGCAACTATCGTGGAACGATTATCGTTGAGCACTTGGATAAAAGTCGAACAAGCGCTTTCGCCAACTCTTTTATCCCTATGACCTCCAGAGACTGGAACTCGCTCCCTGCCACCATCTTTCCCGCGACTTATAACCTTCAGCTATTTAAGACCCGTATCCACAGATACCTTCGACCCCCGCCCAACCCATAAAATTATTTCTTCTTCTTTTCACGATGGAGGGGCCAACCCAGGCCTTTACGGGTTGCACCTTTTTGGTGTAACTCCTTCTTTCATCATTATCATAAAAAAACTATTTCTTTGTATTTCTTATTCGATCGACTGCCGATAGAGTCGTTAACGATGATCGTACGCTTGGAATAGTCGTTCAGGAGAAGGGTGAATATAATCGTCAGTCGCTAACGTTTATTTGTTGAGAGAAGACCTAGTGTATTGCTTTTTACTATCCTTGTTCTTTATTCAATATTATTTGTAAGTTTCTTTTTTTTTTCAGAAAAATTCCTAGAACTTTTTGTCTTCGCGCAGATGGGAAGTAACTAATTTTTCTTGATACAGTCCCATTTAATTTCTGAGCTCATACATACGGTGTATTTTGGCTCTTTTCATCCCATACGTATAAAGAAGTATTTCGTCGTCTACCATCTCCTCAATCAAAAGATATTTGAGTAATAATATTTTACGTCTACTCAACTTTAAACTCTTTTTGTTAAATTTAGGATATGTGACTGCGAATGAAAACACACAACTAAAGAAAAATCAATAAACTGCATACATTCCGAGAGAAATGAGTAACAAACGATTATCGTTAAACAATGATCGTTGCACGATCATCGTGATAGTCGCACCAAGGAAAACGTACCTTTAGATAACTTGTATACCTTATTATATAAATTTTTTAGTTATAAAAATTATTGGCAACAAAGAAGATGTAAATACTGAAGTTTTTAAAAAATCGTTAGAATCATTTTTAAGAAAAAATAAAATCTAAAAACATCGTAATTAAAGGAACTCAATTACAGTGTGACGATTTGAACTGACTTAAAAATGAGTTAAATTAAAAGTATATATTGAGATAAAGACCAATATCCCTCAAAATAAATAAATAAATAAATTAATTAATATTTCTGCGGAACAACCCTATTGTGATAAGAATCGAAAATATCATTAAAAAACCTTGATTCTTCTTCAAATTTAGCATTTTTTAAATTTTTTTTTAATGAAAAGGGAATTTAATTAATAATTTTTTCAACATTTTTAAAATAAATGTACATAAAATAAACATAATGTTGATAGAAATTATATTTAATTATTTTGATTGTTTATGTCCATCGATTAAATTATATAAGTTCGTTGTAGGAAATAAGGACACAGCTTATGCAAATATTTCTTATTTTATGCCAACGTTTCGTCAGCTTTGTTGACTTCTTCAGAGGCTCAAACAAATTATCTTCTTTGCATGTTTGTCAATTATAAATATTTATTCTAAGCAAACACATATAGGCTCAATCATTGGACAGAATTCAATCTGTTCAATGACTGGCTATATTGTGTTTGCTAAATATGCAAAGGAGATAATTTGTTTGAGCCTGGAAGTCAACAAAGTTGACCGAACGTTGGGATAAAATAAAAAATATTTGCATAAATTTGTCTATTTCCTCAACAGCTTATTAATACATTTAATTGAAGGGTTTTTCTACATTTGATTCAATCGCGAATCTAATGTAGGGAATTTTGTCGAAATATTGAGTGAAAATAATATTTGAACTGATATATTTCTAACTTGGAAATAATGATATTAAATAAATTTTAATTTTATTTCGAGAGATAAAAATATCTTTTTTCAAATCAGCGCGGTCAAAATAATTCTCGTTGACGTATCAATTATTCTTTGATATATTAATGAGGAAAATTAAAATTTAATTACATTTAATGTTATTATTATTGTATTAGATGAAGGAGGAGTATTATTATTTATTGAGCAAATGGTCTCAATATCTTAGATTTTTAATTAACTTATTTAGAATTAAAGAAAAAAATAATTCAAAAAAAACTAATTTTTGGAAAATAAAAATGCTATCAAAAAAAAATTTGAATTTTTTTATGAAATCAGTATTAATTAATTATAATTAATTCATCATCATCATCATCATCATTGAGTATACAGTCCTAAGACTGGTTTGATGCAACAATCCGTCTCCACTCGACTCTGTCCCCCGCCAGCTGTTTAACCTCTCTAAATGTCTGGCATCCCATATCCCCCAATTATTTGGTTGAAATATTCTAATCTGGGTCTTCCCCTTCCCCTTTTCTTTCCCACCTCCCCCTCCAAGATATCCCTAAGCAGTCCCCCATGTCTCAGTGTGTGCCCCATCATCTGACCTCTTCTCTTCTTCAGACTCTTCCACAAGGTTCTTCTTTCTCCGATTCTTCCAAGAACTTCTTCATTTGTAATTTTATCCATCCATTTGATATTCATCATTCTTCTGTAGCACCACATTTCGAAAGCCTCCAATCTCTTTCTCTCCGCTTTTCCAATTGTCCAGGTTTCACACCCGTACATGGCTATGCTCCATACATATGTCTTCAATAGCAACTTCCTGTTTGCTAAGCTGATTGAGGAGGAGCATAGTAGTTTTGTTTTGAATTAAACCCCATTTTTGCTTGGGCAATTCTTGATTTAATTTCGTTTTGCTCCTCCCATCCCATGTTATTTTACTTCCTAGGTAGCGGAATTCCTTAACTCCTTCTAGGTTTTCTTGGTTAATTTTGATGCATTCCTGTCTCGTTTGTTCTTTTTTTGTACATACTAGGACCTTGGTTTTATTCTTGTTTATTTTCATTTTGATTTCTTCTATTAGGATTTGGTTAATTCCATTCAAGGCGTCCTCTAATTCTTTTTTATTGCTTCCTAGAAGGGCAATGTCATCGGCAAATCTTATAATCTATAATTAATTATTGAACAAGAACAAATAATACAATACAACTACGGCGTTTCGAACGACTTATGGATCGCAGAATAAGTTGATAGAAACGTCATAGTTAATATTGTTTTGTTTTAAACAAATTAATCACAAAAATAAAAGCTTCATATTATACTAGATAATAAAAGTAGCTTATATAATACAAAGGCCAAATCTAAAGTTAATTATTACAATTAAAGAGTCACAATTTATCTTTATCCTTTGAAATTATTAGGTAGGTACTATTAAGAAAAAGAATCATGGAAATTTAATATATGATTTGAAATAAACTTTTCTGCAATATTTTTTGTTTTGCGATAAAAGTGGAATTGTCGGTCAGTAAAATAAAAACGACGAAGTTCAACTCTGAAATTGCAATGACTAATGTTACTAAAGTGTAAAACTATGTCAGGGCTAGCAAAGAAAAAACCTAATTGTCGGAACATCAGGCAATTTGATATTATACGCTCATTAATTTTATCATTAGGGCCGTTAAAAAAAAGTCCAAGAAAGAACGAATTCAATGTTTTCCGAAAAATTTCATTAGCCAAGGGAATCAACATTAAACTTTAAGTAGATTTCTACTGAAAAAAATATTACTTAAGTCTTTTAATTCATCATAATCTCAGTAGAATACAGGGCAGAGTCTTTCATGTTTCTATCCTCATATGTCATATTATATATAAGAGAACTGAGGATTTTCTAAAGAGAGCGACAGCCGTCCGTCCTCACTTTTCAAATAATGAAAAATAATGTTTCCGAATAATATAGCTATTTATTATTCTAAAGAAGATTTTAAAATTAATATAATATAATGAGATATTAAATCAAAAAAATTCTCAAAATATGTATAAGATTAATAAAGCAATGAAGAAATAAGCTGATGTGTTCTGATGTGGCGATCCACTTGACTTTACCATACAACCTGGCCCTTAACTTATATTTAATATTTAATAAAATTATTTATAATCGTGTAGGGTAGGGGGTTAGTTTTTGCATTTTTAGACTTCTGGGGTCCCACTGATTATGTATACAAAATTTGGTTGAGTTTGCTCAAATGCCCTAGATTTTTAATTTTTAACCCCCCCTCCACCCCCCTTAATTTTGGGTCGATATGCCCCAAAATCTAATCAGCTCTTAATCTCAATGGACCAAAACAACGTGTGGTATTTTGTTTCGATATTCACACTAGTTTTTGAGCTAGCTCGTCCACAAAAATTTGGTAACGCACAGACTAACAACCAGACAACCAGACTAACTAACAGACATTTTGACAAAACAATTATTATCTCGAAAAATATAATTTTTTCGATGTTCACTTATTAGGGCTTTTTTGTAGACCGAAATGCCATGGTTTCACTCAATTTTTTTAATCGAAATAGTTTCAGCCGTTTTTGAGATATTTCGAAAAAAAGGAAGGAAAAAACCACTTTTTTCATGCACGATTACAATACTTGACCATGCCCTGTATGGTAAAGTAAAAAAAATTTAATGATGAAACAAATTTTTTAATGATGAAGATCGATTCTTTGAATGAAAATTTTTCTGCATACTATATGTCAAATGTGGTTATATGTCGGTGAGCAAACTAGGTGGACGGATTGCATTTTTTGGCATTCGGGTGATACAACCCTTCTGACATAATAACAATAATTCATAACACCGAGAATTTAGTAGATGACCATCTCTTTTAATTTTCTTTACAAATTTTAAAACTACTACTATAGGCATTTATCTTTTATATATAAACTAGCGGCGACGACCGCCTCCGGCCATTTAGGGTAGTTGGTTTTTGCATTTCCCTTAGAGCTATTCGAGGGGTGAACCGCGATTGGAATTAGGTGTACAAGTCTTTGGAATTATGTGGAATTATTTTGGAATCCATTAGATAATGCCCCTTCATCTATTGTTCTACTTGGAAATGAAAGTGGAAGTAGGTGTAGACGATATTAGGCCACGGTTCACCCCTCGGAGCTAATAGTTTAGGAGTTATTTGATAATTTCCATTAGTGCCCCTCAAAGCTAATTAAACAAATTCCTGAAAATTCTAATATAATTCTTAAATATATGAACATTTATTTTTCCAATTCTCATAACTTAAGCAAAGTTACAATTTAATCTTTAAATGAGAATGGACGAAAAGTAAAGAAAATTTTGAAAAATTTAAGAAACTTTAAAATTTAAAATACTAAGTAGGTTTAAATTTTAAAAAGTTTCTTAAATTTTTGAAAATTTTCTTTACTTTATTTAAATGTGTTCACCAAGAATCACACCATTCTCCCTTAACAAAATTTGAATTATTGAATATAAATAAAACATCGTCAGGGTTGATATTTTGAAAGCGCCGATCACATTTAGTGGTTAAGGGTTGCCGTATACAGCTAGTCAGGTACTGTGTACTATTTACATAATTACAGTCTTTCCAATATGGTGTTGCGTACATCCCATTTGAATTGAGTGAAGAAACCTAAAATAGTTTCGAACCTTTATCCCTATTAGAAACTGGAGTCATTTAGACTTAGATAAGCTCTTAAATTTTAGATAATTATGGTAAAGATGATCTTTTCTATGAAAGCAAGTCATCACTGTACATTCAGGAAAAAATTATGTCCAATGGGGGAGGGGGGGGGTGATGGGCAGCCCCCCCCCCTAAAAAAATCGAAATTCTATTATTACGAGGTATCATTAATTTATTTCTCATTAAATTATTTCGTTATTTCTAAAATTTGTCAATTCTATACTAAAAAATTAGTTGATATCTAATCGGATTACCGCAATTGAAACTTTGTGGTGGCTAATCAGCTGGCCGGCTGGCCCCTCCCCTCTAGGAAAACTCCCTGACTACGCCAATGCCAATGATTCAATTTTATTTATTTTATTTTCACTAGTACACAACAAATATAAACATAGTTTCAATTAAGTAATAGTAGTAGATAATAAGACTATCCTTGTAAATTGTGTGCTACACAAGATAAGAATAAATCATCATCCCTTTTTTAAGGCCCGGTTGAAAGCAAAAATGTTTGTTTTTCTGTCCGTCTGTCTAAGCATTGTAGCTCGTATTCTAAATATGATAGAAACTTAAAATTTACAAATTATTGAATTAAGTATGTTAGATTGGACGGGAAAGTAGAAAATCAAACAATTCTCATCGAAACAAATTATGTTTATTCATTTTTCCCGAAATAAAAAATTGTATTACAATTTTAGTCAAATTATTATTTTGGGAAGGATTGAAATTTTGGAGATTCAAAAATAAAACATGTTTTTTATCGGGTGGGCTGGGGTTGAGGTTTACCCAAGAAGAAGATAATTTACACTATCTTTTTATTCATAAAACCGACGTTTCGGAGGCTATTCCCTCCTTTTTCAGGGTTTTGAAAAGTCAGTGAAGGAAATCCAATGCGACATTCCCCTCTGTCTCCTCTTTCAGTGGCAGTAACAATAATATCTTATATATCAGGAGAGGGGAATGTCGCATTGGATTCCTTAACTAGTTTTCAAAACCCTGAAGAAGGAGGAATAGCCTCCGAAACGTCGGTTTTATGAATAAAAAGATAGTGTAAATTATCTTCTTCTTTTTTTGGACTGCCTCACTTACTGGACTTAATTCACTTATCAGTCAGTCTCCAAAAATTGCTCCAATCTTAAAGAATTAGATATTTCAAGTATTTTGAAAGTTGCAAGGCTAGGAATAGTCGTGAGTCGTATATGCGGACTGACACGCACTTGGTCGATGTATTTACCGATTAATTATATTCATTTGCTGAATTAATTCGAAAACACTTATAATACCATATAATTATTTCATAAATATATTTTTCTCATATATAAAAATAATTAAATAAATATAAACTGAAAGAAAAAATCAAATGATGTCATTGTTGTAAAAATTTTTACAAATGTTATGATGACAATTTAAACGCCTAGAATTAGAACATGTAAACACTGTATGTAGACGTTCAATTAACGTCACTGTTTCATCGTAAATATTATCATAAGGCAAATATTGCAATGCTGCGAGGCATGATGCCTCCTCTTCTTTTAGACATCCATTTATTATTTAGATGGATTTACTATTCAACACTAATCTATTTCAGCTATAATTTATTTAATTAAAATGAATAAATTAGAATATTTTATAAAAAATTTAATAAAAAATAAACTTTTTCTCTGTAAATATTTATTCAATCTTAAAATAATACTATTTATCTGGTCTTGGGTGAAAAATACAGATATATAGATATTTTCTTCATTCCGATATATCAAAAAATATTCTAAAAGAATAATATTAAAATTTGTTAAGGTAAAGGAAAAAATAATTTTCATAAAAAAAATAAAACCGACTTCAAGAAAAATTAAATGCAACAAATAAAATAATAATAACTTAAAAATCAAATAAAATACACTAAAAGGTATAAAATAAACTATATAAAGTATATAAATAACTAAACGACGAAATATTAACATGAAATTACTTTTTGAAGTCGGTGACAAACAAACTATACCTATAAGCGAGCGTACCCGCCAAACGTACCTAAGTAAGATCCGTCGAGTGCGATTCATGGTTTTGGCACCGACTTCAAAAAGTAATTTCATGTACATATTTCGTCGTTTAGTTAGTAACTAAATAAGATAATTATTTTATACCTTTTAGTGTATTTTATTTTATTTTAAGTTATTATTATTTTATTTGTTGTATTTAATTTTTATGAAGTCGTTTTTTATTTTTTTTATTTTCTCTTTTTAGTGATGTTATTAATAGTGACTTAATATAATACCTTGGCACGCATCTCGTAAGAGAAAGCGTCAGGGCGAATGAATCAGAAAATGATAATAAAATTAAATTCATAAATATAGAAATTCTCTCGAAACGTTTGCGGGTTTTAAATGAATGTTTTAAGATTTTTTTATAAAAAGATTTTATTTATTATAATTTCGATTGTTTGGTCATAAGAATTGGAGATTTACGTTATTTCGTCATTGATCATATCTTCAGAACTTGACCAAATTAATATCGTACCACCCCTAAGATACCCTCTTTCCAATAAAAAAAGAATCATTAAAATCGGATCATAAACAAAGAAGTTATGCCTGAACAAACATATCAAAAAAGGTCCAATACCATTGAAAAAAAAACAGGACCAATCGGAAACTAGACTGAACCCAATGCAAAAAAATCATCAAAATCGGTTCACAATTGGCGAAGATATGAGGTAACATAGACACACAAAAAATCAGTCGAATTGAGAACCTCCTCCTTTTTTGAAGTCGGTTAAAAAATATCTGTCCGTGGAACCCAAGCGCGACAAAAGTAAAAACATTTTTTTTTTAGAAATATGTATTTTTTAATAAACACACTAAAATGTCATAGGTAAAAGGAAGGGAACAAATTCGAAATTATATAATAATCCAAAAAGGGCTCATTACAAGAACCTAATAAATTAAAAATCAAGAGAAAATTGAAAGATCAAATCGAATATAATCTAATGTGTAAAATATTTAAATAATAAATAAATTTATAACGGTAATATTATTATTAAAAAATGACTGGAAGACTACCAATGATAATAGGCGGTACCTTAAATGTTCACTTCTCCAAACCCGGAGGTCCACAGATTTTAATCCCCCACCCTATAAAAAAGCTGTACAAGAGTTGTATGCTACACTATAAATGTTTATTGAATGAGCTTCATCCAACATCATAAAAAAGTGATAGGTATGAGTTTCTGGTCTTAAGCAACTTCTTTACAGTTTATCCAGTGTTGGACTGGGCCGGCGGAGGTTTCCAGGCGTACCGGTCTTAACAGGCAGGGGCCGTTTGAATAATTTCTCGCTGATGAGTTACCCACAAAAGAAAAAATAAATTCATTGGGGCCGGTCGATCAAGATTATCCAGGGCCGGCTCAAACTTCAACAGCTGACTATCTTTTAAGTGCGTATATAAGTCTTTGCATGCTAGTTTAAGCAAATCTAGTATTTTAGAATGAATTTATCAAAATTAGCATATTTCCAATTACTGAATGAGGTTACTATTTATTACATTAAGAGTAATCCTGGTTTAGAAGATATTTGTTTTTCGATTGTAAGCATACAGTCAACAAAAACATTTCATACTCTTATTTATGTGCCTGTTCTGTTAAGAAGCATTGGCAGCTCACATTGTAAACCTAAAGTAAAAATGGAAAAGAGATTTGCAAGATGTCCTATTACTGTTATTGATTCCATCCAGTAAGGAAAATTTCCACTGTTTTCATTATATCCAGATTTTTTTTTCTTAAGTATTAGTTTTACTAGCCCTTGTTTTAAAGCAAATTTTCGTTTTTCTTTCGTTATTACTTTCACTAAGATAGCCAAAAATAAAAGTCAATGTATTGCATTTAGTTTCTGGAGTTTCAATTATCGAAGTCTTCTATCTCCGAAATAATAAAATTTAATTTGACTTGGACAACTCCAAATGATGGTATTCGATGCCCAGGCATATATGGTAAGTTGAGTTAGAGAAAAAAAAACAATTTTGTGGGTGTCAGAGCCAAAACTGACCCGAAAATTCAATGGTGTGTGTGTGTGTGCTATCCACGTATTTGAAATTTAAGTTAGGAAACAGCTAGCGATATGGTTTGTTAAGGTTTGGTCTAAATCGATATAATTCCTGTACACCTTTACTTGAAGGTTGGGGTAGTTTTTATTTTTTTCTAAAAAACGATTGCTCTGATTTTTTAAAAAATCGCTGTAGGTACTTAACAAATATCATAAGTTCTTTGTTGTGTACATATTTTTTCTATCTCGATTGAAAAACTGTGAGAGGACTAATTTGAAAGAGAAAAATCCGAGAGGTGAACCACGATTGGAATTAAGTGTACACGTCTTTGGAATTATGTGAAATTATTTTGAAATTTATTAGATAATGCCCCTTCATCTATTGTCTTCTACTTGGAAATGAAAGGGGAAGTGAAAGTAGATGTACACGATATTAGGTGGCGGTTCACCCCTCGGAAAAATCAGTAGGATGATTTCAAAGAAGAGGAGATTATAAGTTAAAGTAGAGTGGTCCACGAACTATTTGGTTTTTCTTGTATTCTAATTCTGTATTTTCTTTTGAATGTGTTTTTTTAAATTATACAATAAGACTTATTTTTTTATACAATGTACACTAGGGTGGAACGAAAAATACAAATTTTTATTTTTTTTATTTGTAATAGCATGGAAAAGTTGGGTTTAGTAGTAGAAAAGACGAAAACAAAATATAAAAGTCATTGGAGCATGTCTTGAGGTGCCGCAAGAACGATAAAGTTTCACAAATTAACAGATTTGGCTTGTTTATTTGTATGTAAAAACAATAAATTGTAATTGAAAGTAATGGAAGGCAGCCCAGGGCTAGTGAGGAAAGAAAAAATTAACACATATCAAATAAGGTGTAATTTATTGGAATACTTCCTCCTTTTCTTTCAAACCGACGTTTCGGAGGATTCTTCCCTCCTTCTTCATGGTGTCAAGGGGTCAATGAAGGAAACAAATAAAATGATTCCTTCCTCTCTCCACAGCAGTGTTTAAAACTTTTTCTTCCTTAGCAGAAGCATAGAAAAAACAATTTTTTTCCTTTTCTTAATATATATATAATATAATTTATATATTATTATATTTATCTATCTATATATATAAAATTAAAGTTTTGTCTGTACATTGCTCCAAATCACGCCAAATTTTCGTTGCACACGTTTTAAGCAAAGTTATGAACGAAAACACCCTCAACAAAATTCCTGTCTGTATGTATTTATGTATGTCTGTTTCAGTGGTTTCCGAAAAGTTGCTCACGATTCACGTAAAAACGGCTGAAGGGATTATTATGAAATTTCATATTTACATCAGATGTCTTCTAACTTACGTTTTTGGCTATATAACGTTTTGATATTTTGACCCCAGAAGGGGGTTTGGGGGAGCACACGAATCAAAATTATCAAATAACTCCTACTAAACTATTAACCCTACAGCAAATTTTATCATGAACAAAGTTGTAGGGGATGTGATTTCTGACAACTTTTGTTTAAAAAAATTTCCCCAAAAAACCTCCCAAAAAGGGGTGGAGGATGAAAAAATGTAAATTCTTGCCCTTGGAACAAACTCAACCAAATTTTGTATACATAATCTCTGGGCCTCTAGAGAGCTAGAAATGCAAAAACTAACCACCCAAAATGGGGGGTCCGTGGTGGATGGGGTGCGGGGTCCGAGGTGGGTGGGGTGCGGGAGGTGGTGTGGAGGCGGGGGTTGGGAACGGGTGCGGGGGTGGGGGTGCTGGATGGGTTTCGGGGGCGCGGGTTGGGGCGAGGGGGGTTAGTGAGTTAGGGTGCGAAATGGAGTGGTGGTGTGGGGGCGGGGGTTGGGCATGGTGCGGGGGGTGGGGGTGCTGGGTGAAATTCTGGGGGGTGGGGTGAGGGGGTTGAGGGCTGGGGGTCCAGGGGCATGCCTCCTGGCCAGCAAGGGGGCTGCCGAAGGCGGGCCTTGCAGCTAGTATATAATATAATTAAGAAAAGGAGGAAAAAAAATTGTTTTTCTATGCTTCTACTAAGGAAGAAAAAAGTTTTATACACTGCTGTGGAGAGACGAAGGATGCATTTTATTTGTTTGCTTCATTGACCCATTGAAACGCTGAAGAAGGAGGGAAGAATCCTCCGAAACGTCGGTTTGAAAAGAAAGGAGGAAGGATTCCAATAAATTACACCTTATTTCATATGTGTTAATTTTTGCTTTCCTCACTAGCCTGGGCTGCCTTCCATTAATTTTAATGAAAAGTTCTAACAGTCCGCCTCTCTTCAGAGAAAATTTCGTTGCAAAAAAACAGTAAATTGTTATTATACTACCACAAAATAAATGTTAATTGATGTAAAAAAGGCATACAAATTTTAGAGAGAGTGATTATAGCATGTCTTCAGGTGCCACAAGAACGATACAATTTGATAAAAGTGCATTATTTAGATTATATCGAATCATTTTCCAATAACTTGCTATTTTGTAATTATAGCGTTTTTTTGTCTTACAACTACATTTGGTACAAATACATGCAGAAGAAAATATTAAAAACATTATTTTTAAATAATTTTTTCAAATTTTTTTTTAAGAATATTAAAGCTCTTTGCGGCACTTTAAGAAACTGAAACAAAATTTTTGTCCTTTCTTTATGAACCTAAAATGCAAATTTTAGCCACTATTACAAATACAAAATAAAAAAAAATTAAAAAAAAGAACATTTTCGTTCTACATTAATATATACCTTATGAGTGCAAAAATAAATATTTCATTCTATTCTATTCGATTTTAAAGTGACAAACAAACATATTTCTAAAAGAGTTTTAAAATAATAATAAATATTAACTGGTGATTAGTGTAACGTTTAAGATCCTTCAAATATTTAATTTGATCCTGAATAGAAGAACCAGATGCCTATTACTATCTACTAATAAGAACCTTGGCGTGTTAAGTGTCGAATGAAAGGTGTAATCCATTAATCGATTGATTCCGCATCAGAACACAATCAAAGCAAAAAGGACCATTTGTTGAATCACTTCAACTACAATAGTACTAACACCAACAAAATTTTCAATCGGTGAGTCGTTTTTTCATTTTATTTTTAAATATTTTTCCTGTTCTAGAATGTCGTCAGAGAAAATAGCTGGGAAAACCAAGTAGTGTCAAAGATATATTCAAATTTAGAATCCATAGATTAATTGAGCACTTCCGATGAGGTGTTGAGTTATGTAGTGATTCAGCTAGCAACGTTATAAGGCCAGAAGCTCTCAACAAAATCGCTCTCCTAGCCACATTTTACATTTCGAACTTACAATTGATTAAAAAGAGAAAATTGATATTCTCATAACAGTTAATTAGCTGAATTATTACATTATCACTATTTTATAAGCTCTGGAAGGTAGGGGATGAACCTCTCTCCCCATTTTTTATCTAATCCATTGATTAAAGTAGATTATTTAGAAGAAAAAACAGCTTCTGGAGGCTAAACAATCATTTTGATTGGTATTATCCAGTTAATGTTTGAAAAGATAGATGCTTCTGGCAAGGACATGAAATGACCATTCTGTCCGAAACAGAAGATACGGCTGGTGAAGGGGGCCCACGTGCCAATAGGGATCACGTGGGGCCTAAGAGCTATTCATCTCTGACAGAAACATCCTCCTTATCAAATTATCATTTATAATGCGCGACTTGTACAGGCGTTTCGTCCATAACCACTACTCGAGGATTAATTTACTTGATATAATTTATTTTACTTTCTCTTTCACTCTCTAAAAACATATTATTTTTATTTAATTTTTAATTATGTAGTTAAATTACTAACATTTTAATGAGTAGATGAGTACTCTTAAAATTTCATCATAATTTTTATCGAATAATATTTTAAAGTGTTTCTGTCATTTTCACCTTCATTATATAAAAAAGATAATTTTACTTTACCTTACAGGTACTTGACTTGATATTCGAAAAAAAGTGGTTTTTATCCTTCTTTTTTTCGAAATATCTCAAAAACGGCTGAAACTATTATGATTAAAAAAATTGAGCGAAACCATGGCAGTTCGCTCTACAAAAAAGCCCTAATAAGTGAACATCGAAAAAATTATATTTTTTGAGATAATAATTGTTTTGTCAAAATGTCTGTTAGTTAGTCTGTTAGCTAGTCTGTGCGTTACCAAATTTTTGTGGACGAGCTAGCTCAAAAATTAGTGGGAATATCTAAACCAAATTTCACAGGTAGTTTTGGTCCATTGAGATTAAGAGCTGATTAGATTTTGGTGCATATCGACCCAAAATTAAGGGGGGTGGAGAGGGGTTAAAAATTAAAAATCTAGCTCATATTTAATTTTGTATACATATTCAGTGGGACCCCAGAAGTCTAAAAATGCAAAAACTAACCGCCCAAAATGGGGGGGGGGTATTGAGAAAAAATGGAAATCTAGGCTCTTGTACCAAACTCAATCAAATTTTGTATACATAATCATTGGGGCCCCAGGAGGTATAAAAATGCCTCCCCTACATGATTATAAATAATTTTATTAAATATTAAATATAAAAGAGGGGCCAGGGTGTATGGTAAAGTCAAGTGGATGGCCACATCAGAACATGTCAGCTTATTTAAATAATAATTTATACAGGGTGTCCCAAATCACAACGATAAACCGTGAACAGGGGATAGGACAATTTACGATGGTCCAGAACGTAAAAATTTTTTTAATAAAAGTCTGATAGTTTTCGAATTAGAGGCATTTTTTTGAAAATGGTGAAAATCGCTAACCTTCCTAAATATCGAGATGCTGTGGCTACAAATTAATATATTTTATTATTCTAATTTTTATTACGCAATCCTGAATAATTCTGCATTGACCTAAATTCAAAATAAAATCACAAGAATACTTTTGGAGAAAAAAAAATATTTTTGCCCGAGTTGTGTTTTAAAAATTTTTCCATCAGCTAACTTTGGATCATTTTTAATGTAAAAAAAGTCTAGTAAACAAGTATGGCAAGTTATTAAAAAATTGTACCATTTAGTCGAGATTTCAAAATGGTACAGCACTTTGTACTTCCTTCTTTGGAAAAAAAAATATTTGTATTTTTTTGGCAAAATTAGCTAATTTAAAATCATCATTTGATAGTGTTTTTTATTTAATATGTTAATTAATTATGTCGCATCTTAATTGATTAACATATTAAATAAAAAAACACTATCAAAATATGTTTTTATATTAGCTAATTTTGCCAAAAAATACAAATATTTTTTTCTAAAGAAGGAAGTACAAAGTGCTATACAATTTTGAAATCTCGACTAAATGGGCTTATTTTTTAAATAACTTGCCATGCCTATTTACTAGACTTTTTTACATTAAAGATGATTCAAAGTAAGCTGATGAAAATTTTTTAAAGCATAAGTCCGGCAAAAATATTTGTTTTCACCAAAAGTATAGTACTTATTGTTTTATTTTGAATTTTGGTCAATAGCAGTATTATTCGGGATTGTGTAACAAAAAATAAAATATGTAAATTTGTAGTCACAGCATCTCGATATTTAGGACAGGGCGGCGATTTTCACCATTTTCAAAAAATGCCTATAACTCAGAAACTATAAGACTTTTATTAAAGAGAATTTTACGTTCTGGACCGTCGTAAATTGCCCTATCCCCTGTTTATGGTTTATCGTTGTGTTTTTTTTAATGCAATCGAATGCAAGAAGGGGTGCACCGGTAAAGACGCAGCTCATCCTATGGATCTCGAAAGACCCTTGCATTACCGAAGAGAAGGGTAAGTTGATTAAGTGAGAGGGTAGAGACGTAGGTGTTTATGCACTTGGGTTTTGAAGGTTTGAAGATTATAGGTGCTGCGAAAGATGGAGGCTGGGAGAGAGTTCCAGTTCCTTGAAGTCATGGGGATATATGTATTGGCGAATGAAGTGGTCCGGCACTTTTCCAATTTGACCGCGAAAGAGTGTTGGGAGTCGGCAAAACGCGTGCTAAGTGCAAAGCATGCTTTGGGGGGAATTATTGATTTTATCTCATCAGAGCACCTGCCGTGATAGTATCTATAGAAAAAGGAAAGGACAGAGACATTTCTTCGATGAGCCAGCGAGTCGAGGGAGTCGGTGAGGGTATAATCGTCAATTAGTCTGACGGCTCGTTTCTGAATTGCATCCAGGGTAGCAAGAGAATATTTTGAGGCTCCTCTCCATAGATGAGAGCAGTATTCGAGACAGGGGCGGATTTGGGCCTGTGTTACGGGACACCCTGTATATCGGCAAAAGTCTTCATATTAAATAAAAAATGAGAAAGAAAAAGAAAAGAAAATAACTCTATTATAAAATTGAAAACTAATTAGTAATTAATTTTTACTTTATCCGTAGCGAAGCATGGTCTCAACCAAAATCACAAAGTGTAATATTCATTCACGTTGAATTTTAAGAAATGTCGGTTTTGCCAAAAAATACATGGTGTCTCGTCCAGAACCCCAAAAGTGCGATTTTTTCATTTAGTACATAGGGATGGATGGGTGTTACCCTATTTTTCGCCGATGATTTTTTCACACAGTTCAACCGATTGAAATTTAATTGAAAATATACCTATATTTATATGTGTGTGTGACTAAATTAATTATTTGCTTTAAATCGCTTTGAAAGCTTATATTTTACTTTTTTATTAAAATTATTTCATACGCGTTTTAAGGCATATTTCTCTGTTTTTATTTTGCAATTTTTTTAACATATTATATATAATAGACTTTGCATGCAATTTTATTATTAGTATTAAAATAGTGAGCTTATGTTGAGGAGAAGTAGACTTTGATAAAACTTATATACTTGATTAATAGAGAATTCTTTATTTCGTGTCTGAGCTTGTTTCAATGTCTCCAATGGATATGGACTTGTCTCGACATGTATCTGGGATTGTTATAAAAGCGACCAAGCATATATTTTGCATCCTTTTCTTTCTATACCAGGGCGAGACATTCTACCCCAATTGCATTTCAGAGAATTTATTATTTTTTTAATTTTTATCTTTAATTGTTTTTAAAATATTTTCATTGAAATAAGGGAATTATTTTTTGGACATTTTGGTAGATTCTTTTCATTTGCTTTTAAGGAAAGAAAAAATTTATCGTAAACATTTTTTTCATTAAATAATTATATATAATGAATTTATTTTTATTGGGTAGATTTTTTAATCAAATAAATAAGAATTAACAGATATTTATTATATGGTGTTCATTATAGAAAATCAATTCATACGAAATTTGTTTTTAATAAAATTAATAATTTATTTTTTCTAATAAAATTTCCTCGGTAAGCTTGCAAGCGAAAGCCTGCTGGGCGTGTTTAATTTGATAATAAAATTTCCAAATGAAAATGATATAATTTTTTATTTTCGTAAAAAAAATTCGAATTCGATTTTTTTTTCAATTTTTCAGGTAGCTTAAATCGAAAAAATTGAAAATCTCTCTCTCTATATATCTGTGTGTGATCAAATAAAATACACATTTTTTGGCACTAGAAAGAACTGAACGTTTCTGCCTGCGTTCTTGACTAGTGATAAGAATGGGGAATCCGGACTGACAAAAAAAATTTATGACTTTACGTTTTTGAATTATCGTGGATTATGGGAATCTTCACAGATCGACATTAGATATTATTATAGGACGTGAATGAACTTTCTAAGACCTTTCGTTTTTCCGCTATCGTGGATTTAGAAATCCGAATTAACATACATGAACGAATGAACATTTTTCAGTTTCAGACATTTCTCAAACGAAAACACTAAAGAAAGCAAATATTAATTACTACTTAAAAAAAAAATTAATAACTCTTACATATATTTATTTTTATTTCAAATTATTTATTTCCAGTAATGAAGCTGTTGAAGCTTTTATTTTTTGATTAATTTTAATAAGATTTGAATTATTAGTTAAATCACACATACTACTATTGTTTTAACAAAATAAAGCGTTGATTATTTTTAGGATATATTGGCCTACAAACATTAATACTTTATTCTTGTACTTTTTTAGTTTTTTCCAATTATCTTGAAAATGACTAAACCAATTTCGGTCAAATTTAATTTTGATTTAAGTACCTTGTGGTCCTCAAAAAAATTATGTAATGTTTTTAGTATTATATTAGGAAGTACTTTACTCTACAGTAAGATAGTACCTATTTATTTTAAATTATAAAATTTATTTATTTGATCGGTTTAATATATATAGTAGCTCATTTAACCATAGGTTGGTGGAGTAAAGTGTGATCGGGTGTGTGGATGTGGAAGAGATCCAGGGGCGAGAATAGGGTTTATGGGGTGTATAGTTATTGGAGGTAGAGGGGGGAGGAGGAATAGATCTAGGGATCGAAGTTTGGGTTGATGGGGTGGATGATAGTCGGAGGGGATCAGGGGGCCCAGGGGGTGAAGCCCTTTGGCTACCAAGATGTCCGCTATAGACGGGCATCCCAGCTAGTTAATAAATAAATTTAGCAGGAATATCTATTATAATCTAGTCATCAATCAAAGAATTGATTCATCCAAATACAAGATAAATTACACTGCTCGACAAAAATTAAACAAAAATTTGTCCCCTTAAATCTAACAATGGATTCCAGTAGACTTTAATCATTATCATGCAATTTCCCGATTTTTTACAACACGTCAGAGTTTTGAGGTTTTACCGGTCAAAATGACGAAAAAGGCCATATTGACCTATTTTCGAATCCCATTAAATATTAAACAGCAATATTTGAAATCAAAATATTTTGTTGACGTAATAAAAAACAGCATTCTCTTTGATTTTCAAATTACCACTTGTTTTTATCTCAATTAAAACTCGAGTTATAACTAAACAACAAAGACCTTATGTTTTTATCTATATTTATTATCCTTTATAATCTTGTACTTTTAGTTTTTAGTTATAACTCGAGTTTTAATTGAGCTAAAAACAAGTGGTAATTTGAAAATCAAAGAGGAAGCTGCTTTCCATTACGTCAACAAAATATTTTGATTTCAAATATATCTGTTTAATATTTAATGGGATTAGAAAATAGGTCAAAATGGCCATCTTCGTCATTTTGACCGATAATATCTTAAAACTGTTGTAAAAAATAGAGAAATTCCATGATAATCAGCGTATATAAAACTCTACTGGAATCCATTGTTAGGCTTACGAGGAAAATTTTTTGTCGAACAGTGTTATTTAATAAATTGTCGAAAAGACAAAATAACATTAAAATAGTTTTATTCAATTGATGAAAATAAATAAATAAAAATTAATTAATAGTTTAAATATCAAGTAAATTTCCAATATCGAATATGTTCTTTGCTTAAACAGAAGATAAATGAAGGACATTGAAGCCTATTTGCAACATATGGCATATTATGATAAATGCATCGGGTCAATGGCCTGGCTTCTAGCTCCTAAATAGATTAAAGTGGGATTCAATAGATGTAGGCGAAAAATAAATTGGTGGCCATTTAGACATTGGCAATGTCTCTGGGTATCATTTAATATGTGTTCAAAATTTTCCACGATCTCTTTTAAATGATGTAGCCCCAAAAATAGACGCTTTGTTTAAAGAAAAAATCTCAGAAATCATTTGAACATATATTGACTCGAAGCTCAACTGTCAAATAAGAAATAATTGATCATTAGCGAAGAAATACCAGAAACAAAAGTCAATTACGTTTTATGAAGAAGGACATTTATTTCCAATCTTGTGGGTAAAGCTACCTATTTTTGTTGCAAGTTTTGATTTGTAACATTAAAAAAAAAAAAATTAATATGGCCCTGCGGATAAAGTCATCGATTCTGCATCTATTCTGCAAAAACACAACATATCACGGTTCGATCCCAGCTAGAAGTATAAATTTAAAAATTAATAAATATTTTCAAAATAATAATAATAATAACGGCTCCCCCGCCTTAAGAACTGACAATACCTGGCTCTAAGTAAACCCGACAAGTGCGCCGGACTACTTAATCTTTCCAAACAATTATTATCTTCAAACCTTCAAGTTCAACCGAGTTGCATAGACACCTAGTCACCTACGCCTCCAACCTTTCGCTTGACCAATTTATCCTTCTCTTCTGTAATGGAAGGGTCTTTCTAGATCTCTAGGGACTGCATCTTCTTCTTGGTCTTCTTGCATTGATATAAAGTATGGAGTAAAACGGGTTCATGTCGGATACGTGCTCAAATTCCGGCTTGTCCTCGCGTCTCTATTTTTTTTCTAATTTAATTAAATTATTATTATAATTATTTTAATTAGACAAAATAAGACACCATAAAGAAACAGGGTACATTTCAAAAATGTTCCGTCCCGGGTCGAGGCACTCTAGGCAACTGAGGGCCAGTTGTATATCGGTTGGTAAAGTCTTTGTAAAAGTTGACAGAGGGTAAAACCTTAGAATTCACCTTGTGCCCGGCGGGATGGCCAATCAGATGAAAGTGCCTGTCATCTGATTGGCCATCCCTCTGCCACAAAGTGTTTTATAAGGTTTTACCCTTTGTCAACGTTTAAAAAAGTTTACCAACCGATATACAACTGGCCCTTAGTAATACAATCGAGGAATAAAAAAAATGTATACGTAATAAAAATCCTACTGTAAGCATAGAAAATTAAAAGAAAATCGTCAGTTAATTAATGTATTGTAGCTAGATTGTATTGATGTTTGGAGGATCTAGCCACCGAGGACTTGTGCCTCTAAGCAGGTCGAGGAATAAAGATTTATTTATTTATAAATAATCAGTAAGTAAAATTTCAAGGTAGGTTTCACAAAATAAAACAAATATGTTTTGAGTTTTTTTTGGCCAATCTTAGAATTAACTTTGTGCCCGGCGGGATAGTCAATCAGATGAAAGCGCGTGTCATCTGATTGGCCATCCGACCGGGAATAAGGTGAATTCTAAGATTTCACCCTTCGTCAACTTTTACAAAGACTTTACTAACGGACATACAACTGGCCCTGAGTGTATACGAGCCTAAAAGCAACTTTTAAATATCGATCTGAAGGAATAACGCTTTGAGCGCATAAATTATTTTTATCGAAATATTCTGAGAACTAGCGAAATTTGACTCAAAAATTACATACTTAGGGTCGGTTTTCTCACCTCTGGTCAAGTTCTCCCTCTCCCCCACCATATTTATTATTATTATTGTAATATTTTTCTATTTATTTTGAATTTTGAACGAGAATTTGGTAAATATGTCAAAATAGAAACCTGGTTAAAAAAGTATAGAGAACAGGTGTTTAAATTTTGAATTTTATTAAAATAAATACCTCTAAAAATTTGGTCAAGATCTCACTCTGCCCCACCAGATTTATTATTATTAGTGTAATATTTATCTATTTATTATGAATTTTGTACGAGACTTTAGTGAAAATAGAAACCTGGTTAAAAAAGTTTAGGAAACAGGTCTATTTAATTTTTCAATTTTATTAAAATAAATACCTCTAAAAATTTGGTCAAGATCTCCCTCTGCCCCACCAGATTTATTATTATTAGTGTAATATTTATCTATTTATTATGAATTTTGTACGAGACTTTAGTAAATATGTGAAAATAGAAACCTGGTTAAAAAAGTTTAGGAAACAGGTCTGTTTAATTTTTCAATTTTATTAAAATAAATATCTCTAAAAATTGTCAATACTTTTTAAAAAGTATTTGTGATTGATGCTTGCTGGTTGTTCCTCTAAAAAAATTTTAGACATTTTTTTAATGCGGCCAAAATCAAATTGTGGATATTTTAATCTTTTTCATATAAATTAAAAGATTGAAAAAATTAAAAAAGCAAGTATTTGAGCTCAAGTTCATTCGTAATAGCTAGAATTTCAGCCCTTTTATAACACTTCCACGGAACCCTGTGTTTAAAACCCACTGCTCTAACTTTTGAAGCAGACTAATAAAATATAATCGAAATTCTTTGACCTGTAAAGGCGTCTTATATATATTTTTTCTCTATCACCCATCTTGAATCTGATTTAGTTTACGAAAATGGAATTTGAAACACTCTGGTTATAATACCAGGAGCATGAAAAATCAACTCATAAACCGTCGAGCATCAAGGCCAAGCAATCAAAAGAGAGGTATGGCCGTGCACATAAAGAAACCGATTTCGACCAGCAATATTCAAGATGCATTGTCAAGATGATAGAGAATGTTAGGAATGTGACGTGAGCTTTAAGAAGACATGAAGTTTGAGACGCTAGAATGAGCATATGAACAAATAATTATTCCCATCACACACTAGTCGAATCAGAGAGAAAAAATTGATCTTTCAATAATTATTATTTGACATATTATATCGTCACTGTTATATCAAAATGTCGTAAGTCAAAATTACCAAAAAATTAAAGCAATTTACCAAAAAAATTCTATTGAAGAAAAACACTTGTGTATTTGTTAGTTACATCTGCTCTCAAATTGTTGTATGTTATCAGATGATAGAACTCAAGTTACAGATTAAAAACAAATAGCCAGATGGTTTAAGTATTTAGAGCAAAGCTCGCCAACCCGCGGTCCAGGACTGCAATGAATGCGGCCCGACATAAACTCCCTTAAAACATTGAGATTTTTATATTACTGGAAAACATATCTGATACAATTTGACCTGATAAGATTTTTTTTTCTAAAATAAGAATTGTTGTATGTTATCAGATGATAGAACTCAAGTTACAGATTAAAAACAAAAAGCCAGATGTTTGAAGTATTTAGAGCAAAGCTCGCCAACCCGCAGTCCAGGACTGCAATGAATGCGGCCCGACATAAACTTCCTTAAAACATTGAGATTTTTATATTATTTGAAAACATATCTGATACAATTTGACCTGATAAGATTTTTTTTCTAAAATAAGAAGAAATTGTAAAATGAAAATCGCCCTACAAGTTTTCGAAGAATAAAAGGGAGATTTTTAATTTTGAATGTGAAAAAATATATCAAGATTTTCGAAAAAATAATCACACATTTTGGCAGATTTTGATCAATTTTTAAAGATTTAAATATTTTACGTGCAAACTTTCTGATTGAATATATGGAAATGAAAGAAAAATTTAATAATGTCTGTTTATTAAAATTTTATAAAAAGCTCAGGTAAAAAAATAGCGAACTTTCGAATATTTAAAAAATATTCTTCATCTCATATTTCAATTTTTTTTTTTTTTATATTTATTATTTCAGTAATTACAACTTTATAAAATGGTAAATGATTTAAAAACAAAATCCTGAAAGAAAACAACTCAAAGATAATTATGGTATGACATTTTTGCTTCTTTGTCATTGTGGATATCATTAAGTATTTTACATTATTAACTTTCTTTTTTTGATTAACAATCTAATATCAATTGAATTAGTATATTTTATATGCGGCCCGAGGGATTTGTTTTTTTTTCAAGTCAAAAGGTTGGACACCCCTGATTTAGACTTGATACAAAATGAAAATAGAGCTACTGGAAAGTGTAGATTTTTACATACAACATTTTGATATAACAGCGACGTTATGTGATTAAGAACTTGTGTTGTTTAGAGAAAATTTGGAAATCACAGGAATCAAATTCCAAATTTTGTCTCATTAGACTCAAATGGGATTATTCATTGAATTTATCATCATAATTCTTCCATAGGTATATTTTATTTAATATTTACGTACTTATATACAAAAAGTAATTTAATTTTGTGGATATCAAAACCTACTTAAAGTTAGAAAACTGATATTTTACAAACTTAGCCAATTGGTAGGTGATGAAGTCAAACTCTAAAAATATAAAACTGAAAATTTTAATAAACAGGATGCCTTTATTTAAAATGGGATAATAATATTTTATGAAACTCGGAGTAAATGGATTAAAAAAAATAGCCGAAGTCCATAATACTAAGAAAGTTAAAGCATTGTAGGGAGGAGGCGTGTATTTAAAATGTTGGGGAGTATAGTTGTTCACAGCAACTGATTTTGGGATATGTTTTTTATCAAGATATGATTAGTGTGAGGCAGGGTCTGAGGTGAAGCTATATGCTAACTTCATCTTTGTATTGTGAGCTTGATAAAAAAAATGTTCTGCGTACATTTGAAAATAATTTTTAGAAAAAACCGACTTCAAAAAAATTAAATTTTTACATGAAATCACTTTTTGAAGACGGTTCCAAACATATAAATTTTATGAATTGCATTCGAAGGATCTTACTTAGGGCCGGTTGTATGTCGCAAAGTAAATGCTCTTTTTACCATCTACCGTTTGTTAGTGGTAAAAAGCATTTACTTTGCGACATTCAACCGGCCCTTATATACGTTTGGCCTGTAATGAAGACAACATCGCGTAAGTTTGGCACCGACATTAAAAAGTGATTTCATGTAAAAATTTCGTCGTTTAATTGTAACAAAATTAGATAATTATTTTATACCTTTTAGTGCATTTTATTTGATTTTTGAGTTCTTATTATTTTATTTGTTGAATTTAATTTTTTAGAAGTCGGTTTTTTTCTAAAAATTATTTTTATTTTTCTCTTTTTAATGATGTTAATAATAGTGTCTTAAGATAATATTTTGCATACATCTCGTAAGAGAAAGTGTTCGGCGAATGAATCAGAAATTTATAATAAAATTCAATTCATAAATAGAGAAATTCTCTCGAGACGTTGGCGGGTTTAAAATGAATGTTTTAAGATTTTTTTATAAAATTTGGATATTTCCGTTATTTTGTCATTGATCATATCATCAGAACTTGACCAAATTAATATGAGACCACCCCTAAGGTACCCCCTTCCCAATAAAAAAAGAATCATCGAAATCGGTCCACGTGGCAAAAAGTTCTCGATGAACATACATAAAAATGAATAAATAGTTAGGTATCTTGACTACCTTGGAGCAACAATGATCCAAACGCAGAAAGAATCATTAAAACCGGTTGATAAACAAAGAAGTTATGCGTGAACATACATAACAAAAAAAGGTCCAATACCAATGAAATTTATATGGTAGTATCAATCGGAAACTATACTGAACTAACTCAATGCAAAAAAATCATCAAAATCGGTTCTATTGGCGAAGAAATTGTGGAACATAGATACAAAAAAAAAATCAGTCGAATTGATAACCTCCTCCTTTTTTGAAGTCGGTTTTAAAAGAAAGGATTGAGAGCATATTGGAGGGTAAATAAATTTGAAAATTAGATATAAATTTAAAATGAATTATACATATGTTAATTAAAATAAATTAGAATAGAGCATAAAAGGCGTTTTCAATCTTTAAAAGGTCAATCTCTGCATAAACAAATATAAGTACCTATATATATTTAAATTTTTTGGTAATTTATACAATCCATCAAAAACAAGGTGAATTTATTATTATTATTAGAATCTTTCTAGAGAGGAGGCCTGAATTTTAAATCTTATGGGACTATTTCAAAGCGACTGAATTTAGAATATGTTTTTACAAAGATATGATTAGTAAAGATAAGAGTAAATAAATATTATATTTAATATGAGTTAAGCATTCTTGGTCACTTGTTTCATATTAAAATTAAAAAATTAAAAGATGTAAAATTTTTTTCTTTTTCAATATATATATATTTCGGGCTATCAACCCATCTTCAGGAAGTACAGAGTTATTTTCTGTACTTCCTGAAGATGGGTTGATAGCCCGAAATATATATATTGAAAAAGAAAATTTTTTTATATCTATTAATTTTTTAATTTTAATGTGAAACAAGTGACCAAGAATCCTTAACTCATAGTAAATCAATATTAAATATAATATTTATTTACTCTTATCTTTATTAAAGATGTTTCACCTTGCACCAACACCACAATCTCTACCAATGATATGATTAGTGTATACATGCCTAGTTATTATATTATGCGGGGATGAAACTATTTATTTGCTAGGTCATCTTTGAATTGTGAGATTGAATAAAATAAATAAACAAAAATTATTGGAAAGAAAAGAAAAAAGATGAATTAAAATAAGTAATAAGTTTAGTCTTCTCCCATGTGGCTTAGGGCCACCATATTGATTGCAAATTTTCCCTAAAATATTTAACGTTTTATGTTCTGTGTACATTAGAAAAGGAAGGATTGAGAGCATTTTGGGGGTAAATAAATTTGAATAGAGAAATAAATTTAAAATGAATTTTATATTAATAAAATTAAATATAAAGCACACAAAGCGTTTTCAATCTCTAACAGGTCAATCTATGCGCATATATATATTTAAATTTTTTCGTAATTTATACAATTCATCAAAAACAAGAGGAATTTATTAGAATCTTTTTTTCAAGCGTTGAACAAAAAATCCATGTTAATCACCTTTGATAAACATTAGAGGACACAGCGGAAGGCAATTAGCCGCATAATATTAACTTGAAAGAGAAACCAGGCTCCATTATCTTGTAAATAGGACCACGGTTTATTAAATATGGATTTAAATTAATACACTCACTAAAATTCATAAATATAACTGAGTGTGGCTTAAATTTGTGTAATCAAAACAAAGGTGAAATATAATTAGATTTACACATTTAAAATTATATGGTAGTTTCCTTAATAGGGGATCGTTATTTGGAAATTGAAAAATAATTACATTTGCATTTGACAATAGGATATTCAGGGAGTGTGGCGAGAAAAGGTCAATATTTTTTTTTAATATTAACACTTTTTTAATATAACTGTGTGTGTTTGGAATGTGCTAATCACAAAATACATATGATATGAGTCTTTTACGGGAATTTATTTATTTATTGTATTAATATAAATTTGTACATATACACAAATTCCAAATAATTACAATAAAAAAAGATTAATTAACAATCGAACAGGTTTTTTGTCCATCACATTTTCGACCGGCCAGTGACTTATATTATAATCAAACAATGCCCTCAAATTAAATTAGATTGGAGTTGGTGGTGTTTCACAAGGAGAAACACCACCAACTCCAATCTAATTTAATTTTAACAATGTTTCACTATAAACCAACACCGCGTTCCCTAAATTTTAATGCCCTCAAAGCCTAAGAGCTGATTCTACAAACCTAGAACTCATCAGCCCTCAGTCAAGTATCTAGTCATATAGGTTTATAAAAGAAAAGTAAAAATATTTTTTTGAAAAATTATTATTTACTATTAAGTTATTCACTAGCTCTCTTGTTTCACATGTAAGAAATAAAAGAGAGAGAGAAAGAGAGTTTTCTCAATATATTATATATATTTCAGGCTGTCAATCATTCGTCAGGAGATAGAGAAAATAACTCTGTAAGGAATAAAGGAGAGAGAGAGAGAGAGAGATTTCTCAATATATATATTTCGGGCTGTCAATCCATCGTCAGGAGATAGAGAAAATAACTCTGTAAGGAATAAAGGAGAGAGAGAGTTTTCTCAATATACCAATATATATTTCGGGCTGTCAATCCATCGTCAGGAGATAGAGAAAATAACTCTGTATTTTCTGTACCTCCTGACTATGGGTTGACAGTCCGAAATATATATATTGAGATAACTCTCTCTCTTTTATTTCTTACACGTGAAACAAGTGACCTAGTCACTAACTCATAGTAAATAATAATTTTACAAAAAAATATTTTTACTTTTCATTTGTTAAAATATGTTTCACCTTCGGACCAACACCAGACTCTCTAAAAATTATTAGATATAAGTTTTTGGGGGAGTTATAATAAACTTTAGTTCATCAGAACGCAGAAAAGTGCGGAAGTATTTCCATGACGGGAAGACGAAACAAAGGAGTTGGCGAGTGCCAAGTTTTCCATTAAATTAATTGCTCGTATATGAATTGCGTCTATAGTGGCGAGAGAATGTTTGAAGGAACCTCTACAGCTCCGAGCATATTCGAGATTAAGGGGGATTTGGGCCTTGTAGAAAGTGAAGTTGAATGGATATAAAAATCTATATTAAAAATTCCAAGTTTCTTTGTGACAGATTTTGCCACAGAGGAAATATGCTCATCCCAAGAGGGGTCAGAAGCAATCTTAAGGTGTTGATACCTTATTATATATTTTCAGGGTGTTTGTTATTTAATCCAAACGAAATGTCTACAGAATTTTGATTATCGGTAGTTGACCTCTGGAATGATATTGATTTTTTTTTTTTTTTTTTTTTTACAAAATATTTCTTCTGTATATTCGGGCTCCGGACTTTGCTTAAAATTGATTTTCATATACTTGATACACATATAGTCATAGAATAATCAAAGTAAATAAACTGATGTGGCCATCCACATGACTTTACCATACACCCGACCTCTCTCTTTTATTTAGTATTTAATAAAATTATTTATAATTTTTTAGGGGGGTTAGTTTTTGCATTTTTAGTCTTCTGGGTGCCCACTAATTAAGTATACAAAATTTGGTTGAGTTTGCCCAAAAGGCCTAGATTTTTAATTTTTGACTCCCCACCCCAATTTTTGGCCCCTGAAAAAAATATATTTTCGTTATTATAGGTTCGTTTTATAGAATATTCCATTTTTCTTGTCTTTTTAATTTGAAAATATTATAATTTTAATTTTTAACCCCCCTCCTCCCACTTAATTTTGGGTCGATGTGCACCAAAACTATATGTGAAATTTGGTTTTAATATTCACACGAGTTTTTGAACTAGCGGGTCCACAAAAATTTGGTAACGCACAGACTAACAGAGTAACGTACTAACAGACTAACAGACATTTTGACAAAACAGTTATTATCTAGAAAAATATAATTTTTTCGATGTTCACTTATTAGGGCTTTTTTGAAGTCCCAAATGCCATGGTTTTGCCCAATTTTTTTAATCAAAATAGTTTCAGCCGTTTTTGAGATATTTCGAAAAAAAGAAGCAAAAAAAAACACTTTTTTCAACCCCAATTACAATACTCTACCATACCATGTATGGTAAAGTAAAAAAGAAATGAGTTAATTCCACAAACATACAAATACAGTTGAAAAAAAATTGAGCTCTACGAATGAGATATCTTTGAATAAATCATTTCTAGTCCAAATAAATTAAACATGCTTCATATAATTTTAATTTTGATGTCCCAGTGGCTCCATATGAGCCTACAAAGTTGTCTTTGGGTTTTACCCCATTATGGATCCCAAGGCACGAGACCCAGGCTTGCTTTTTTAGAGCTCCGTACCATGGAAAACGTACTTTCATTTGTCGCGATGGAATCTGTCTGTTTGTCCATATCGGAGAGTGCTGTTGTATGTATGAAATTTTAAAGAAATTATCTACTCTACTTAAATTGAAAAAAAATGAGCCTTATATCATAAAATACCTCTTGACAAAAAAAACTGGATGAAATAGAAAATAGTGATTTTTTTGGCTTTTTGCCCATAAGCCAATTTACGATACTAATTACTTTCTTAAAATTTGTCTCTACCTCGGGATCAGGTTTTAGCCGGATGCCTCGAGTCGAATTCGAATCCGGGTCCACTTGGTTAGCAGGCTGACACGCTAACCCTTAGCCTACCCGACCCCCAAAATAGTGATTAAAGAGTACCTACAATACATCCGCCCTGTTGAGAATCTTTAGCTAGAAAAATTATATTACCCGCCGGGGGCGTTAGGCCCTCTGCTGCTCTCTTCTCTTTGGAATTCCCTTTTAATTTCGACTTAAACAACTTACCCTGCCATAAAAAGTTTCACTTCAAAAAATCTTATATGAGCAATTCTTGTATATATAAAATTATATTATTAAAAAGCAATTCTTGTATATATAGAATCGGTTTCTCGAAAACGGCTCTAACGATTTCGCTAACAAATGGTGTATTATGTGTACTGTAATAATTTAATCGTTCATATCTCGTCTTCATTAAGTCGCAGAGCCTTAAAATTTGAAACTTAAGCTATTTAGAGGCAAAAAGTTACCGAGCATCGCTCGGTGCTCCAGGCAACTATTACTACATCTTCTAACTCTATTTGCGAAAGAAAATGAAAATATTCAAGGTCCAACACTATTGAAAACCCATAATTTGGAGTCGTGATGTTTTACAAGTTTTACTTGACCTTCATTTTATTTTCTTCTTTTAGATTTAGTCTTATTTTTATTTTGTTAGAACATTTATAATATTTTTTTCAGGTTCTTATATATTAGTTTTTTACTGTTTGTCTTTGACATTGCTCAAACATATTACTATATCCCGAATTGATTATTTATTTGTTGACATACTATTCACAAAGAGAAACAAAGAGGCTGTCCTCTGCCTGATGCAAACAAACATACACACATATATATATCGAGATGATATATCTGTATATATATTATTTATTTGTTTGAGACTATAGTTTCGAAGACCTGGTCTTCATCATCAGTCTTTCTTCAATTATAAATGTTTTCATGGAGTCAATATCATATGGATATTGACTCCATGAAAACAATATTTATAATTTAAGAAAGACTGATGATGAAGACCAAGTCTTCGAAACTATAGTCTCAAACAAATAAATAATATATATATATACAGATATATCATCTCGATATATATATGTGTGTATGTTTATTTGCATCAAGCAGAGGACAACCTCTTTGTTTCTCTTTGTGAATCAACAACTCTGCTACTCTCGGCAAAACAAAAACTTTTCGACATAATATTCATTTTGTAATTAACCTTAAGGTAGTTCTTTCGCGACAATCCCCCAAAAAGTTTTAGCCTCATAACCACTCTATACATATGAAGGGTGCTAAAATTTTAGGTTATTTTTTTTTAATCTGACTGTACTTTTTGCACTACTATATCCTGTTTATGAATGGATCGTTTCCAAGCCATTGATCTTGTATCCCCTCCACCAAAAATAATCGCCCAAATATGTTTTATTTTTTTATTTTTTATCAAAACTACGAGGTAAATAATTTCAATTTTTTTTTAAGTTACTCTGAATATATTATTCTAACAATTATTAGTTTTTCATCAAGATGGTGAAAGACCTTCAATGAAAAAAAATAAAATAATGATCATTTTCCCACCCTTTCCCAATCTACCATATGTAAAAAATTTCATTTTTCATTGCAGTTTTTTCATGTTTGGTGTGGTAAATCGTCTTCAAATTTCAAACAATGTGTTTATTATGCTTTTAATGACATATACCAAGTTTCGAAGACTTCTTGAATTTTTGCATTTGTGAAAGAACTATCTTAATTATCTAGAAAATAAATATTTTAAGAGATAAAAACTTGTAACATGATTTTTCGTAAATTATTAGGATTATAATTATAGACAAATATTAATGAAACTAAAGATGCGTATTCACAATGAAATTTATCATAATATTTTGTCTTATTTCACTGCGTATTCGCCAATTTATAATTTTTCTCAAGATCTAAACAAAAGGGGATGAATCTATAATGGAAATTTCTACGAATAATTCAGTTGCTTGTTGTTTGTTGTTTTAAGAAAAAGGGATGCTGGTGCATATTTTTAAAGCAGTTGATGAGAGAAGAGGATATTTTAAAGAGAAACGCTCTACTTGAAAGTATGAGTAAAAGGCGTGGTGCTTTTAAGTGATTGCAGTACAAGAACAATGGTAATGGTTCAAGAAGAAAGAATATTGTATTTCTCCAAAACTTCCTGGCATGAGTTATTTCTAGAATGTTATTTGTTTTAAAATGACTCTTGAGACTAATATATATAGTGAAAAATATTGGCAATTATCAGCCCCCCCCCCACTCTGGAACAACTTCCTAGGTATAGCCCTGCAATGATAACTCAAGAAGTGAAGGTCTTAGAAAGATTATTATTAATTTATTATTAAAAAACATTGTATCTGTAAGGTCATTTAGCCCCTTTAATGTAAAATTTTAGACCACTTTAATTATAAAAAAGAGTACATAAAATTTAATACAAAAAAGTAAATGAAAAAAAAAATTAACATAGCCACAGAGGAAATGTTTTTTCATTCCAAGACAGGTCAGATGCGACTGAGGCGCCCAATATGGACAGCCTGTCATTATGGCCCCCACATGAAATTTCGGGCCCGGGGTCTAAAATTTGAAGCAGGCCCTTTATTATGGAATAAGTGCCTATGTGTTTTTTTATAAAGTGGAAAAAGTTTTTCACCCTACGCCTTTTTTCTAAAATACCCTCTTAAAAAAAATATCACGATCGGGTCCAGACCCAGAGGTGCACTTGGACATTGCCCCTATATAGTTACTATATAGCTTGAAACATTGTGCTACTAAGGTAGATTTAAGTTCTTTTTATATGTTGGCCTGTTTTTTTCACAGAATGTTTTGGGTGGGATATTACAAGATAATATAATTAAAAGAATATAATATGTAAGTCTATAATGGGATAGTACTTAATGGGAGCGCCAATACCAATTAAATCAATTTTAAACGGATCTATGGTAAGTTGCTTTAATTTATTTTTAAATATTTTTAGAAGTCTCCAGCGCCTGGGCGAAATTTCTATGTTAAGGTTTAAACACCAGTTTTAATCTATTACTATATTATTGAAGTTAACCAGAAAGTAGTGTTCAGTATTTAAAATAAGCTCTTGAATAACTTTTAAGAGTATAAAGAGATTACGAACAAATTAGTTTGAGAAATGATAATATAGAACAGCGGTTCCTAAACTTTGTTGTCATGCGACCCACTATCAAGAGTAAAAAAAATTTCGCGACCCACTATCTCGATATACTATATATATTAGAGTGACCCATTACAGATTTTTTTTGATCTCGTATGAAAACTTTTAAGTATTTCATGTTTCACGAACCCTGTCCAAATTATAGCTAGATAAAAATTTTTTTAGAGATCGCTCAAGAATTTAGAAAATCTAAAAAATCCACAAAAATCAATTTTTTCCTTCCGAATATTTTTATTCTCTATACCAAAATTGTTTCTCTTCTATATAAAAAAATAACCACTTGAAAATTTCAAATCAAAATATAAATTTTTAAAGGGTGCTAGAAATTTTGGAAGATTTTTTAGAGGTTCATGTTTGACGTTTTTTAACGAACTTTAAATATTAATATTGAGGCTTGATTTTTTTTTTTTTTTTTTTACTTTCAATTGACAGCATAATGAACAAAAATAGAGGACAAGATTAGAAAAAACAAACACTTCAAACATGAACCACTAAAATTTTTTCAAAAATATTGAGTTCCCTTTAAAAATTTATATTTCGATGTGAAATTTTCAGGCGGTTATTTTTTTATATAGAGAAATAATTTCTGTGAAGAGAATAAAAATTTCCGAAAGAAAAAAATTGATTTTTGTGCATTGATAGAGATTCAGCGCCGCCTGGTAGGTAGGTAGGGTATGCATTCTAATAGCCCGTTCTGCCCTTCTGGTTGCATCATCAGGCGCCTTATATAAAAAACAACATTTTGACAATTACTTCAATTTTCGGGGCCGGGACTCAAAATCTGAAACGGGCCTCTTATTATGGAATAAGTGTGTGTATTTTTATGAAGTGGAAAAAGTTGGTTACTCTACAGACTTTTCTTTTCTAAAATATCCCTTTAAAAATTGTCACGCCCGGGGTGTATTAAAGCTAACTAAATTTTGAGAGACCCAGTTTTCTAATGTGTTCTATTTAATCTATTCCTGTTGTTACATCAGGACGGCCTAGATCGGGGCACAAGCAATCGACAAATTATTTGGTAGGACATTCCTCTAATAAAGGGATTTTGAGTGTTGGTATACGAGTATTTAGATAAAATCTCATTTGATTTGATTGGAGTGCCCTAAAGGGGATATTGAAAGTTATGAACCTCTACTGCCCCTAGAAACACTGTAACTACACCCCTCAAGTGTAAGAGCATTGCCATTACAGGCAGAAAGAAGCTGGCAAAGAATCAACTTGAGTCATCGATCTGATAATCAATATGAACACTCCGAGTGTGAAAAAAGTTTTTATTATATTTATTATTTCGATTCAAAGACCTCGAACGGGATTGAAAATAAATCTCGTACTTCAACATAGTGTTGTGAAAAAAATTCAATTAGATCTTACCGACTAGTAAAACAAATCCGCTAACAAATAAAAGGTTGCCATAGAGAGCATCCGGCCTTAATATCACGTAAACCTCGATTTTTGTTATTAAGTTCGCTCTACTTTGATATAAAATGAAAAGCCTTTATAATCCACCTCAGAATTGCTTTAGATTCAAGACTAGACATGAATGCTTATTTCAAAGACTTTTGTAATGTCACTATTACATGGCGAGAATGTTTCCCAAACTGCTTTTAAACAACCTTATCTAGAGTGTCTGGAGAATACTAGAGTATCATTCAAGTCGATACGGCTAGACATTTAGCTATTATAAAGCGAACAGAAAGTCGGCTAAACAAAATACAAAAGGGCCATCTGGAACAACAGAAGGAGAATAGGGAAGATAGGTTTACTTGACTATAATAACCATTTAGACTTTATTTGGATTTATTTTAATGTTCATTTGGAAACAACAAAGAAACAGCTATTCATTCGTGTGCCATTCTAATCATACCACTTATAGATTAAAGCGGAAAACATCAATATCTCTAATTGATACAAGATAGAAAATTTAATAGTTTAAAAGCTCACTAGAGAATATTTTCATATAAATTGTACAAAAAACAAACAAATAAATTAATAATAATAAAAGTAATAAAGAAAGCTTCCTGTGAGGACATTCTATGTTTGCTTGGATTTATAGAGCAGATATTTTAGAACCTTTACCTATGAATAAAGTATTTTATCAATGGATCGATGTGAAAACACGCTGTCAGCTGATACTGACACATAAAATTTACAATCCAATTTAATAAAAGATATCAAAAGTCCTTTGGCTAAGGTCTCGAAAATCAGTTTTTCGGTCCAACTCTCGGGTAGAAAATAAATCGACAAATCTAAAGGGTGTTTTTTTAGAGGTTCACAACTTTAAATTAAAATAGAACAAAGAAAAATATTTTTAATATCAATGAAACTGGATTTATTGGAAAGATAATTTTATGCCATTGATGTTTGAATATGATTTCGGCCATGTGGTCGCCGCGTAGATGGTGCAATCTGGATTTCCAATTTTAACACACTACCCGCAGCAATTGCGGCCGTATTTCGCCGAATGTTGTGTTCCAAGTGTACAATCGTCTCTGGTTTATCGGCTTTAGGGATATGTCAAGTCACTTGTCTACGCCGATAAACCAGAGAATATTGATTGAATACTTGGAACACAACATTCAGCGAATTATTGACGAAATACGGCCGCAATTGCTGCGAATAGTGTGTGAAAATTTGAAATCCAGATTGCGCCATCTACGCACCAGCCACGGCGTCCACATGGCCGAAATCATATTCAAACATTAATGGCATAAAATTATCTTTCCAATACAGCCAGTTTCATTGATATTAAAAATATTTTTCTTTGTTTCATTTTAATTTAAAGTTGTAAACCTATAAAAAAAACACCCTTTACAATCACAAAGAGAAATAAAGAGGTTGTCCTCTGTTTGATGCAAATAAACATACACACATATATATCGAGATGATATATCTGTATATGTCGTGGCCACATCGTAGAATTGACCATTTCATGAAATGCTCGAGAATTTCATGAAATGTTCACATTTCATGATGTGGCCAACTTATTTTGACCAGATCATTAAATCGTGAACATTTCTTCATTTTGTCATCCACGATTGGCCGTATCGTAAAATGGGTGCCCATAAAATATTTAATAAAAATCCAGAATATGTTACAAACTTGTTTATTGTTCTTTAAGGGCCGGTTGTATGTCGCAAAGTAAATGCTTTTTACCATTAACCAAGGGTAGTTGGTAAATGGAGGGACTGGGATGGCCAATCAGATGACAGGCACTGAAAGGTCCGGCCCTAAGTCAGACAAACATTTAACTAGGGACTTTAGTAAATATTAAAAGAATCTTAAAATACAACATACCAAATCTAAAATGCCACAATGTAGAAAAAATATTAATTTAATTTAAGTTACCTATTCATTTATATAGGTTCCTAATATTATCCTTACAAAATTAAACATCAAACACGTCAAGTTACATAATTATTTTTAGAAAACAAACAAATATTTAGGGTAAAAGCAAAGCTGAGGGTCTCCTTTTTTAAGCGCCAATTTCGTTGTCAAAAGGGTTCCCCCACTATGCTCACCTCTCCCTCCCCTATCTTAGTTATTGGACCGCTCCCAGGGTGCAGCTCTCAACGAATATTGACCCGGGGATTTAAAAATATAATTTGATTCCGTCTAATCGGTTTTTAATTAAAAGTGCATTAGATCAATATTAATGTAATTATTAATATTATAATAATATAATAAATATTATTATTATTATTTACAATATTGTCATTAAATCAAACCACGTAATAGAACCGAATATGTGCAAACGACTCCGGTTCGGTTAATATATATTAACCGAACCTCCGAAAGTTAAGTCCGGACGGGGTGTGTTTTGGACTTCCATTTTTTTTTTCTAATCAAACACACATTGAAAACCGAACCAGCCAATCGTCGGGCGGGGTGTGTTTGGGGCTCTCATTTTTTTCCTAATCAAACACATATTGAAAACCGAACAGCCAATCGTCGGATATAAATAATAGTGAAAAAAGCACCTTGGACTCTTGTATTTCAGTGAAGAAAAAAAATGAGGGCATCTGATTTTCAGTTCAGCCAAAAGTATTGCTGTATAAAAACAGTGTCAATTGAAAAAGTATGTTTAATGAGACTCCTTTTATATGAACTATATATTTTCAAATGAGCGATTTGAATTCCCGCTCTCTTTTATTATAATAGGTCATGAAGTAGCCGCGGGTTTTGTTGACCATATCGACAAACGATTTCTTATCATTGATCTGGCCAAGGCACATCATGATGTGGCCAATAGACATTGAAACATTTCATGAAATGTGACCATTTCATGAAATTCTCGAGCATTTCATGAAATGGTCAATTCTATGATGTGGCCACGATATATATATATATATATATATATATATATATATATATATATATATATATATTATTTATTTGTTTGAAACTATAGTTTCGAAGACTTGGTCTTCATCATCAGTCTTTTTAATTATAAATATTGTTTTTCATGGAGTCAATACCGTATGAATATTGAAAATTTGATGTTTCTTCACTGGTAGCTAGTTTAGAAGAAGAAGAAATTCTAAACTGGCTACCAGTGAAAAAACATAAAATTTTCAATATCCATACGGTATTGACTCCATGAAAAACAATATTTATAATTAAAAAAGACTGATGATGAAGACCAAGTCTTCGAAACTATAGTTTCAAACAAATAAATAATATATTATATATATACAGATATATCATCTCGATATATATGTGTGTATGTTTATTTGCATCAAGCAGAGGACAACCTCTTTGTTTCTATTTGTGAATCAACAACTCTGCTACTCTCGGCAAAACAAACACTTTTCAATTAAACCCTTTACATTCATTAACAACATCATATAACAGTGGTTCTAAACCTTCTTATAAGTGCCTAAGTATAAAAACCAAATTCAAAAATTTAACTATCACTAACATATATCTAGTAATTATATATCAATATAATATTTTTTCTTAAAAAATATCTGTGTTTTCTAAGAAAATCTCAAAAGAAGTCAAAGAAAAAAAAGTACTTTCAAATTCGAAATAAAATAACAAAAATCGAAGAAATAGAGGAAAAATATAAATTTTCTGTTTTTCTTCGATCGTCGAAAATTTTTAAAAATTTAGGAAGACCGCCGTCATCTTCAGTCTAATTTATACCTATATATTTTTTAACATGAAAATTTAATTAAATTTTAATTAGAAAGTTTATAATGGGAATTAAGGACAAGTTTTTTGTGTGATTTTTTTATTTATACTAAATTATAATAAAAAAAGTAAAAAGAAAAGATAAAAATTGTTTATGTGAATGTGCCAAATTTTTTTATGTTTATGTTTCTGATTGGTAACGGAGATAAAAGTAAATAATGTACTTTAGACCAGGGCTGTCCTACCCGTGGCCCGCAGGCCGTATGCGGCCCACCAATGCAATGAGTGTGGCTCAACATAAAATCATAAACTTTAAAAAATTCTTCTTCTTATATTTTCATTTTCTAAAATATTTATTTTTTCGTAATTTATATGCTACGACACTAACCAAGTCTATATAGTTATCATTCTCGTAAGAGGAGACAAGGAATTGGGGTTTTCTAGAACTATCACAATTAATTGATAATTTAGGAAAATAATTTAAATTAAAAATATATAAATCTAGATCTTCATTTATAATGGAAAGAATGCGTTTTAATTGAAAAATACTATTTTCTCGACTTAATTATTCTTTGCGAATTTAAATTGGCTGCACCCAAGATTTTCCTACTTTTTCGAATTTGGGCTGTTTTTTTTTTTTTTTTTTTTACAGAAATGTTTTTCACCCTCCCATTAATTATTTAATTATTTACTATTGATGAAGTTGTTCAGCCCAATTTAATTTTGTAGGCGCTTTTTTAATTTAATATTAGAAGTCAACATTTTTGGCATGATTGAATCGATCCTGAGTCATAGGGTTGAAACTGGAAAGTAAGCGCACTATATCCATTACAGCAAGCGCTCCCATGCGAATTTAATAAAAAATGTAAATTAATTATTTATTTATACGATGAAGCGAAAAAACGAAAAATTCTCTCTCGGCTGAAAACTCATTTAAGGTGTATAAAAGCACATTTTATCTGTTTATTTAAAAAATTAAAGTGATTGTCAGAGTCAAAACTCATACTAAAATTCAATGGTATGCATGGGTGAATTGCTATATCTCAAAATAATTAAGTCTAAGATTAACGAAATTTAAAAAGGTAGGAATGTTAGCTACGATATGGAAAGTTTTATATCCATATCACCTCTTTAAGTTTTAGATTGGCGTGGGTTGGTTTTTTTTCCCACCAAAAACGATTAATACGATTCTTCTTTAATAAATGATATAATTAACTTTTTAAAAACATTCCGCTATTTCTCAATTCATTTATAAGATTCATTTACACTTTCAAAGGATGTATAAAGCAGTGGCGATTGGTGACTTTTCAACCAGGGGATGTTGTCCAAAAAAGAACCCTTCATTTTTTGAAATTTTATTTTAATCTTCGCTTTTTTATGCAAATTTCATCGAATACGGCATCATTTTCGTTATTTTTCAAATTTAACATTAGATTTTTTAAAAATATTTTTTGGGATCTTCGTCCAGTCAGAAATTAATTCTTGTGACTTAAACTCCACAATCCCTGAGTTGGAAATCGACCATCTTCCACAATGAATCAGCCTTTCCTAATATTATAAAATCTTAAATTTCTACTAATTCTATTGCTATAAGCAAGCTATGACTTGTCGATGGCACTCTTAATTATTTCCGATCTTATATATCGAGAGTTAGACATGGATTAGTCTAAAAATTTCCGAATCATCTTTATTTATTCCTTTTTTGTATTAATTCTATTTTAATAGTTCCTCAGCGAGAACAATTTTTATTAGACTAAAACTCGTCTGGAATTGTCTTTGACATGCTTGAACTGGAAGATACGGTATACTAGGTAGAGACTTCAAACCTTCTATTCGCACCCTTTTCGGTAAAATCATTCATTTTTTTTTTTAATTGTAGTCCCTTGAAACAATGCAACACTTTTATTTCATTTCGAGGACCAATATACTTGTCAAAATAAAAAAATGTTTTTTATAGAAATATTTGAAATAAAGGATAATAATTTGAAAATTTAAAGATCCTCTTGAAATTTTAAAGTCGACCTTATATGCTTATGAAAATACTCTAATTGTTGAAATTTTAGGGATGCGCCACAATCACAGCATCCATAGACCCACTTGTAAGAAGCCCGGCTAGTACTCACCTTGATAGACTTGAAATACGAAGAATTCTTAATTTTTCCAAATCAATTTTATTTTTTCTATTCCTAATCATATCTTTCTTCTTTGGAAAAATATTATTTACCTATAAATTTCTCTTTGTGGGAAAAAAATAATTATTTTGAAATAATAAAGTCTATGTATTATTGGATAAAAAAATACTTGGTAGGTTTCACATTAAGATATAAAAAATAAAACGAATTTATTTTTGGAGAATCTAGGTATATTAATAATATAATATTAAAAATATAGGAATGAAATAATATTAAATTAGAGGAAAAGGTGAAAACTTTTACAGGGATAGGCATAAAGTTTACTATTTTTATTAAATTTAGGGATTTGACAATTTTTGTCAGCGAACAGTTTGAACTTGGCAAATGAAACTTAACAAAGTGCTGCAGTTTATTACTAGAAATTCCAGCTCATCATCTAGTAGAAGCGGTCCCATAAAACAATTCAAATGTTGTTCATTTATTTTGGAACAAGAAATTCTGAACCTAGAAAGTTCAAAATCTAATCAGTTTTTAATTTTAGAAACACAAACAAACATTTTAGCAGCAGAACGAACTTTCTATAATCCTTCCGTTCTTGATTAATAGACAAAGATATAAATACCGGGTGTTTTTTTTAGAGGTATAGAACTTCGAATTGAAATAAAACACAAGAAAATCGTTTTAATGTCCATCAATTTGGCTTTATTGGAAGGACAATTTTATGCCATTAATGTTTAAATATGATTTCGGGCATGCGGCCGCCGCGGCTGGCTCGAATAAATTCAATTCTACAGGTCCAATTTTCAACCACTTTTTCGAGCATATGGGGCCGTATGTTGGCAATAACGCACAAGCAAAATTGCCGCATTTGGAGTGAAGAGAATCCACATGAGACCCTTGAGACGCCATTACATCCACAAAAACTGACTGTTTGGTGTGCTCTATGGGCTGGTGGAGTCATTGGGCCATACTTCTTCCGAAATAATGCTGGAGAGTCAGTTACCGTTAATGGAGACCGGTATAGAGCCATGATAACCGACTATTTTGTTCCCGAATTGGATGGCATGAATGTGGATGAGTTGTGGTTCCAACAAGACGGCGCTACATGCCACACAGCGCACGTCACAATCGATTTATTGAAGGAAACATTCGATGAGCGCATAATTTCGCGGAATGGACCTGTCAATTGGCCACCAAGATCGTGTGATTTGACACCATTGGATTATTTTCTTTGGGGATATGTGAAGTCGCTCGTCTACGCCAACAAACCAGAAACGTTAGGGGACTTGGAAGCCAACATTCGTGGCGTTATTGCCAACATACGGCCCCATATGCTCGAAAAAGTGGTTGAAAATTGGACCTGTAGAATTGGATTTATTCGAGCCAGCCGCGGCGGCCACATGCCCGAAATCATATTTAAACATCAATGGCGTAAAACTATCCCTCCAATAAAGCCAAATTGATGGACATTAAAACGACTTTCTTGTGCTTCATTTCAATTCGAAGTTCTATACCTCTAAAAAACACCTAAAGACAGACTAAATTAATGAGAAGAAAGAAAAAATTATACTTAAAAATAATTTTTCTCGACTTATCAGATATTTTTAATTCGAATATGTTGTAAAAAATTCTCGTGAATTTGATGCTGAGTCTTGTTTAGAAGGCTTTATCTACCGATCGTGCCAAGTAAGTAATAATTTAGAATTGAAATAACAAATAAATTGTTTTTCTAATTTTAAACATGTCAAAGATGTAAGTCCTTGTAGAAAATGAGCGACAAGACAAGAGAAGAGAATCCTCCACTCGAAATGAAGATTCAATTGAATGAGGCTCTGGTAAATAGATTCGTTTAAATATCAATGCAATCCATTTAGGATGATTGCCTCATGACTGACCAGAGCGTGATTGACCAAATTAGATTCGATTACAGCATGTTTAAAATACTTTAAGAATATTTTCCCTATTGGCAAATAATTTTTCATTCAATAAAATTTTAATCCAATCGGTTCAAAAGTTTTTTGTTTAATTAGAAGGCTCAATAGCCGGAGATTAAAATCGATTCCAGTAATTAAAAGGGAAATCGAGAAGAATTAAATCGAAGGAGAGACGGAAATCAATAAGGCAAATAGAAGAACATTTTTACATGATTATTTATTTTCATAAACTCTGCATGGTCGGTATAGTCCAGTGTTTCTCAAACTTTTTGGTTAGCGAGCCCCTTTTGCACATAAAAATTTCAAAAGACCCCCCGAAGAATGGGTATAAGTAGAAAAACATCCCGGAGAGGCAGGGACGGACCGTGAATTTGTGGGACCCTGGGCTAATACTACTTGGGGGCTTATCTAATTAATCAAACTAATTGCCATTTTGTCAAAAAACTGTTTTCTAGAATAATGTATACGGGTATAGGAAACAAATTAGGACAATAAAATATTTTATTTATTTAATATGACTTAGATACACAAAACAGCAACTGTAAAACATTATTGCAAAAGAAATTAACATCTTTTATGTGTAGTTACTAGTTATGTTATATAAATTATGAGAAACCCTTCTGCATTTTTGCGATGCAAATTCCTTTATTTGCTCATCACATTGTAAGTACTTTGTTAAATCACAATTTATGGAAAGAACTGATAAATAATTTAGTCGATTGTTCGACATTGTTGTCCTAAAGGTATTTGTTTTCTAGGTGTATTATATCCTGGGGAAAGAGCGTTTCGATTCACAGCTAGTGATTGGAAAGGTTAAAAAAATCTTTAAGATAGTATAAAAATTTGGGAAAACATCAACATGTTTCTTTTCGTAAATTAGCATAACGTCGGCTTAGAGAGTAAACCTATTAACTCCATTTTTTATCATATATGACATATATTAATACCAAAGAAAAAGAGATGCAGCATCGTCCAAGTAAAACTGCTACTTAAAATTACGATCCTAAGTTGTAGAAGAAAAATGTGAAAAATAGTTTTTTATTAAATTTCTTCCAGAACTTAAGTGACTTGATTTAAATTTTTCGTTAAATTGAAGGGTTGGTTTTGTCACAAATATAATAAAACAACAATTTTAATAACTATTTGTATTATTCAATTGACAACTATACAGTTTCGGTCACCACTGGTCGACCATCCTCAGTAGTTCTAAAAATTGAAATGAAACACTTATTTACATTTTTCTTTTTATAGAGAATTATATAACACAAATTTTTTTTTTTATAATAATTTGAAATCATACATACATCTCGTTCAAGAACCGGAATTTGTCATTTCACATGAAACATTCATTCTTAAATCTTCAATATAGATACATCACATAATTCATTACAATCACACGCATATATATATATATATAGCAACAATTTATAAAAACGTTTATCACTGAACTAGAAACTATTTTGAATTAATAGTTTCTAGTTCAGTGATAAACGTTTTTATAAATTGTTGCTTTTTCCATAACAACAATATTAAATTTTGTTTGTTTTTTCTCTGCCCTGTAAAATTTCCTTGTTGTGAGTTAGCAGGTTTACTCTCTAAGGGGACGATAGACATTTCACTTGATATACTGTTCTTCAATGGGGGCTGGGGGCCTTTTATATCCACGGGGCTGCAGCCTAAAAAGCCCAAATAGATCCGCCCTTACGGGAGAGGGGGTTTAATTTAAATTTAGGAGTCAATTTCTTTTGTTTAATTGCATTGAAACACTCATAATTTTAATTAATAGCAGATTTATTCTTAGTATACAATACAAATTAATAACTTTTGTTTGATCTGCCATCAATTTTTCTGCGACAGCCACTTTGAGAATACTGTATAATCCATAAAGTTTACTAGTATCTATATATTGTAAAACAATAGTATTGTATGTCATAATGAAGTTCAAATATATAATATTAGATTGTTCAATAGATTACTCGGCACGCAATCTGTCGGTTTGCATTTCGATGCCCTCAATAACTAAGTAGATAGCTTGTTCTGGTGCTGAAATGCTAGTATATATATCTAAAAGAACTGATAAGATTTTGAACTTTTGAGATTCCGAACTTGGGGTTAGAAAATGCAGAAAATTAAGAAAACATCGAATCGTTATTTGAGATGCTCTTGAATGGTTGAATCTAATTAGATGAAATTTGGCACAAAAGATTGTATTACCAACAGGGTCAAAATTAAGCATAGGCTACCTAGGCTGCAGCCTATGGACCCGCACTACAAAGGGTTGCTGAAAATGCTGTTTTTGTAAGTTAATTAAAAACAAATATTTTCCCCCAGTAGAGCACGCGACACAGGTCCAGCCTAGGGGCCTACATATCCTAAACACTGCCCTGATTGGTAAGGTACTTCTCTACCAAGTTTCAGTTTTCTACCTCAAACCGTTTGATATACACATTTGCGGGTCGTAATATTGAATTCACTCGAAAATCTTGTTTCAGAGCCCAGTTTCGAGGGCGTGCCGAAGGCACGACGAAAAGCTTGTTATAATAGGAATGGTAGATGGAGAAAATATATAATCAAAACATAATTATTTCAAATAATTTACTGAGAGCTATATTTGAATGATTCTCAATTAAATTTTGAATAATAAATGCTCGTCAGTCGACACGTTGTTAATTTAATATAAATATTGAGTATGATTTAATTCTTCATTGAGACCACGTTTTAATTACATTGATAGCAATAGTGTGCTTTATTTTATAATTTAAATTCAATATGGATTTTATTATTTAATACGAAGTAATTTAAATATTAAATATTCTATGTATATACACTATGTTTAATATGCATCAAGCAGAGAACAAACTTCATTGATTTCTTTTTAATAACAATAGTTTGTATTAATAAGTAGTATCAATGGAAAACAATTTCTTGAAACAAATACTCGAAAATAAGGAAGGATATCGGCGGTTTAGAGTGTAAAGCTGCTAACTCCATTTTTTATCATATATGACATATTAATACCGTTCGAAAAAAAGAGATGCAGCATCGTCTAAGTAAAACTGCTACTTAAATTTACGATCGTAAGTTGTAGAAGAAAAATAGTTTTTTCCATAAAAACAATATTAAATTTTGGATGTTTTTTCCAAAAAGCTTTAAATCGAAATGTCAAAAATTAGAAGTAAAGTTGTAGAGGATGAAATTTTTTACATTTTCGTTTAAAATTTTTTGAAAATAAACACCCAAAATGAGGCGCAGGGTCAAAAATGAAGATTCTAGATCTTTGAACCAAACTCAACCAACATCAGTAAACACTAGTTGCCACAAAGATATTCAGTGAAACGCATTCTTACTAAAAAACGGGTTTTTACTGCAACATATACACATATATCTGCTACTCTCGGCAAAATAAAAACTTTTCAATCCATTATTTATATATTCTAAATACGTTTTTTAATTATCAACTAAGCAAAAAACAAAAAAGAGACTTATTGAATAACCTTTTGATTGTTTTTACTAGTAATGTAGTAATGGAGTTTGTATATGGCGTTCCTTGTTCTAGAACTTCTCAATCGGAATACACTTTGAAAACTTTGTCAACCTCCGTTTGATTTTTTGTCAATTCAATCTCGAAATCGAATTTAATAAAGGAAATAATGGACAGCTGAAGTCATATGTAATGGAAGTCGATGGCAGCTTTCTTATGAGATTAGTGGTCATTGAAATGGTTAGAGACAGTTGGCAATTCGTGGACGAAATGCATGGAAGCGTTCGCCAAAGAGTTTGCCTTCGGAGTCCGCAGTCTCACCCTCCTCGGCAATGGCTTTCCGATCCTATTAGTCTCTTCCCACACGAGCAGAATGACGATGACGCTGATCCCGGGAAGGTCGCCGAGGACCAAACGCCTCTTTCACGGCCCATTTGCTTCCGATCGACTCAATAAAATGATCCTATTCCCTTACTGGCTATATATATCTAGAGGTGAAAAAGAAAGTATAACGAAACGCGTTCCGTCATCTAACGAAGTCGAGGAGATTTAAACCACCAATTTGTTTTATTCTTTATTCAAACAAGAAAGATTTTCCAATAATTGACAATTGAAGATTTGATGCTTACATCAGTAGTTCTTAACCTATGGGTCGCGATCCAAAATTGGCTAGCGAAGAATATTTTTGGGTCGCGTAGAGTCGTTAAAAAAGTATTTTACTATATTTATTTATAAAGAAATATATTTTAATTTGTTCAATACTAGGTATTATAAATAAAAATATTAAAAACAGTTGCTTTTTTTATTAAATTTTCCTTGGATCGAAAAGTATCTTCCGTTATCGTTATTGATATGCGAGTTAAAAAAAGGCCATGATTGTAAAATTGAAGAAAAGTATGATCTAAAAAGGGGTAATTAAAAAATTTGGGTTTTTTAGGTGGGCGGCATGAACATATTTCTCAAATTTGGGTAGCGGCTTAAAAAGTTTAAGAACCAATGGATTAGATGGTTGAAATGTTTATATGTAGAAACGTTTTGGCTGAAATAATTTAGAGTAAAGATTTTTAATGGAATATAGCAGGGGTTCCTAAACTTTTCCGATCCTTTTTTCAATTAAAATTTTTCCATGTCACACTACCCTAAATAAAAGTACATATATCAAAACAAATATCGTATTTGGACTCTCTAAATACTCTTGTATTAGAATCGATAAAAATATCATGGAAATCAATAGTTTTTTTTTCTATGAAATTCAAAAATTCAGACCACAGGGGGACCCTTTGGTATATACATATTTCAGATTTTTTCGAGGGTGTCAAAGTTAAATTTTTTCGGTTTAGGTATGTATGTTTAATCGTAAGTAAGAGATGTGGCTGTATCGAAGAATCCTTAAAATTCCCTGGACAGCACGAATGACTAATGCCGAAGTTCTGCAAAGAATGAAGAAGGACCTCGAAGTGGTGGATGGCATCAAGGCCTGAAAATTGCAGTACCTGGGTCATATTATGAGACGAAACCCGGTATACTTTGCTTCAATCTATTCTGCAGGGGAAGATTTTCGGAAAAAGAGGTCCCGGAAGAAGAAGGATATCGTGGTTGAAGAACCTCAGGACCTGGTTCAACAAGACCTCCCAACAACTCTTCCGTATTGCTGTTGATAAAGTGAGGATTGCCATGATGATAGCCAACATTCTTAAGAAGAAGAAGAAGAAGAGATAAAAATGAATAATAAAAAAATGTTTAGCTTCTCACTTTTTATTTTGTCTAGTTAGGCCAAATGTCTTGCTTCAATTAATTATTAATCTTCGCGGCGGACCTGTAAAGTGGCCGCGGCTCCCTGTGGAGCACAGTTTGGGTACCCCTGGAATATAATATTCTCATCAAAATGCACAACATTTGGACACCTAGTTCTGGAGTAGTTTTAAAACATATAGTATCTTATCTTTTGGTTTAATCTTCTGAATATTCGATATCTTCTATTCCCTGGTTTCTATTAAAATACGTAGGGGAAGGTTTTATGCAATTGTAAATTACAATATTTCTAATTCATTTGAAACTTAGATCAACCATATGGCAACACAAATATAAGAATCTTTCCCTGCTCCATTGCCCTCTTAAGATTAACAATTACAGGAGCCGCCTCTCTATCACATGCCAAATCTATATCTCTCTTAAGATAATCTCCTTCAGCAAAGAATAGTTCACATCGTAATTTAAGTACAAGTACCAAACCAAGTTCCTGGCAAATTCACAGTGTAAGTGATATGTATTGTTAAGCATGGTACACATGAAGAAGTCGTATTATATCAAAATACTACGAGTAGTAAACACTCGAAGAGAAGTGTAAATACATGGTATTAAACATGATTTAAACAGCAAAGCTTCTTTAATATCATGTTCGACATGCGACGTCGCCGATTTATTAGTCTGTAACCCTTTTTTTACGAGCATACTGGCTTAACAAAGAAATAAACAATTATACTTTCTTCTGTAGTCATTTTCTTAAATATAAATATATATAAAAAATTGACACATACTATATTTGTGCCTTATTCATATTTTAATTTTCAAAATAAGTTTGGTGTAAATGCTATAAAATGAACCTATAATAAAAAAGTTTTCATTTTTACGGGGGCCAATGTCGGGAAGGGTTAAAAAATACAATTATCAATATAAGTTCTAGACCTTTTAATCGATTTGTATGAAAATCGCATATGAAACCTATACGACCTTATGAAAATGAAATGTGAAATTGATAATGACCAAAAAGAGGAAGAGGGGGGCTCAAAAATAATTTAAAATAATAAAATTCAAACAAAAATAAAAAAAAGGTAATATTTCTAATAGAATAATCGGATAATTAAAAGGAGATATTATTAATTCCTAATTGGCCCAAAATTAAGAAGGGAGAGTTCTTTCACAAATAATTGTAAATTATTTGATTAAATATTAAATATAAGAGAAGGGGGAATTATTATATTTTTGAATTATTTTTATAACATCTTATTCTCTCAAAAATGAATTTTTTGAATTTATGATCAAATCGCATTTTGTTTTACAATAAACTATCTAATCACCCCTTAAACACTCAATTAGAATACCCTGAATGTATTACAAAATGGAGGTATCCCTGGGTTGAATGATCCATTTCGTTCTTGAGATTAAACATGTAAATATATAGTAATAATAAACCCTAAAGCCGAACATCTGGCTTTCTCCAAGGCTTATAACTTATAACTATGCAGTAACTTGGTCTATGTTATACAATACAGATCTGAGTTTTCAACTATAAAGCATAAAAGAAAATGGACTGATGAAAGAAAAGGGGCCCAGAGAAGTCGAATGCAAGAACACTGGACAAAAATTATAGTTCAATGATACATTTTTGTTAAGGGAGAATAGTGTAGGTTCTTGGTGATACATAAATTTTAATTTAAATAATCTAAACAAAATTAAAAAAAAAACTTTTAAAAAATTTAAAAATATAAAATTCTAGGTAGGTTTAACAAAAATAAAAGACAAGATGCTTGTTAGCATGACTTATATTATATATTTCGGGGTACATCTTCAGGAGTTCACAGTTAACTCCTGAAGATGGGCTCATACCCCGAAATATATATATATATAGAGTCATGGTAACAACATCCTGTCTTTTAATTTTGTGAAACCTACCTAGAATTTTATATTTTTAAATTTTTTAAAAGTTTTATTAAATTTTCTTTACTTTAATCAATGATACAGTTGAATTAACGTGGTACAAAGCAGGCCGAAAAGAAATAAAAATAAAAAAAATCCAAAAGACAAAGAAAAAGATGAATTGCAAGACGCTTAAAGCGTGAATTAATTATTCTATTAATTAAAATTAATTAAAAAAAATTTGGTCCAATACTATGTAATAATAATTAGATAAAAAATTGATATGTAAAAGTTCATGTTAAATTTAAAATATTTTCATTTATCTTTTACTGATAATTTTCCTTTTTTTTTAAATAAAAATATTCTTTTATATTTTCTGTTTTAGAGAATCGAGCCCACCTAGAGAAATGCATTCAAGATAATTGGAATTAAAAACGGCATTTTATTCATTTGAGTGGTTGAAATCGAGCAGTGGAGACGTGGGAGCCATTCTTCCAAGGTAAGAGCAAATCGATTCAACTCTATTTAATTTTGATACATCATTAATGCATTAATTAGTATAAGTCATAGTAATATTACGAGATCATATTATACTCAAACAATACAATTTCACCATTTTCACGTACATATACCTATATAAGCTGATCGACTTGTGCTATATCAAGCGTAGAATCTACAATGATACCAAAATACTTAGCGTTTTGAACTCCAGTAGAAATTTGTTGGAATATTTTATCACGAATCAATTTTCTTAAGAAACTTTTTGTTTAACTTTAAAACTAAAGTTTTGAGCATTTTTTTTTAAATAGTTGGAGGTTTTTTGAGCTGACTGCCCGGATAGCATGTTAGTTCTCAGGTTCGACTCCTGAGGGGATGAATCCCCTCTGATATCGCAATTTAATAATATTTCTACTAAAATCTTAGAATTTGTCCGAAAAAGATTGATTGAATATTTTCTCTTTTTGTTTAACAATTTAATAATTAATTATTTTTGTTTAACACTTTAACAATTATTATAAATACTTTACTAAAATTTGTTCATACAATCACAGCAAAATTAAGCCAAAACAATTTTTAATTTTTATAAAATTTTCTCGTCTCTAAAATTTTAGAGCCCCTAAAATTTTGCCGGACGAGGCCCAGGCCTAAGCGTAAATCCATCACTGTTCACAGGCATGTTTCTCTTAATATGAATGCAGATATTTCCTGTGCCCTTATTTTTATTTATTCATCCTAGTTATTATTGCCATAAATTTATACTTACTCTGACAGAAAATTAATGTTCCCAAAGCTTTTGTAAATGTCACAAACAAAATTGTATTCTTTTTTTTGGCTTTAACGAAAGTGTATTTATTTATACCTACTTATCAAACTGTTAGTATGATTCGTAAGATTTACTTTATATATAAATACTAGTATTTTTTTCACTTTAAGTGGCATAGAACACGCTAGGTATGACCTCTTTAAGATAAATAAAAATAAGATTTACATGTAAAATAAATTAAATTCCTCCCTTCTGACATCTAATGGCAGAAAGTAATCGAGGAAACAAAGAGGTTGTCCTCTGCTTGATGCAAACAAACATACACATCTATATATATATATCAAATATATATATTTATAGGTGTGTATGTTTATTTGATCAAGCAGAGGACAACCTCTTTGTTTCTCTTTATGAATCAACAACTCTGCTACTCTCGGCAAAATAAAAACTTTTCAATTGAAAAAAAATATATTCTCCCATAAGAATACATTTATTTCCTAGTTAACTAGCTCCCCTTATTTTCGCCAATATAATAATATATTTGATATTAATCTTATTAAGACTCGTGTAAAATAGTATTAAACAAATTGGGTGATTTTCTGGTCGCGGATTATACTGGAGTCCTTGACTTCGCGGTTCAAAATTCAAACATTATCCTCGACTAAAAAAATCCTTACCATCATGAATAATAACTAAATAATTAAACTATCAGTAGTGCCTAAGTATTTTGAATTTACTTGAAATTGTTATTTCCTCAATGCTTATCTCGAGGGGTGAACCGCGATTGGAATTAGGTCTACACCGTCTTTGGAATTATTTGGAATTACTTTGGAATTCATTAGATAATCTATTGTCTTCTACTTGGAAATGAAAGTGGAAGTGGAAGTAGGTGTACACGATTTTAGGTCGCGGTTCACCCCTCGGCCTCTTGTTGAGTATTGTGTGAAACGCTGGAAAAAATCGATTTCAAGCATGATTTGTTTTTGGCTGTAGCTCAGAATTCTGATACCCATGATAAGTAAAGAACCCACTGTGGATAGATCCATACTAACCCCTGCTTATCGTTGAAGGCGACTAAAAGGGGTTAGAAGTGATGCTAAAAATCTTTCTCCTTAAAAAACTTCCCATTTACGGAAGTAGCGCATCAACTCGGATTTGATGAAGATCATCATTGAGGGTGTCCACAAGTCCTTCTTTTCTCTATGCCATGAATATTTAAATAGAAAAATCCTATTTAGAGCAACAAAACTTGGATATATGTGGATGACCATAATTAGTTCAATCGTGACACCTGACAAGGTGAGATGGGTATCACTCAGCAGACCTCCGATAAGTTCGAAAAAAAGATACTACGAAAAATATGATTCCATCAATGAGAATGGCAAAAGTGGAGAATAAGAAGAAACCATTAAAAAACAGCGTGAGGAACTTATTTTAAATAAGTCGTAGAGCCGTCTTTATCAAACCATGTCAGTCAGATTAATGAGGTTCAGATTGTATGGACATGATTTAGGATGGACATGGACCGTATGGCTGATTATATTTTTCGAAACATGTTAACCGGAAAAATACCCGTTTTGGTGCCCATGTATTAAATGACGAGAGAGCAGAAAAGGGCATGCGGGATGTCGCAATTGGTCAAAGTCGTTTGAGGAACGAGGGTGAAGCATGGTAAAGATAAGTGGAGTTTGAAGACTCAAGAGAAGAACAATATGTTAACTTGATTACCCAAGAATGAAAATAATGTGGGTATTTCGAAAACGAAGATTTGATTAGATTTTGGGCTTTTTAACTTAAGTGCTTTCGGTTCAAGAATGGGAGAAATGAAAAAAAAATCGAATTGTTATAAGGGGAGCTATGGAAAAATTGTATAGAAAAATTTTCATTTTTTTTTAACTTTCATTTTAAATCACAACTTTCTGTCGAATATGACTTATATTTAAGATGATTTTACTTTCCAAATGACGTCCTTATTGAACATACCGGCTTTTCATCACAACACAATACGTAAATATTCATTTCTCATATTCTAAGAGACATCTCATGAAGTCATTCTTCATGGGCTACGCCCTTCCTTCAAATGAATCAACGAAAATAAGCATACAGCGCTTAAATGAATGCAGCTATAAAATCAATTTCGGATTAAAAAAAAACAAAAACAATTTAGTCTATATTAGTCTATATCAGTATTTCTCAACCTGTGGGCCGCGAGAGATTGTCAAATGTGCCGCGAGGTTTTTGACAAATAACTAAAATTGCATGGGTTTTGTATCTTTGAAATAGTATTTGTAATTAGTTCATTTTTTTTTTGTTTCATAAAACTTTAACATTTTTTTATATTCAGGTGTGCCGCAAATGATTCCAGATATTTTTACTGTGCCGTCAACCAAAAATGGTTGAGAAACACTTGGCTATTATGAATAATAAGAAAACACCTAACATACACATCTTGAATAAAGCCCTTATAAACTTGTTTTTTTAAAAATAAATTATCAAATTAAAAACAATTATATTACAATTTCATGAGATCATAATAGGAGAGGAGCGAAGGGCTAAAAGGTGGAGAACAAAAAAAATACAATAACAAGAATAATTTAATGAGTAAAAGCCAAGTTTTAGGAAAATATTTTCATCTAAAAATGTGAAAACAATAAATATAAATGAAAAACATCAATTTTAATTGAAGTTACTCTCGACTTGAGTCCGTTGTATAATAATAATAATAAGGTTCCTGAATTTTTCCTCAACAATAATATATAAACTATCATCTCTGCTGCTTACAACCGATGTTTAGTACACAAACCTCCTTCAAAAGGAGAGAAAAGAATAATAATAATAATTTGAAAGTTTATATTGGGAAAATAAGGACAATTTTTTGTAAGAAGTGATTACTGTTCTGTTCTGTATTGATAAGGTTGTTATTAAAAAGAGAAAAAAATTGTATTTTTTGTGAATGTGCCAAATATCTTTTGAAAATTGTATTCTGATGGCCTTCAATGGTAACGAAGGTAAGAAGAAAATTTAAACGAATGTGTGACATGACTATTTGGTAGGTAAACTATTGATACATGTTTGTTTTTGGATTCTGACTGTACTTTTGTAAATTAATATCAAGCATGTTCTTATAATTATAGAAGCCCTGAAGAAGTCGGCAAAGTCGACGAAACGTTGGTGGATAAATAAAAAAGTCACACATAAAAACTTGTCCTTATTTTCCCAATATAAACTTTCAAATTATAAATTAAATTATGGACGGAAATGATAATAATAATAATAACAATTGATTAATTAATCGTGTACAACTATGACAATTTTCTCTCTTCAATCATATTTGAAATAGATATTTCTCATCGTTTCAGATATTTTTCTAAATAAATAAAAAATTGAAAATTGTTGAGTGAATTCAACCCAGGCGGACCGAGGTTGAGTAAAAGAAATTTGCTTCTATAAGTATCAATTTAAAATATATGCATTCCTATAGAAAATCAAGAAGGTGTTCTCAAATACTAAATCCGCGATGTTATTGATTATTTCTATTATGTCAGAAGAGTTGTTTTGCCCTTCAAGAATTGAATGCAAAAGCCAAAAATGCGATTCGGGCATTTGGATTGCTCAACGAGGTGTAACAGCATCTGATGACATATAGTACGCGTAAAATTTATCACATACTTTAGTAATTGATTTCCTCTCTTGATTCTCAATAGGTAAATATTTTTACTCTACTATTATCGGCATTTGTCTTTTATGTTGGGACCTCTTAGCATAATACTGACACATCGGATAAAACACCAAATTTTTACCAGTTAGCTAGGTACTTAGCTTGCAATTTTTGATAGGAACCAACTCCTCTCAGATATTCATTATCCGTTTCTTGTTAACTATCATGTCCTGTCTGGAAAATGCTGAATATCTACAAATCTAAGAGATTAACAAAAAAGTGGTCCAATTAAAAGTTCAAGCCAACAAAATTGCCTAGAGATTGAGACACGAATCAAGTTTCTAGGATGAGTGATTTTCATAAAGGAAAAACGGCAATTTATTGCAAATTTTTTTTTTCAAAACTTCAACCTTGTTGAGGCACTGGTTACCTTTATCCAATTACGCTGAAACTTTTCCAATCTCATTTTTTAGCGAATTGGCAACTATTAAGAAGTCCGCACCGGAAAAATTCGAAAATTCGATATCTTGTGACCACCCTAATACCTATATTTCAACATGGCCGCTATAAAATCCAAGATGGCCGGCGGAGGAGTTGGTTCCTATCAAAATTGCAAGCAAAATACCTAACTAGTACTTGGTAAAAATGTGGTGCTTTTATCCGGTGTGTCAGTATTAACGCAAAATTCAACGTTAAACGGCCTTACTATTATATGTATATACATATTCCATTAATATCCTAATTTACATCCCTTAGATTAACTTTACGATTCCACTCTAATAAAATCATAACCAGAAGAAAGTTTAAAAATAAAAAGAAGACTAGAATTTTTTTTACCTTTAATGGATATTCTCGTACCATTGATTCTTTAGCTCTTTGTTTTTTTCCTTTTTTGATTTACTCATGCTCCCAACACCCTATCCCTTTTTTTCTCAAAAATTTGTTTTATGAATTTTAAATATGAAAGGATTCTATCTTTCAATTAATTGAGAGAAACATTTAAAACGAACTATAAAGTTTGAAGCATTATTTAAAAAAAAGTTCAATTTCCCATAAACTTCATTTAATTAACTAGCGAAAAGTTTCAATCGTAATTACTTAAGGCACCTCTGCTATAAAAAACCGAACCACAGATTATATACATATTTCACGAAATTTCAAGATAAATTTGTTTCAATAAATTGGCAAAATTAAATGATAAATTGTTTTTGTAAATCAAACTGGAATATAAATGAATGGAGAGAGCCTCGAGGCAAGAACTAACGTTGCTAAAATATGATCGTAATAATCCAACGGAAGAAGAACAACACGATGATTTAATAATTTATTATCACAAGGAGTATCTAGGGATGCACGCAAAGGAATCGTTGGGGTTTTAGGGAGATATTTCCAGAGAAATAAAATTTATTTATTCTTTTATATGGATTGATAATTTTTACTATAATATTGTGAATTATCGAAAAATGAAAATCTACTCGTGTTTTTTTCATCACATGACTTTCACTTACAATCTCTTTTATTTGAAATTATCCTACCAATTTTTCCTTGTTTAATTAACACACTGTAAACGTACTAACATACCCATCAAATCGTTTTATCGAGATAAAAAAATATACATCACAGAACTTGAGATTCTTGTTAAGCATAACGATTTTAAAAAAATTGTAGGAATTGATATGAAGAAAAAACATCCCAATTTTCAAGAAAAGTGATACCTAGATTTGAGCAAAAAGCTTATTACTATAGCGTTGATCGGTGATTCCTAGCTTAAGTTTCAAATTTTGTTGTTCCCTTGTTTTACTGATGCTGAGGTAAAGCAGTGCACATACACACAAACACCATCTAATTTTCGAGAGAGTTTTGCCTCTGATGCTCACAAAGAATAATGATCTAACAATCAGATAATAATGTTTACGACTGTTTTCTTAGTATTAATAAATGAGTAAATGGATCGAAGGCTGTCCGAATTACACCCATGTGAATTTTAGTTTTCTAATGTACAAAAGCTATCCTTTTTCTAAAATAAATATTTCTATTACTTATTATTTATAAACGCTTTTTAAAAATCTATCTATCTATATCTATACCTACTATTTACCTACTTGTTATAATCGGCTTGCTCGACGACGTCGACGTAATTTTTTTAATTTTAAAATCCAAAGGATGTTCATGACAAATAAATTTTATTAAAATTAGAAAATTTAAATTATTATTTTAAAACCCACTAATGAGTCCAGGGGACAGGAAGATGCCCGACAAAGGCAGGTTCGCAGCTGGTTATTATATGATACATCTCAATAAATAGAGAACATGAGAATTGAACTTGAATTTAATTATACAAAAGATAGAGGCCCTATTTGTTAAAGAACACGATCCTGTTTTATACAGTATATATAAACATAAATAACTAAGCTATAGGCCAAAACTGCAATCCTGGCTAAAAAAAGACAAAATTTCGGAAGGCATTGAAATCAAGTAAAAAAAAAAAAAAAAGATTGAATGAAAATGTCAGTAATACCTTCATTTGGGGAAAAATATCTATGTATGTTATATTTCGCTATTATTTGTTCAAGCCACTAAAAATGGAAGAACAAAAAAATCGTTGAATGAAGAAAAAATAAATTTTCTTTTGATATAATATTTTGAATTAAATTTCCTTCTTCTCGAAAGAAGTAAACTCAATAGTGGCGAAAACGTCATTATATGTGATTCCATTATTATTAGACAATAAAGGCAAATCTTTCATAACTAATTACTTTCAAATTGACGCCTTTATAATCATCCATACCCATGTATGTACCTACATACCACCAGAGATCTCTCGAGTTCCACTAATGGTAGGCGTACCACCGGCTGAGAATCGCTGTAATAGAATATTCAAGGGTTGGATTAATAATTGAATCGCTACGTGCCTAAAGGGACCTAAGTCCATTTGATCCCATTCTGAGAAAAACTGTATAGCTTTTTGAGAAAGAGGAATGAATATCTAAACCATACTAGCTCCAAAATTTCTCACATTAGCTATTAAAAACCATTTTGCTTTCGGTACCAAAAAACTAAAACAAAAAAACAAACATGTGACTTAGGTTCCTTTTTGCAGAGGGAAAAGTGTCTTTGAAAAAAATGTTGGTAAGAAATATGTATTTAATCAATAAAACTACAAAGGCAAGTTAATGAAACATTGGAGGAATTTTTCGACCTATAGAGAATAATCTTTATTAGTTAGCGGAATTCTGTGAAATTTTTCAAAAATATTTTTATTTGACTGAAATCCCTATCGCATAACGTGAAACTGTGCCCCTTTAAGGGAATGGCGTAATGTTGTTCAATTTTCAAATGTCATGCTGTATTTGCTAGAGATGGTATCTATCAGCTTGAAGATCTATGAAAAAATTTTATAAGTACTTTTAACGTTTGTGCAAAGCCCGCTGCACACGATGCTTTGTTCTTTATCTGTTTTTGCGAAGGGAGCTCTCTGTTTGCAATTTGGAGGCCTGTCGGGATCGAAATGACGTCACCGCTGGTTGTTTTTCTGGCTAGTTTGCTTGATTTAAATGATAGGACATGTTCTATTTCACGGCTTGGTCTTGGGAAGCCATCTGCTAGCAGCAAGCAGATAAAAAATTATTAAGTAAAATAAGCCTCGTGTGCAGCAGCCTTAAGCCTCGAATTTTTTTTCGATTTTACCGGGTCATAAAACTAATTTCAAGTTTCTAGCTTGACTAGTTAAGAAGCTACTGGTAGAAACATTGAGAACAGAAAAGAAATATATTTTAAGAATTCCGTTTTTTATTAATTTGTTAATGAAACTCTAAAAATACTGTTTAAAATAGCAAAAATACATTAAAATTTCAGCTGAATAACCATTGTATTTATTTTATAAGAAACCATTCCGATATCGATTCAAATCCAGACAACCTTCAATATTTTTAAACTAGCTAGTATCGATTTATATAAATATACATGTGAATTTACTGGAAACAACTTCAAATCAAAGCTTATTTTTTTCTCTGATTCAAAATAAACTTGATTCGATGTTTTGTTTGTTATTTAAATAAATACATGACAATGGAGTCGACATGTAGTGATTGGGATGGCGAGTCTGGCTGGTTTTGAGTAAATTAACTTGATTAGCTAATAAAATCATCGCCCTTCTGTGATCTTTTTCGCCTGATCTCTGACAAAGCGGACATTTCGCTGAAACAGCAATTCTCTGATCCTGCCTAGTCAACTCATTAGTCACCAAAATGGAAATAACAGTGGAAACTCTCGCTTCCGAAAACCAAACAGAAAACTTGTGTTGTGATTTTGAATTTAAAAAATACATTTTTTTATTTCCTTTGCTTAAACAAATAAAAACGTATAATTTTATTAAGGGATAATAGAGTGGGTTATTGGTGAAAAATTTTAAATAAAGTAAAGAAAATTTTGAAAATTATTTATTTAGATACTTTTTAAAATTTAAAATATAAAATACTAGGTAGGTTTCACAATTTAAGATCAGATAAGGCACTCTATATATTTCGGGGTATAAGCCAATGGGCGGATCCAGGAATTTTTTATGGGGGGGGAGAATGTATATACGGTGCCCGATGTATATAAGATCTACTTTTTATCTCGAAAGTGTGTCGCGATCGAATTGACCAAGCGGAGGGGGGGGGGGGGCAGAGACGCCCCCCACACACACAGAACTTTATTTTCAAATTTTTTTACAAATTTCATATCTCATATTTTAGGTTCATTAAAATAAAAAAAAAAATAAAAAAAATGTTATAAATTCCCCGTCGATTTGGCCGCCGTTTTTTGCCCTCTGCGTGCGACGCACGTGTTGCACTCCCGCCAGGCACGGGCCCCTATGGGGGGTCGCCCCCTCCACCCACCCCCCCTGGATCCGCCCTTGATAAGCCCATCTTCCTTTGTGAACTCCTGAAGATGGGCTTATACCCCGAAATATATATACCATAGAGTCGTGCTAATTAAGCATCCGATCTTTTATTTATGTGAAACCTACCTAGTAGGTAGTTTATATTTTAAATTGTAAAAAGTTTCTAAAAAAATATTATAATTCTTAATATTATATTATTTCTTGCACTTAATAAAATAGAAACAGACGTTTTTATACAACTTCTATAATTAAGGAGAATCTTGTTTTGGGGAAAAATTTAAAGTTAAGATTTTATATTTTAAGATCCTCTGAGTTCAAAAATAAATAAGAGTAACTGAAAGTAATGGAATGCAGCCCAGGGGTAATGAAAGGAGGGAAGAATCCTCCGAAACGCCGCCGCCGGTTTGAAAGGAAAGGAGGAAAGAATCCAATAAATTACACCTTATCTGGATATGTGTTAATTTTTTTCTTTCTTCACTACCCCTGGGCTGCCTTCCATTACTTTCAGTTAAAATTTATACCAGCCCGTCTCTCTCCAGAGAAAATTTCGTGCAAATAAAAATAAATAAGAGTAATTCTATGATTTTAATTTTGACATAAAAAGAACAAACGAGACAGAAAGAAGTGTATAAAAGTATGTATAAGAGGAGATAATTTCGAAGAAGTTAAGGTTTACCGTTATCTGGGAAGTAAAATAACGTGGGACGACAGGAGCGAAAATAAATTAAATCTAAAATTGATCAAACTAATGTGTGGTCTAATAAAAAAAAAATTGTTATGCTTACTTCAATTAGTTGAGTAAAAAGTAACATGTTGCTGTAGAGTAGAGTTTAGACAAATGTAACGACGCCATGTATTGTTGTGAAACCTGGACGAATGGACCAGGCAGAAAGAAGGAAAATGGAGACCTTTGAAATGTGGTACTACATAAATATTAAAGATTAAATGGATTACTTAATAGAATTATAAAGGAGGAATTAGAAAAACACTGTGGAAGGATCTGAGGAAGAGAAGAACTCAAATAATAGGACACCCTCTTAGAAACAGGAGATCACAAAGGGATATTTTAGAGTGAGGTGAGATGATATTGAAGTATTTTTCCTAGATCAGAGCTTCTTATACTTTTTACATTCATGACACCTTTTTATCATCGAGATTTTTTCGCGACCCCATGTTGTAAATATAAAATAAAGATATAAAAAAAAATATTCTCCCTTATAATTTATTTTTTAGTAAACAATATACATATGAAAAAAAGCAGTTTCAGGATTGTCTCAAGTATACAAAGGACGTTATTATATACTGTGCGTTTGTGGCATATTTTGATTCTGAAATAACTCAATAATGAAAATTGTAATGCGAAAGCGCCATTATGATGCGCTTAGTTGTATCTTTCAATATGTAAATACAATTTACATTTAACTAGTACCTATTACGATTTTATAAATATGCTGTACATAAAATGTAATATATCAAATTAAAGATAAATAAGAGATTATACTAATGTTTCTTTAAATTTATGTATCTGAATTAAATTTTTGCGAATATTTCGCTTTGGGATCCCATTTGGGGTCGCGACCCATAGTTTAAGAAACGCTGCCCTAGAAAATGGAACAAGGTTACCTATGAATTATGGGATTTTTAGAGAATTGAAAGAATTGGTATGTGATTCCTACAATATATAATCCGCATTTAGTGGTCGACGACGGGTGCAGTTAGCTTCAATTAATAGCTTTATCTCTAAAACGTAATTTTTTGAAATCTGTTATTTATTTATTTATTTTTTTTGAGAAATATTCAAAATTTTAAATTAATATTTAGGAGGTCCTTTCGCTCCAGTTGAGTCAAAAGAAGTATAGTATCTAATATTTAATAAAATAAGTTAAAATACAAATGAAAAATAATAGAGTTAAAAAATAAATAATATGAAAGCCGTAAAAGTTTTAAATAAAAACAATTATTATATAAAAAAAAATTAAATACAAAAGTTAGTTTGATTTATTCAAATCAGCTGACAATGATTTGGCAATGCGTTGTATTAATACTGTTTATGTTTAAATCCAAACATAGCATTTAGGTGATTTTTTAAAGTAAATTTCTCAGTAAATTCCTCGGTCAATGTTATAATTTATTGCAAAAAAAGAAACATGCATGTTTCAAAAAGCTAATTTTTAGTTTTTTTTAACTTTATCAATTCAACTAATAGTAGTATAATTCAAGATCCTAATTTTCCATAAGACTGAGAAAATGATTACATTTAAAATAAACTGCAACGGATCCTTGCTAAACTTTATCCGAAGTCATTTGGAATATTAATATTCCCTAATGTTCCCTAAATTTAAAATTTGTTATTAATATTTATATCTCCTTAATATTAATCAGACATCACTGACCATTTGCAGTTCATGTTGACTTAAATTACAAATAGCCATCGATTTTCAACTAATATTACATGTGTGTGTGTGAATGTGTATTTATAGTAAAAGCGAATATATTTTGAGGTTTCAATAACTCAATTAATTACCGATATCAATGTACTCATTAAAAAATCAATATAATTCAGGTACGTTCATTCATTTTTGGGCTATGTAAAATAATCTAATTTTTAGTTATAAATATTTTTTAATCTATATTAATTAATTTTTATCATTTTTTTATTTAAATCTTTTATCATTTAAATCTAGACAAGAGAATCAACAATTGAATTAGTGTGTGATTTTCATCGGTCTTTATGAGTACCACTAGTACTTTTAAACACTGCTAAATAATTAGTAATGATCAGTGAAAATCGAATAGAGTGCTTTAAACACAGTTAAAAAATTAGTAGTAATAAGTGAAAATCGAATGGCGTGGGTTAAACAAGGTAAAATAATTACAATACTAAGCAGATTAAGATTATCACGGAAGATAAGCTAAGAATAGCTTTCACTAATTGTTCACGAAGGGTATATAAGAGTGGGGGAAATTGGCAGAATGAAAAGTGGGGAGAAGATAGGGACAGTGAGGGGGGGATAGGGACAATGTTTTGGAGAGGAGGAGATAGGGACAGTGAGTAGGGGGGAAATAGGGACAATGGTTTTGGAGTGGGGAGATGGGTAAGTATATAAGTGGAAGTGATAGGCAGATTGGAAGTGAGTATCAGCCAGTGACGGATGAAACATCAACTGTGAGTATTACAATATACCTTCTCCAACTTCATCCTACCTCTCAGCTGACTCTACACCTCAATAATAAACAACTTTACATGAGTTATATTAAGAATTTGAGATTACGAATAGGTTTTCTTATTTTATGGAAAACCAAATTCATTATCACGGTAATCGAGAAGGTGTAAACTTCTCTGTTCTTTTAGATGACAAAAGTACAAACCTACTTCAGGGCATGGCATCCCTGCCCACGTGAGCTGATGATTTTTTATCAAGAGAATCATGTCCTATCCCTAAACCTAATTAACTTCAATCCGCATGTTTTCTACAGACCCTTGTTCCCAGTGTGGTTGTAGTCATCCTCTCTAATACTAACATAGAGGTGCAAACTAAGGTTTCCTTGTGCAGAAAACCAGATGCCTTGACACAATGGTAACAGTAGGTAACACCTCTTTGTCTCTTTAGATAACAAAAGCAGAGCCACTTCGGCATGGCATCCCTGCCCACGTGAACTCATGATTTTTGCATCAAGTGCAATCATGTGCTCATCCCTAATCCCTAATCAAACTGCAGATCCCCGTTTCTTCACGTGATCTTTGTCTCCATTGAGAATCAAAATGATTCATGCCAAGACATTTACATTTTATTCTCGGTAATAGTTGTCTTTCCTGTGGGGTAGAATAATTCTAACCCAGTTTTTACTGCAAGAGTTTGGGCTGATAAGGCTGAGATATCTTTATATTACACACTACTCATAAATACTGTAGAATCTTTTCAAGTAACTTTATTCTAGTTTCAAAAAGATCAATTTAATAACTAATATATTTACATGTAATTTTATACCGAATATTTCTATAAAAATACTTTAAATTCATTATATTATTTTACTAATAGTATTTTTTTATTTTTCCAGGTAGGTGCTCTACCTTCTAATACTAATATAATAATAGCCTCAGTTTTCATTTAGTGGAAGGCAAATTCTTAGTTTTAGAACGTATGAGTTTGTACTGCGATAAGAAGTACAAACTTACTCAGGTTTAATGAACCTGAAGTCATAGTTCCTTAACAAGGAGATAAGAGTTTATCCACTATCTCTTAAGCTTCAATTTCATAGCTGCATATTCCTCGATATTGCTAAGTACAAACTATACTTCAGGGCCTAGCATCCCTGCCCACGTGAGCTCATGATTCTTTTATCAAGAGAATCATGTCCTATCCTTAAACCTACTCAACTTCAATCCATGTTTTCACAGACCCTTATTCCTCAGGTAGTTGTCTCGCCCTTCTAATACTAACATTGAGATTACGACCAAGGTTTTCTTATCTTATGAAAAACCAAATGCTTTATCGAATGGTTAACGAGTAGGTGTGCTCTTTGTTCTTTTAGATAACAAAAGTACAAACCTACTAGGCATGGCATGTCCTGCCCACGTGAGCTCATGATTCTTTTATCAAGAGAATCATGTCCTATCCCTAAACCTAATCAACTTCAATCCCTGTTTTCACAGGATCCTTATTCCTCAGGTAGTTGCTCGTCCTTCTAATACTAACATTGAGATGACGACTAAGGTTTACTAATCTTATGAAAACCCAAATGCTTTATCAATGGTAACGAGTTAGGTGTGTACCTTTGTTCTTTTGAGATAACAAAAACGTGCAAACCTACTTCAGGGCATGGCATCCCTGCCCACGTGAAGCTCATGATTCTTATACCAAGAGAATCATGTCCTATCCCTAAACCCAATCAACTTCAATCCCTGTTTCTCACAGATCCTTATTCCTCAGGTAGCTGCTCGTCCTTCTAATACTAACATTGAGATTACGACTAAGGTTTTCTTATTTCATGTAAAAACCAAATGCTTTATCAATGGGTTACGAGTAGGTGTAAATTTCTTTGTTCTTTTAGATAACAAAAGCAACAAACCTATCTGGGTCAGGCATGGCATCCCTACACTGAGCTCATGATTCTTTTCACCAAGAGAATCATGTCCATCTATCCCTAAACCTAATCAACTTACTAGATCCACTGTTCTTCACTGTAATCAATGATTGAGCACTATATTTCTCAGGTAGTTGCTCGTCCATTGCAAATACTAACTTCTGATGATTGATGACTCAAGTTCAGTCACGAGAGTTTTATGGAAAACTGAATATCTTTATCAATGGGCTATTCGAGTAGGTGCTGTACTTCTTAAATTGCTTTATTCTAGATTTCAAAAGTAGAGATCTAATTTCATGGCATGACATACCTATCACACGTGATTCTATCATGATATCTTTATCAAGAGAATCATGTCTTAGTCACTATATACCTAATTAACTTCAATCCATGTTTTCACTGATCCTTATTCCTCAGGTAGGTGCTCGTACCTTCTAATACTAACATTGAGATTACGACTAAGGTATTTGCTATTTTATGGAAAATCAAATTTTTATCAATGGGTAACGAGTAGGTTTGTACTTCTTTACGTTCTTTTAGATAACAAAAGTACAAACCTACTTCAGGAGCATAGACCTCGCCTGCACGTGAGCTCATGATTCTTTTACCAAGAGAATCATGTCCTATCCCTAAACCCAATCAACTTCAATCCTTGTTTTCACAGATCCTTATTCCTCAGGTAGTTGCTCGTCCTTCTAATACTAACATTGAGATTACGACTAAGGTTTTCTTATTTCATGGAAAACCAAATGCTTTATCAATGGGTAACATAGTAGGTGTGTACTTCTTTGTTCTTTTAGATAACAAAAGTACAAACCTACTTCAGGGCATGGCATCCCTGCCCACAGTTAGCTCATGATTCTTTACCAAAGTAATCATGTCTTATCCCTATCCCTAATCCTAATCAACTTCAATCCCTGTTTTCACTGATCCTTATTCCTTCGAAATCGAAATGATTCGTGAGTATATTTATATTTATTCTCTAGGTGTAATAGTGTCTTTCCTGTGGGGTAAGATAATTCCAAGTCCAAGCCACGAGAGTTTGGCTGATAAGGTAAGATATCTCTATAATAACCTTTTCTATAAATACTGTAAATTTTTCAAGTACTATTCTAGTTTCAAAAGATCAATTTAATAAATAATATATTACATATAATTTTATACTGAATATTTCCTATAAAAAATACTTTAAATCCATTATATTATTTTACTAATAGTATTTTTTTATTTTTCCAGATAGGTGACTCTACCTTCTAATACTAACATTAATATTAAGTCTTCGGTTTTCTTATTTTATGGAAAAACAAATTCTTTATTTTTGGTAACGGGTAGGTTTGTACTTCTTTGTTCTTTTTGATAAGAAGTACTAAACTTACTCAGGGCCTAGCATCCCTGCCCATGTAGAGCTCATGATTCTTTTATCAAGAGAATCATGTCCTATCCCTAAACCTAATCAACTTCAATCCATCATGTTCTACAGATCCTTATTCCTCAGGTTAGTTTTCTCTTCCTTCTAATACTAACATCTCGAGATTGACGACTAAGGTTTTCATAATCTTTATGAAAAACCAAATGCTTTATCAATTGGTTGACGAGTAGGTGTGTGACTTCTTTAGTTTTTTGAGATAACAAAAGTAAACCCTACTTCAGAGCATGGCATCACCTGCACACATGAGATCTCATGATTCTTGTACAAGAGAATCATGTACCATCCTCTAAACCTAATTAACTTAATCCATGTTTTCACAGATCCTTATTCTTCAGGTAGTTGCTCGTCCTTCTAATACTAACATTGAGATTATGACTAAGGTTTTACTTATCTTATGGAAAACCAAAATCTTTATGACTATTGGTAACGGGCAGTAGTGTACTCTTTGTTCTTTTAGATAACAAAAGTACAAACCTACTTTAGGCATGGCATCCCTGCCCACGTGAGCTCATGATTCTTTTATCAAGAGAATCATGTCCTATCCCTAAACCTAATCAACTTCAATCCCTGTTTTCACAGATCCTTATTCCTCAGGTAGTTTTTCGTCCCTCCTAATACTAACATTGAGATTACGACTAAGGTTTTCTTATTTTATGGAAAACCAAATGCTTTATCAATGGTTAACGAGTAGGTGTGTACCTTTTGTTCTTTGAGATAATAAAAGTACAAACCTACTTCAGGGCATGGCATCCCTGCCCACGTGAGCTCATGATTCTTTTACCAAGAGAATCATGTCCTATCCCTAAACCCTAATCAACTTCAATCCCTGTTTTCACAGATCCTTATTCAGCTTCGAAACCAGAAATGGATTCCTTGAGTATATGTTATGTTGAGCTCTCTAGATGGTCATAGTGTTTCTTCTGTGGGGTGAGATAGTTCCAAGTCCAAAGCCACGAGAGGTTGGGGCTGTTAGGGGGTGGCATCTTTATAATAAGCTTTTCTATAAATACCTGTAAGTTTTTCAACTACTTTTATTCTACGTTTCGAAAAAGATTGATTTAATAAATAATATATTACATATAATTTTTATGCGAGATATTTCCATAAAAATAACTAATTTCATTACATTCTTTATTTTATTTATTTTTATTTTAGTTTATTTTTTATTTTATTCAGATATGCGAGAGTCTGTATCCCAGTTGCAATATACATTTATAAGCAAATCAACTACACTGATCTAAACCAAAATACTAATTTATATTCTTAATTTATTTTTTACAGAGAGTAGTTTCAGTGAGGATTCTAACACAATGTAATGCCTACATTCTGTATCTTGGTTTTGTCTATTATATTAAAATGTTTCACCTAGAACCAACACCGAACTCTGTAAAAGTTAACAATGTGGTGCATTTGTTTTTATTATACAGTATATTGTTTTCATTTTAACATTGAGTGGTTGTGTTCAATGCTATTGTTATAGATAATGTAACGAACAAGAGTCACATGTAGTAGATGGAGCAAATAGTGCATGGACTGAATCATAACAGTGGAAGCTAATATGTTACATGTAATAATATATTACAATCTGTTAAGACAATTAATCAACGTAGTGGATACAATATGTACTGATATCCCCACAACTTTTTATGAAAAAGAAGTCCAGTTGTGAGGAGTTTGCCTCTTAGCATCACTCTCTATTCAGCCCTGTCATTTTTTGGACATGTTTTGGCTATTACTGAAATGGGGATGCGGTGGTTTCGACAATGCGACTGCAATGTTAGGAGGTGCTTTGAAATTAATATGTTGGAGAATTTCATTCAAATCAACTGTACTCCATTCAACAGTTTTCTAGAAGGAACATCAAGCCATTTTGTGGTCTACGGGATGTTACGACAAACTTGGATGGTTAGTCTAGGTTCTGTAAGAGTCTGAAGAGGGACAGTTTATAAGGGTAAGAGAGTTATTGGTTGATGAGAATTTTATAGATATAATTTTGGTACTTTATTTTAGCCTCTGCAGACTTGGCTCACTTTGGAATTGTTGGACATGCGGTGACCAAATCAAACTGCAGTGTTCCAAACTTGCTATCTTACTAGGAGTTAAATAGTAGTTTTTAGGCGGTTGGAATTTTTGAAAGCTAATGGTATTTCCTGTAAATCCCAGAAGTTTGGAAGACTGACCACAAATATTTCTATGAAGACAAAAAAGAGAGAGAAGAATCAGCAGGTAACTCCCAAATCGCTTAATGTGAATCGACACGGAAAGAAAGCGTATAACCTACTATTGGAATATGAGAGTGATTGAATTTACGTTCTGTGAAGAGACGCAGCTTATAGCACTCCTATCAATGTTAAGCTCCATGCCATATGTGTCCTCATACCTTGTCATATAGTCTACATGGGATGGATTCGTATTGCCAGCAAATGATGTGACATGGTGTGGCTTATGCATTTAACATATTTTTAGATCATCCTGCAAATAGGTGAAATCAATTAACAGAGTGACTTGCTGAAAGTATAGCATTGCTATATAGTGGAAATGGGGGCTAAATGAGGGCCCTGGGGGACTCTGGAAGGAACATCAATCACTTCAGAGATGGAGTCATTAATTTTGACGGTTTGCCGTTATTTTTATAACTCAATAGTGCTGCGGCATTCTTCCAGGTGGGTGCTCTCGCTTAATACTAGCATTAACTAATAAGCCTGTAAGATGCTTGTTTTTATGGAAGCAAACAAAATTCTTTCATTTTTTGGGTAACTGTGGGTTTCTTTTTCTTAGTTCTTTTTGATAGTGGGTACCATCTTACTCAGGTTGCATCCTGCATCCCGTGACTCAACGGAGCCTTTTATCAGAGAGGTCATGTCCTAATTCCTGAAGCCTAGTCAACTCTTCAATCCATGTTTTTAAACAGATCCTTATTCCTCAGACGTTTATGCTCTTCCTAATACCTAAGAAGTCGAGGATGGTTTGACCTCGTGTTTTCTAGTTTGCGTGAAAAACCAAAATGCTGATTATCAATGGGTTCACGAGTAGGTTTATTGGCCACCTCTTTGTTCTTTGAGGACAACAAAAGCACAAACTACCTGTCAGGTACTGTTTCATCCCTGCCCGTCAAGGGCTCGTTCTGATTCTTGTACAAAGGGAATCATGTCTCTATCCTGCAACCTCATTAACTTCCAGTCCATGTATTTCGCAGACCTTCATTCCTCAGGTGGATTGCTCAGTCCTCTAACTACTAGCATTGAGATGACGACTCAAGGTTTTCTAGTTTGATGAAAACCGATAATGTTTCATCAATGGGTTGACAGATTGTACCTCTTTGTTCTTTGGGGTAAGCAAAGGTACAAAGCCTACTTCCAGGTTTTGGTCATCCTGTCACTAGAGCTCATGATTTTTTATATCAAGAGAATCTCATGTCTCTACCCCTCAGCCTAATAACCAACTCCTGTTTTGCACAGATCCTCTGTTACCAGATTGGTTCTCGTCCTTCTAAGCTGCCATGACATTGAGATTCCGACTCCGGGTTTTCTTGCTAGAAGCCAAGTTGGCGTCAAATGAGTTGTGACTTGGTGGTTGTTGAACTTCTTTGTTCTTTTGAATAGCAAAGGCGTTTTCAGGCCTACTGTATGGCATCCCTCATCCACGGAAATTGCTACTTTTTTTATCAAGAGGATCATGTCCCGTCTCCAATCCGTGCTGAACTTCTGATCCAGGCTCTTGCCGACGTATTCCTCAGGTGGACATCGTCCTTCTATTACTAACATTGATTGTGACTAAGGCTTTCTTATTTTATGGAAGCCAATTCTTTCTTCAGTGGATGGCTGGTAGGTCAGCAACTTCTTTGTTCTGGAGATGAACATTGGCGTCTGTCACATCTACTTCAGGCATGGCTATCCCCTTGGCTACGCGGAGCTCCTTGATTTGCAGCATCAGAGAAATCGTAAGGACTCACCCCTAAACCCAAATCAACTTCAATCCAATGACTTTCCACGGGATCCTGAAACCCCTGCAGTAGTGGTTATCGAATCCTTCTAATACTAACAATTAGGAGATTGGGCTCAAGTGCTCTTATTTTTATGAAGCCAAATTCTTTATCAATGGATAGCGAGTAGGTGTGTACTTCTTGCTTCCACTAGATAACAAAGGCTGCAGACTACTATCGGGGGATGGCATCTGCTCACGCTGGAGCCTCAGTGATTCTCTTATCAAAGAGGATTACAATCATCCTCTAATCCTAATCGGCTTCAAATCCTTGGCTTCGCAAATCCTTATTTTTAACTGAAATCGAATTTTTTCGCATTGAGGCATCATATTATTCAAGGTCCATGCCAGACGAGACGTTGGCTGATAAGGTGAGATAATCTTTATAATGCTCTATGTCTGTAAAACGAGTTAAGTAATAAATACAACAAATTTTCGAGTAATTTTTTCTCGGGTTTCAAAAGAAATTCAATTAAATATATAACGAAATAATAAATTAATTATAATTTTATACCGAGTACTTCATATGACGAACAATTTAAAATCGTTATATTATTTTAGTAATAGTATTTTTATCTTTTTTCAGGATTTTGGACGTTCGTTAATAATACTAGCATTAAGTGGGTTATGATCTATGGTTTCCCTCTTGTTTTATGGAAAAGTCAGAACTCATATGTCTCTGGTGGATTGGGTCGGCGCGTAGTCCTGTTCTTGTGATAAAGAACTACATTCTCGCTGGAACTGTACCGAGATCCTACCCACGTCGACTGCGGAGTCGCACTTTATAAAGAGAAGCATGTCCTATCCCTAGCCCAATCAAGCTCCTTGTTCCGGCTGCATAGATCCTGACTGCTCGGTGTGGTTCGTCCTCCCATGTCTGCAACATTGAGTACTACGCATCTAAGGTTTCCTTGGTGTCTTGAAAAGCAAATGCTTTACTCAATGGGTAACGAGTAGGTGTGCGGAACCTCCTTGTTCTTTTAGATAACAAATGTAGAAACCTTATTTCTGTAAGGAGTCCCTGTTCACGTAGAGCCATGATTTTTTGTCAAGAGAATCATGTCCTATCCCTAAAACTTAATCAACTTCAATCCCTGTTTCACAGATCTATATTCCTCAGGTGGTTACTCGTTCCTCCAATACCAACATTTATGGACCACATTCAGGTTTTCTTATTTTATGAAAAACCAAATCGCTTCATCAGTCGGTACTTGGTAGGTCAACGTACCTCTTGTTCTTTGAGATAACAGAGTACAAACCTACTTCAGGGCTTGGTCCCTGCCCACGTGTAGCTCATGATTTTTGTCCAAGAGGAATGCATGTCCTCTCCCTAAAACTAATCAACTCTCAACCCTTTATGTTTTCTGAATCTATATTCCTCAGGTAGTTACTGTCCTCTCTAGTACTTTAACATTGAGATGACTCGGCGATAAGGTTTTCTTAATTTTTGAAAAACCAAATGCTTTATCAATGCGGTGCAGTGATTCAGGTGTTCTGCTTTTATGCCCTGAGATAGCAAAGAGTACACGAACTCATGCCCAGGGCATGGCATCCCTCAGGCTCACGTGGGCCCATGGGCTTTGGGTAGCACTTGGAGAATCATGTAGCCTTATCTCCTAGCCCAACTCAGCTCGACTCTGTTTTCGCTGGATCCTTATTCCTCAGGTGGCTGTTCTGGTCCGCCCAGGCACTAACTTGAGATTGACTAGGGTATGCTCTCTTCTGCCTCATGAAAAACTGAATGGCTTTATCAATGGGTAACTGTCGTGTCAGGTCTTAGCCAAATTCCTTGCTGATTCCTTTTAAGACTCAGCAAAGTAGAAACCTGCCTCAGAATTTTGGCATGCCGTACCTCAGTCTGTTGTGAGCTCATGATTTTTTTATCAGAGAGAATCATGTCCTATCCCTAAACCTAATCAACTTCAATCCCTGTTTTCACAGATCTTATTCCTCAGTTTGTCGTCCTTCTAATACTTAACATTGAGATGACGACTAAGGTTTTCGCTATTTTATGAAGAACAAATGCTATATCAATGCGTTAATGAGTAAGTGTGCACTTTTTGTTCTTTGAGATAACAAAAGTATAAACCTATTCAGGCACTAGGCAGGTCCCTGCCCACGTGAGGCTCATGATTCTTGTACCAGGAGGATCATGTCCCATCCCAAAAGTCCAATCAACTTCAATCCTGCTTACCAGATCCTTATTCCTCAGGTAGCTGCTAGTCCTTCTAATACTAACATTGTGATCGACTATCATGGGTTTCTTATTTCATGAAAAACCGAATGCTGCATCAATGGAGGTAACGCGTGGGTATGCACTTGTTCTTTTAGATATAAAAGTGCAGAAACTCATTTCAGGGCATGGGATCCGTGCCCACGTTAGCTCATGATTCTTTTCCCCAAAGTAATCATCAGTCCCATCCCTATCCCTAATCCTAATCAACTTCAATCCCTGCTTTTCAGATCCTTATGCCTTCGAAATCAGAAATGATTCGTCAGTATATTTATATTTATTCTACGTTAATGCGTGTCTTCCTATGGGGTAAGATAATTCCAAGTCCAAGCCACAGAGCTTAGCTGATAAGGTAAGATATCTTTATAATAAACTTTCTGCTATAAATATGAAATTTTTCAATTACTTTATTCTAGTTTCAAAAAAGATTAATTTAATAAATAATATATTACATATAATTTTATACAGAATATTTCTATAAAAAATACTTTAAATTCATTATATTATTTTACTAATAGTATTTTTATTTTTCCAGGTAGGTGCTTCTACCTTCTAATACTAACATTAATATTAATGGTCTTCAGTATTTCTTATTTATGGTAAAAACAAATTCTTTATTTTTGGGTATCGGGTAGGTTTGTACTTCTTTGTTCTTTTTGATAGAAGTACAGAACTTACTTCAGGGCCTAGCATCCCTGCCCACGTGAGCTCATGATTCTTTTATCAGGAGAATCATGTCCTATCCCTAAACCTAATCAACTTCAATCCATGTTTTAACAGATCCTTATTCCTCAGGTAGTTGCTCTTGCCTTCTAACTACTATCATTGAGATTACGATTAAGGTTTTCATATCTTATGAAAAACCAAATGCTTCATCAATGGTGTAACGAGTAGGTATGTACATCTTTGTTCTTTGAGATAACAAAAGTACAAACCTACTTTAGGGCATATGCATCGCCTGTCCACGTGAGCTCATGATTCTTGTACAAAGAGAATCATGTCCTATCCCTAAACCTAATCAACTTCAATCCCTGTTTTCACAGATCCTTATTCCTCAGGTAGTTGCTCGTCCTTCTAATACTAATATTGAGATTACGACTAAGGTTTTCTAATTTTATGAAAAACCAAATGCTTTATCAATGGGTAACGAGTAGGTGTGTACCTCTTTGTTCTTTTAGATAACAAAAGTACAAACCTACTTCAGGGCATGGCATCCCTGGCCACGTGAGCTCATGATTTTTTTATCAAGAGAATCATGTCCTATCCCTAAACATAATCAACTTCAATCCCTGTTTTCACAGATCTTTATTCCTCAGGTAGTTACTCGTCCTTCTAATACTAACATTGAGATGACGACTAAGGTTTTCTAATTTTATGAAAAACCAAATGCTTTATCAATGGGTTACGAGTAGGTGTGTACCTCTTTGTTCTTTGAGATAACAAAAGTACAAACCTACTTCAGGGCATGGCATCCCTGCCCACGTGAGCTCATGATTTTTTATATCAAGAGAATCATGACCTACCCCTAAACCTAATAAACTTCAATCCATGTTTTCACAGATCCTTATTACTCAGGTAGTTCCTCGTCCTTCTAATACTAACATTGAGATTATGACTAAGGTTTTCTTATTTTGTGGAAAACCAAATTCATTATCAATGGGTAGCGAGTAGGTGTGTACTTCTTTGTTCTTTTAGATAACAAAAGTACAAACCTACTTCAGGGCATGGCATCCCTGTCCACGTGAGCTCATGATTTTTTTATCAAGAGAATCATGTCCTATCCCTAAACCTAATTAACTTCAATCCATGTTTTCACAGATCCTTATTCCTCAGGTAGTTGCTCGTCCTTCTAATACTAACATTGAGATTGTGACTAAGGTTTTCTTATTTTATGGAAAACCAAATTCTTTATCAATGGGTAACGAGTAGGTGTGTACTTCTTTGTTCTTTTAGATAACAAAAGTACAAACCTACTTCAGGGCATGGCATCCCTGCCCACGTGAGCTCATGATTTTTTTTATCAAGAGAATCATGACCTACCCCTAAACCTAATCAACTTCAATCCATGTTTTCACAGATCCTTATTACTCAGGTAGTTCCTCGTCCTTCTAATACTAACATTGAGATTATGACTAAGGTTTTCTTATTTTATGGAAAACCAAATTCATTATCAATGGGTAACGAGTAGGTGTGTACTTCTTTGTTTTTTAGATAACAAAAGTACAAACCTACTTCAGGCATGGCATCCCTGTCCACGTGAGCTCTCATGATTCTTTTATCAAGAGAATCATGTCCTATCCCCTAAACCTAATTAACTTCAATCCATATTTTCATTCAGATCCTTATTCCTCAGGTAGTTGCTCGTCCTTCTAACACTAACATTGAGATTAGCGACTCAGGTTTTCTTATCTTATGGAAAACCAAATTCTTTGATCAATGGATAACGAGTAGGTGTACTTCTTGTTCTTTTAGATAACAAAAGTACAAACCTACTTCAGGGATGGCATCCACTGCCCACTTGAGCTCATGATTCTTTTATCAAGAGAATCAGTATCCTATCCCTAATCCTAATCAACTTCAATCCTTGTTTTCACAAATCCTTATTTCTTCAAAATCGAATTTTTTTTACGAGTATCATAATATTCAAGGTCCATGCCACGAGACGTTGGCTGATAAGGTAAGATATCTTTATAATAACTCTATTCTTAAAATTGATTAAGTAATAAATACTGTAAATTTTTCAAGTAATTTTTTCGAGTTTCAAAAAAATTCAATTAAATATATAAAGAAATAATAAATTAAATATAATTTTATACCGAATATTTCTATAAAAAAATAATTTAAAATCATTATATTATTTTAGTAATAGTATTTTTATCTTTTTTCAGGTAGGTGTTCGTAATAATACTAGCATTGCTATTAAGTCTATGGTTTTCTTATTTTATGGAAAATCAAAATCTTTATCTTTGGGTAACGGGTCGGTGTGTACTTCTTTGTTCTTTTTGATAAAGAACTACAAACTTACTTCAGGGCCTAGAATCCCTGCCCACGTGAGCTCATGATTTTTTTATAAAGAGAAGCATGTCCTATCCCTAAACCTAATCAACTTCAATCCCTGTTTTCATAGATCCTTATTCCTCAGGTAGTTTTTCGTCCTCCTAATACTAACATTGAGATTACGACTAAGGTTTTCTTATTTTATGGAAAACCAAATTCTTTATCAATGGGTAACGAGTAGGTGTGTACTTCTTTGTTCTTTTAGATAATAAAAGTACAAACCTACTTCAGGGCATGGCATCCCTGCCCACGTGAGCACATGATTCTTTTACCAAGAGAATCATGTTCTATCCCTATCCCTAATCCTAATCAACTTCAATCCCTGTATTCACAGATCCTTATTCCTTCGAAATCGAAATGATTCACGAGTATATTTATACTTATTTTCTAGTGTAATTCAATAAGTAATAAATACTTTAAATATTTCAAGTACTTTATTCGAAATTTTGCGTATAATACGAAACATGACGTTTGATTGTAGCTTAGTTGATCAGATCTTTTTTCTCTCCTGGTCCAGATTTAAGACTCCACAGAATTTAATAGCATAATCCGAAATAGTCTCGTGATAAAATATCTTTTTCAAATAAAGTGCTGTCAAAACACTTCTTATTGATAGGTCAATTATTCTTTGTCATATCAGTTAGAAAAATTATAAAAATTTACTTTATTCGAGTTTCAAAAATAGATCAATTAAATAAATAATATATTAAATATAATTTTATTCCGAATATTTCTATAAAAAATACTTTAAATTCATTATATTATTTTAATAATAGTATTTTTTTCTTTTTTCAGGTAGATGATCTACCTTCTATTACTAACATTAATATTAAGTCTTTGGTTTTCTTATTTTATGGAAAAACAAATTCTTTATCTTTGGGTAACGGGTAGGTGTGTACTTCTTTTTTCTTTTTGATAAAGAAATACAAACTTACTTCAGGGCCTAGCATCCCTGCCCACGTGAGCTCATGATTCTTTTATCAAGAGAATCATGTCCTATCCCTAATCCTAACCAAGTTCAATCCCTGATTTAACAAATCTTTATTTCTTCGAAATCGAAATTTTTTTACGAATATATTTTTACTTGTTCTAGAGTTGAATAGTGTCTTCCTGTGTGGTCAGCGTATTCCAGGTCCATGCCACGATACGTTGGCTGATAAGGTAAGATATCTTTATAATACCCTATTCTTATAATTGATTAAGTAATAAATACTGCAAATCTTTCAAGTACTTTTTTCGAGTTTCAAAAATATCAATTAAATAAATAAATAAATAATATATTAAATATAATTTTATACCGAATATTTCTATAAAAAATACTTTAAGTTCATTATTTTATTTTAATAATAGTATTTTTTTTCTTTTTTCAGTTATGTGCTCGTCCTTCTAATACTATCGCCCCCCCCCATAGAGGCCCGTGCCTAGCAAAAAAAAACATTTAGTGTGTGGGGGGCACCGTCTCTGGTCTCTGACCCCCCCCCCCCCGCTTGGACAATTCGATCGCGACACACTTTCGAGATAAAAAGTAGATCTTATATACAATATCACCCCCCCCATAAAAAATTCCTGGATCCGCCCTTGGAATCAATCGCTATTTTTGGTTTAAAATCGATTTCTCTATGTCTTCAGCAATGGTTACTAATAAAAACCGAAACGTCAAAAATCCAATATAGAATGATTATTCCTCAAGTACTAGATGAGAATCAATCGCTATTTTTGGTTTAAAATCGATTTCTCTATGTCTTCAGCAATGGTTACTAATAAAAACCGAAACGTCAAAATCCAATATAGAATGATTATTCCTCAAGTACTAGATGAGAATCAATCGCTATTTTTGGTTTAAAATCGATTTCTCTATGTCTTCAGCAATGGTTACTAATAAAAACCGAAACGTCAAAAATCCAATATAGAATGATTATTCCTCAAGTACTAGATGAGAATCAATCGCTATTTTTGGTTTAAAGTCGATTTCTCTATGTCTTCAGCAATGGTTACTAATAAAAACCGAAAAGTCAAAAATCCAATATAGAATGATTATTCCTCAAGTACTAGATGAGAATCAATCGCTATTTTTGGTTTAAAATCGATTTCTCTATGTCTTCAGCAAAGGTAACGGATAAGAAAACAACGCAGTTGCTATGGTTACTTATAAAAATTCCTCCCAAATTTTTAGCATTTCACAGAGAGAAGCCTATCCATTCTTACTTAAGCAAGGCTAAATGAGCTATATTAAAACTTTCAAATGAATAAATTTTAAAGAATTTAAAAAATTAAAAAAAGTACTCTTACTCTAGAGTAAAGTACTTTAAAATATAATTTTACTAAAAACTTTATTTAACCTTTTTGTGGTCCCCAATGTACTTAATTAGGATATTAAATTTCATCAAAATTGGTTAAGTCATTTTCAAGATATTTAGAAAAAACTAAAAAAGTACTGACATAAAGTACTAATGTTTGTGGGCCGATATGTACCAAAAGCTAATCAGCGCTTCATTTTGTTAAACTAATGGTAGGTTTTCAATTTCATTTCAATCGGTGCAACGGTGTGGAAAAAATCGTGGGCCAAAAAAACGATAACATCCATCCATCCATCCGCACGCACTAAATGAAAAAATGGCACTTTTTGGCCTCTCGACGAGACTCCATGTAATTTTTGGCAAAACCGTCACGTGACAAAATTCAACCTAATTGAATACTACAATTTGTGACTTTAATTGAGTCCATGGGTTCCGTAGTCTTTACCTGAGGACCCTTTGAAGACACGCTTGCCCCGAGAGCGATTACAATACTTTACCCATGCTTTGCATTGGATAAAGTAAAAATTTTATATTCAAAAATTTGCTTGCTAATGTGTGATTGAACTTCACCAAAGCATAGATAGAGACTTAAACTATTATAAGTTATAGTTATAATCTAATTTTTTACTTTATCCAATCCACACCATTGCACTGATTGACATGAAATTCAAAACCTACCATTAGTTTAACAAAAACTGATTAGTTTTTGGTACACATCGGCCCACAAACACTAGTACTTTATTTCAGTACTTTTTTCTAAATATCTTGAAAATGACCCAACCAATCTTGATGAAATTTAATATCCTAATTAAGGGACCACAAAAAAGGTTAAATAAAGTTTTTAGCAAAATTATATTTTAAAGTACTTTACTCTAGAGTAAGATAGTACTTTTTTTAAATTCTTTAAAATATTCCTCGACTGTTAATTGAGAACCGATCATTATTTTTGAATTAAAGTCAACTTGAACTGCAAATTGCAAGTGATATCTGATTAATAATAAAGGAATAAACATATTAATATTTCAAATGAATTTGGATAAAGTTTAGCAACGATCCGTTGCAGTTTATTTTAACATTGGCGGCGAAAGGACTTCCTTAATATGCAGATTTTATATACCTTTATCTATATCTAATCTAATATAAATTCGGGTGGCTGGGTTCCAAATGATATCGGGGGTTCAGGGAGCGTATAGTGCCCTGACCAGTGAGAGGCCCTCCGAAAGTGCGTATTGCAGCTAGTGTATACTATATGATAATCATGATGGATTGATTAAATAAATAGATCTTGACGAGAGAGTAGCGCAATGCACTATCTGAAGTCCAATGACAAATCTTTATTCTCTTAACGATCAAATGATGTCAGTTTGGTGTGGCTACCTTTAATACTTTAGTGGTTATTAAGCCAAACCGTATCGAATGATTTTGTTAGAATTAAATTTTCGTCCCATACCTCAGTTCTGAATTTAAAGGCTATACAAGGTCTTGGAAAAAGTTTATTTTGATAAGTGGTACAAAATTGATTTTTTTCTCAGATATTAATGAATTTTAAGAACGTTTATATCTTACATAAGAAAAAGAAATTAAGATGATAAATCATTCAAAATACATTTTATAATGAAAATTCATCCCTAGTTAGGTATCAGCTATCCTATTTGAATTTATAATAGATAAAAAAACAATAAAAATTTGCTGATTTATTCTATAAAATTTTAATGTTGTTTTAATGTATGTAGATTGTAGAGTTACTACTAAATCAATAAAGTTTGTAAAAGAAAGAAAAAACTACCACAAACATTGAGAATAAGTTTTACTCTTGAATTTACCTTTAGATTTTATTATTATTAATGTAGGATGGTTTAAATAATAATAATAATAATAATAATGAGAAGTCAATAAATGAATTTTCAAAGTTCATAGAGTGGCCAGGTCAGAGTTTCCAGTATGAAAGTTATTCAAAGTAAAAGTTTTAAGGGATAGTTGCCATTTTCTTATCGACATTGACAGTAACTTACACTTATTATAATGAATTAATATTATCAGAAGAAACACTCCGACAAATTGAAATAGAGCATTAGGATTTCATATGGGAAATTGAGTTCGAATCGGATTAGAGCTCATAGAAAAGTTTTTAGGTTGGAAATATTTTAAGGTTTTGCTGCTACATTTCTAGATGAGTGGAATAATAGAATCATCTTTCTCAAAGAACTGTGATTTCAAACTTTTTTGATCCAATGCTACTGGTCCTTGATCACGGATTTCTATTAAAGTGAAATATGATCATAGTAAAAATTGTTACTTAAGATTTCCGAAAAAAATATTAAAGATAGCTGATTGTGTAAAGAAAAATAATTTCAATTTTAACAAGATAGAGCGTTTCAAATATTTTTATAAAATTTTAAATTGGAATAAATTAACACACTTACAAATATATATAAAATTAAGAAGTTTCTTTGAGGAGTAAAAGTTGCCACCCAATCTAAAATATATCTCGAAAGTGATACGGAGAATTTTGTTTTAATGGACGATTGGCTACCTAATATATTTTTACAATTTTTTGAAGAAAGTTTCTATTTGGAGAGAGACGGACTGGTAGAATTTTTATTTGAAAAGTAATGGAAGGCAGCCCAAGAATAGTGAAGAAAAAATTATTACATTTCCAAATAAGATTTATTTATAGACTGTCATTCTTTTTTCCTCTTTCCTTTAAAACCAACGTTTCGGAGGTTTCTTCCCTCCTTCTTCAGGGTTTCAAACGGTGAATGAAGAGACAAATTTCAAACACTGCTAGTGGAGAGAAGAAGCATCTTGTTTGTTTCCTTCATTGAGCCTTTGTAACACTGAAGAAGGAGGGCAGAATCCTCCGAAACGTTGTTTTTAAAGGAAAGGGGAAAAAGAATGACAGCCCAATAAATAAATCTTGGAAATGTAATAATTATTTCTTACTATGCTTGGCTGCATTCCATTACTATTCGATTAAATATTTTTGCAATTTTTATTAAGAGAAGGAGAATATTTATTTATGGTAAATTATTTATTTATTATATTACTAAGGAGTTATAGGCGAGATATATTTATTTATTTATTTATTATATTACTAAGGAGTTATAGGCGAGATATATTTATTTATTTATTTATTATATTACTAGGGTGGCTTATTATGCTTCAATAACAATTTAAATCAATTTTATTGCAAAATCATTATGATTGTATAGTAAAAGATACATAGTAAATTTAATTATTTCTTATAGCATCAATCATTTTCTGATTTGTCATTCGTTAATTTCTTATATGCGTCAGTCATCATGAAAGTGATCTATATATTATAAAAAAAATAAGAAAATATTTTTTTTTTCAAATTTTATGTTGCATCCATTTAAAGTACATTAACGAGAAGTCATTTTTGCAAAATCGCATAAAATTAAACTGTTAAATGGCTTTCTAGTTGCTTCTTTTTACATAATTCAAATCTTGTTTATTTTACAAAACTTTAAATATCTCAAAACTAACAATCACTGACTTTGACTATTTTCATAATCACAGGCATACAAATTTAATGATCTTAAATAGCATTAATCTTCTTTTAAAAAATTAAAATATCCAGTACGCACCAAGCCATTTAAATTTTATATTAAATACTAGCAAATTTATGCTTTTTAACCGACTTCAAAAAAGGAGGAGGTTCTCAATTCGACTGATTTTTTTGTGTGTCTATGTTACCTGATATCTTCGTCAATTGTGAACCAATTTTGATGATTTTTTTGCATTGGGTTCAGTCTAGTTTCCGATTGGTAAAAATATAAATTTCATTGGTATTGGACCTTTTTTGTTATGTTTGTTCAAGCATAACTTCTTTGTTTATGAACTGATTTTAATCATTCTTTCTGCGTTTGGATCAGTATAGCTCCAAGATAGTCGAAATAACTAACTATTTATTTATTTATTTATTTTATGTATGTTCAGCGAGAACTTTTTGCCAGGTGGACCGATTTCGATGATTCTTTTTTTATTGGAAAGGGGGTACCTTAGAGGTGGTCCCATATTAATTTGGTCAAGTTCTGATTATATGATCAATGATGAAATACCGTAAATCCCCAATTCTTATGAGCAAATAATCGAAATTATAATAAATAAAATCATTTATAAAACAAAATCTTAAAAACTTTAATTTAAAGCCCGCTAACGTTTCGAGATAATTTATCTATTTATGAATTGAATTTTATTATCATTTTCTGATGATGGATTGGAGAGAGAGGAAACCAATCGACTTGATTGGGGAATAATGGAATTGAAATAATTATCGGAAAAGAGGTTTTTTATCTAATTAGATTTTTCCTCTTATTAAAAACAAGGACTAAAGATGAATAAGGACACTCGATGGTGGAGTAATCTCCGGAATCGAAGCAAAATACAATGTATGCTACATTAATTAATGTCAAATAATTGGTTTAATAAAATATATATAAAAAAAAAAAAAAAAAAAATATTTTCTGATTCATTCGCCCGACGCTTTATCTTACGAGATCCATGCAAGGTATTATATTAAGTCACTATTAATAACATCACTAAAAAGAGAAAATTAAAAATAATTTTTATAAAAAAAAATAAAACCGACTTCAAAAAAACTAAATGTAACAAATAAACTAATAATAACTCAAAAGGTATAAAATAATTATCTAATTTAGTTACAACCAAACGACGAAATATTAACATGAAATCACTTTTTGAAGTCGTTCCTAAACAAACTATATAAACGAGCGTACCCGTCAAACGTACTAAGTAAGATCCGTCGAGTTCGATTCATAAAATGTATATTTTTGGCACCGACTTCAAAAAGTGATTTCATGTTAATATTTCGTTGTTTAGTTGTAACCAAATTAGATAATTATTTTATACCTTTTGAATTATTATTATTTTATTTGTTACATTTAGTTTTTTTGAATTCGGTTTTTTTATGTGTATAACATTTTTTAATTTCCCATGTAGAATTTTTTCACATTCTTATTAAAACAAATTTTACTCTAAAATGTCAAAATTATTTTCCACCTTTTAGGTGAGTTTTCCCGCGTTCTAATCTATCTATCTTTGGTAAAAATATCATTCATGATAGAGTTGAGGAAATTTCCTTCCGGGACAGATAACCAATTGTCTTTGGGTCAGGAAGTCAAGGGAGAAAGAAATAGGCGATATGAGTTTTCAAGCGAATACTGTTGTAACCTACGTAGCTCGTATCTTATCAATGAACTTCAAGGCAAGAGGTGAGATAGAACAGAAGTATTTTATTAAAAAGTGAAAAATGTCTGCCCGACTGTAAAGGCATTACAACAAATAGAAAATAAAGAAATAGAATAAAAGAATAATATTTTTAAAATATATGATGGTGTCAGGAAAAAGGCCTCTTATCTTCTTGCGGTCAAATCGAGCTAATGGCATCACCTGTTTCTAGAGAAACGACTGAACAAAACGTTTTTTGTGCCGCCCAAAATTTCCAAAAATTGACTCAGTTATGAATTTTTGAATATTCAAAAGTAAAAATGGTAGTTTTGAGTTATAGCCGTTTAAATTTTGACAATTTTTAAGCCGACAAAAATAGGGCATTACTTCCACTTTTTTATTATTCTATTCTGAATGAAAATTTACTGCTGAATTCAAATATATAATCAAAAATTATATCCTCGTTTAACTCACATATTTGGCATTCCTCACAAAATAAATTTTTCTATTAAATTCAATACCTAACTAATTATTATTTTTTTTTACTTTACCATAGTTAATATGGGAAAGTATTGTAAGGTGCCTGAAAAGAGTTTTCGAATAGTTTTTTTTAGAAATACATATCTCAAAAATGGCTAAAACAATATTGTTAAAAAAATGAGCGAAATCAATGAATACTTACTTACTAAAAAAGGTTTTATTAGCAAACATTGATAAAATGATATTTTAAGAAATAATTATCCCAACCAAAACATTCTGTGAAAAAACAGGCCAAGTTCGAATAATTAAGTTGAGAAAATAGTAGATCTATCAACTTAATTATTCTTGGCCAATTTAACTTGGCTCCACACTAGATTTTACTACTTTTTCGAACTTGGCCTGTTTTTTCACAGAATGTTTTGGTTTGGGATTTCTCTTCTTTTTGTAAGCTACGTGAAAAGCGCTATGAGAAATTTTGTTCCTAGAATTTTCATTTTTGACCCCCCCCCCCATTTTGGGTGATTAAGTTTTTGCATTTCTAGCTTTTTGGGGGTCATAATATGTATACAAAATTTGGTTGAGTTTAGTCCAACGGGCTAGAATTTTCATTTTTGATCCCCCCATTTTGAAGTGGTTGAAAGATAGAAAGTTTGGATTTTTGGAAATTTTTCTTTGTTTGTGTCACAAACTCTACTAGCAGACGAAATTTCATGATGCTGGAATGATTGGAAGTACCCTATAGGTTTTGATGACCTGTCAGTCAGTGAGTGAGTGCCAACATTAGCTATTTTCTCAGGTCAATATCTCAGAATCTATTTAAGCTATATTATTGAAATTTAATACTCTCTTCAAGATGGATTACATAATTATATGTGTATAATTTCAGCTTTGTATCTCAAATGAGTTCCGAGCTGCAGGGGGTCGAAATTGGCTCGAAATGGGTCGTGTAAATAGCGTACAGCGTGTACGCTGATGCGCTTTGATTTTGTCAAAATATGCTTGTGGGTTTGTGGGTAATTTTGGTTAAATTCCGCGTCCACTCAAAATTAAAATCCTAGAAAAATATCAAAATGAAATTTCATATTTATTTGTTTTAGTGTTAGATTAGTTGTTAGTTGAAATTGATGTTTTACTTTTGATATTTTTTATAAAATATATTTTTGGTGTTACCTATATGTATATTTTAAATTTACTATGTATTTGCTTCTATTTCTAAAGAAGTATTATAAAACAATATTTTTTCATTTACTACATGAGGAGCTAAAAGTTATTTTAATTAATTATAATTATTTTGGTAATATAAAATCAAAATACAAGAAAATCATTTTTTTTAATATAATTTAATACAGTAAGGAAATATTAAAAGTTTGGATCAAAGTTGAAAGCATATTAGGTGATTTGTAGAGGTGGATTGAATAAATTTCTTTTCACAATAAACACAAATTGTGTTTAACTGTTAAGCCATTAATTAAGTTCGATAGGGTTCCCCCGTCGACGTTAGTTCATTCAGGCAAATATTCCCTTCGGTTTTATGCAACCCATTGTAGCTATTGAGCCCATGGCAAAGAGATGAGCAGCCGTAGACAATTGAAGTTCATTCGCCGCCACTTAAATCCCCTGAAAATCCATCAGTTGCCTTCCTTCTGCTGGATTTCAAACCAATCAAGCTTAATCGCTTCTTCTTTTATAGACAGAACAAGTATAGTTTATGGAATTGGAGGAACAAGTGAAAACTTTTTCGAAACTCGGTTTGGGAAGCAAACATCGTAAAAAAACATCGATGTATCGATACATCGATATATAAAAAAACATCGACGTATCGATACACCGCTTAGAAAACATCTATGTATCGTTTCATCGATAGTTTTTTTTTTGTATAAAATAAAATACGATTTAAGTTGTTAATTTTTTATTAGAAGGTTATACAATAATCATGCGACTCTCATAATGGACTTTTTTCCAAAACCAGAGCAATTTATTTAGTAACTGAATTTAAAAATGATAGTCTTGAAAGCCGTTTCGCTGTCAAACGGTTTCTTTGTTGCGTTATTGTTGCTCCAGCCTTAGAAAAATGTCGTTCGCTAGGAACTGATGTTGCTTCTATAGGAAAGTATTTTATTGCATACTTATACAAACTTTGGAACTTTGATGTAAAAAACATCGTATAGAAAAACATCGATGGTTTGTAATAGTGAACATCGATGGTAAACATTCATGTTTCACTACTGCATCCCTAAACTCGGTACATTTTACTTAAATTTTCGTCATTTGGCAAAATTGTCAGCGAGCTAGAAAGTTTAAAGTTGGCAGAGAGGTGAAGTTTATTATTCTGAGGAATTCCAGCTCATTATCTACAACTGTTGGATAGCTACTCATGAGATATTTTTTGTTTTTTTTATTTATTGCATTTTGAACCAGTAGTTATGAACCTTGTGCCTGGAACCAAATGCTGGAAGATGTATGCCAATTAGGGTGGTTATTTAGGGTATTTTCGAATCTTTACGCTGAAAGATGATCATATGGTTCGAAATAAATAAATAAAAAAAAATATTCCCCAAGTTTCAAGTCTCTATCTCAATTTTAACTTGTGCCACACAGCGATGCAAGTTCCCCATCTAAATAACATGGGGTTTTGGCCATTGAACGATCAATTTTTTTATTCCAGCCAAAGTAATGGTTCAAAAAATCTAGAACTGAACTGAAATTATTGTCTTTTATTAGTTTGTGACTAAAAAACCCTTCAATCAAAAAAGAAGAAATAAGAATATCGTACCTTTTTACTTTTGATATTTTTACGTACTTCGTAAAAATGTTGATTTCGAAGAAAAGAGGACCGTAAGTCATGTAGTGCACACGTAGGTTTCATATATTTTTAATTGCCACGATAATTAGGAGGTTTTCTTGGAGTTGTTTGATAAAAAATATAGTACTTTCATTATGTATTTTGATTCATTATAAATGTATAGGGCTTTTAGCCAAGTGCATTAAGCAAATAGCATTTTTTCAAGTTTTAAATGAATTAGGGAAAGGACTTTTTCATTGATCGCATCATTACTCACTGTACCAAGAATTCATTATTGCCCACCATTTTGAAATTAATTTTGTATTAATTTTTAGTTAAAATGAATTTCAATTAATAATTATATATTCCGAGCTTAAAAGAGAAAAAGACATGGCGCCGAATTTGATTAATACATTTATTTTCAATAGGATACGATTAATGATTAGAAAAAATTCTCTGAATTTCGATTATTTATTTTTGATATCCTTGTTGCAAAAATATTTCCAATTTTTATTTGGTATCTAAAATAATAGTTTCTAGGCAATTTTTCGAAACAGTCTTATTTGAACTAAAGCTATTAAGAGTTCAAATTGCCAATAAAAAGAGACGCATTTAAATTTCTAAGAAAACCACAAGAGGTTCGTGTGTCATCTATTAGATCCGAGATGGAATGGATTATTTTTAATTAAATATCAAAAGAGAAGATTTCCCCCTTCAGGAATCGAACCCGAGTGCCTCAATTAAAGATCCGGGCCCAATGGCTACCATATGAGGTACATAAATCCTATATCAGAGAGACTTCACATGATAGCCATTGGGCCCGAATCGCTAATTTTGGCTCTTGGGTCCGATTCTCTAAAGGGTAAAAACAACTCTTCTGATATATTGTTAAAAATAATCCATTACATCTCGGATCCAATAAATGACCCACGAACCTCATGAGATTTTCTTAAGACTTAGCTTTTAGCTCTTATAGCAGATAGCTAAATTGACTTTCAAATTTCATTTAAATGAAATATGGCCACTTATTTATAGGTAATAAGGAAATTTTCAACCATTTTTCTGATTCTCACTTTTAAAAGTTTAAAATTTAATAAAATTAAAAGTAGATTACTAGGTAGTTTCACATATATATGGTATATATATATATATATATATATATATATATATATGTATATATTTTTAATGTATGAATAGATCATTTACAAAATTTATGGTCATCACCAGAGAGTGAACAATAATAAGACTAATTTGACGCAACTTGTCACTTGTCGCTTTTAAAAGTTAGCTTTCCATATTGAAAATCCAAATACCATTTTATTATTTATAATCCTTTTTTTTCATTTGAAACTACAATGAGTACATTTTCAAATTGGAAACCTCCTATTGTATGTCATGATTCATGATAATAATTCTGTTTTTCCTCACATTTCAACTTTTGATTGCCTAGAGCTATTTTATTTTTTAAAACAAAAATAAAAAAATAATCAAGCTGCCAACTGCGACTTGGACTTGAATATCATTTCCAAACCATATTATCTTCCGAAATACTTGAGATAAATTATTTTTTGTCTTTTGATAAGGAGAGAATTTAGAAGAGGTTATTATTTGTTTATCCACCCCCTCGGTTCTCTCGAAGATATTCGACTATTTGCAACGAAATTTTCTCTGGAGAGAGACGGACTAGTAGAACTTTTAATTGAATGTAATGGAAGGCAGCCCAGGAGTAGTAAGGAAAGAAAGTAAGTGAATTATTTTTTTTTTTACTTGTATTTATAATCTACATATATAAAATTAAGGTTTTGTCTCTACATTGCTCCAAATCAGCACAAAATTTTGGTTGCACGACTACTGCTAAGTTAAGAGCGGCTACAACAAAATCTCTGTCTGTATGTCTGTATGCTTCCTGTGGGTTCCGCCTTGAAAAGTTCTTGCCCTTGGAGCCAACTCAAGCGAAATTTTTTTTTTTTTTTGGGGGGGGGGGCGCGGTGAGCGCGGTGCATGGTGTGGGGTGCTGGAGGAGGTTTCGGGGGTGGGGGCGTGGGTTGTAGGGTGCAGATGGAGTTGGGATCGTGGTGTAGGGCGGGAGGGCATGGTCGGGGTGGGGCTGTGGTGGAGTTTCGGGGGTGTGGTGGGTCAGGTTGGGTTCGTGGGCAGGGGGTCCGGGGGGGCTGTCCCCTGGCTTCGTAAGAGGGCCGCCGAGCCTTGTAGCTAGTTATATACATATTATTGTTGATGAAATTAATGATGACTGGATGACCAACCCCGATTTTTTATAATTTTGTAATATTGGATTGTAGACCCTGAAGAAGGAGAGAAGAATCCTTCGAAATGTCGGTTTGAAGGGAAAAGAGGAAGTATTACAATAAATTACACCTTATTTGATATGTGTTAATTTTTTCTTTCCTCACTACCCCTGGGCTGCTTTCCATTACTTTCAATATTCGACTATATTTGAAGGGTTTATTTATTCGTAAAATCTAAAATAAGATTTCATTTATTTTTTCACACAAATAATGCCTCTTCAGCTGAAAGTAATGGAAGCAACCCAAGGGTAGTGAAGAAAGAAAAATTATCGCATTTCCAAGCAAGGTGTATTTATTGGACTGTCATTCGTTTCTTTCTCCTCTCATTTAAACCGACGTTTCGGAAGATTCTTCCTCCTCCTTCAGAGTTTCAAAGGGTCAATCTTGTTTGTTTCCTTCATTGGCCTTTTGAAACCCTGAAGGAGGAATAATCCTCCAGAAACGTCGGGTTGAAAAGAAAGGAGAAGAGAAACGAATGACAGTCCAATAAATACATCTTATGTGGAAATGGGATAATTTTTTCTTTCTTCACTACCCCTGGGCTGCCTTCCAATACTTTCAGCCTAAAATTCTACCAGTTTGTCTCTTTCCAAAGAGAAAATTTCTTCAATTAATCCCTCTTCTTTTTTCTATTCATTATCAGTCATTTTTTCTAACTGATCTCAATGACATTTTTATAAATTTCAATTGGACGCTCTTTTGATTTATTCTTAAAAAAATTTCTAAAGGTTTGATACATTTATCATTTTTCTTTCTTATGTTAGTGTTGAAGTACGATAACTAAACTATGACGCCAAAAACTATATTAAAGAATCATTGGGTTTCAAAACTAAAATTTGTTCGAAGACTTTTCTCATCATCAATATCACGAGTCCTAAGACTGTTTGACACTACCACTCGCCCTTATATCATGCCAAATCTTTTACTTCTCTAAAAGTCATCCCAAATCAATTCCTTAATTGGGGAAAATATTCTAATCTAGATCTTTCAATCCAATTTCTTTCTTATTTGGTCTTTAATGTTTGAATTAAATCTCAGTGTTTTGCTGAAGTACACTTTTACATATCACATACTTCTTTGATTTCTTATTTTCATTTATATTTTTCCTTTTTGCTTATCGTTCCTCTCTTTGAGAATATTTTAGTATTAATATAGGTGTTTAATTCCACCTATTTTTTATGGAAAATTTTTGATTATTCCATGCTTTGAATCATCTCTTTCATCCTTCATCCCTCCTTGACGTCCGCAGCCAGCACCTCACCATCTGCTAATTTATTCTCTTTCTTTTGGTTTTGTTTTCCATTTGCGCGCAAGTTCTGTTTTTCAATTTCTCTTCGAATCTCGAAAATATTGACTTTCTTGAAAAATATATTTATTAACAAAATAGGAGATTATTAAACCTTCTACAAAAAATAAATTCATTTATTTTTACTTTCCCTTATTTACTTAGGCGAAATAGTTTTCGAAAAAATGACCTGCCAACAATTAAGCACGGATTTGGTTGAAGCTCTTATGAAGAGATATTATTATTATTATCATTCATTGTATAAAGAAAATCAATTTCTAAATACTTATAAGATTATGGTGCTTTGGGGTTATTGAGCAGTAATTTTACATTTTATTATTTCAACATCTAACAAGTAAAATTCTGGATGGACTTTGAATTATGACGTATATAGTATTTTAATTGGACACTTCTGACCAAGGGGTAGACTGCCATTGGAATTAGGTGTACACGTCTTTGGAATTATGTGGACTTATTTTGGAATTCATTAGATAATGCCCCTACATCTGTTGATCCTTCTACTTGGAAATGAATGTGGAAGTAGAAGTAGGTGTACACGAAATTAAGTCGCGGTTCACAGCATGGAAAGAGCGATAGGCTGTGTTCACTTAGTAAAATTGTATTTTTGCTATCTGGTTGACCAGTTGACCGGGACCAATACCATCTAATAGTTCACGTTCTTCATTTATTCTGTTTTGAGGTAACTTGGTCCCACAAATCAGACATAAATGAAAACGAAATTTAAAAATTTAGACCCTCCTCGATATAAGATATGGTATGAGAGGTACTGCAAAAAGGTTTGAAGAAAAACAGTGATATTTGAATTTTGGAACCAGGGTCAGGTCATCATCATCCCTGATTTTTAAATCAAATAGTCATGAAAAAATTGTATACTAGTATTACCACAATATCTAGCATATCTTTCCATTAAAAACCCAATAATTGGTTTTTCCGTGAAGCAAATAAAGTTTCCAGGCGGACCTAATTATCCCACTTTAGATTTCATTATGAATTAACTAGACCCACCCTCAATAGATTGTGTTTGAAAATGATTTTAACCTTTGTGAATTCAATTAATTAAAAAAAAAAAAAAATTAGAAATAATTTTTTACTAAACTTTATTTTAAATAGACTGTATTCTGTCGGGCGATATCACACGTTATATTATTTTAAAAACTGATACAAATTTGACACAAGTATCACACTTTACACTAGAAAAGTATAAAATCATACGGTCGTTGCTTGATAAAATTTGGCAAGTACTAGAATTCTTGACAACTGTAAGATATTCGATAATAGCTCCTGGACCCAATTACCCCAAAACACCTAAACAGAATAAAAATTATTATCGAATCTTTAAAAAAATAGCAGACTTGATTTCACAACGCCCATTTACTATTCCCTGTAAAATTGAATATTAAAAAATCCTCTTATATAATCTAGACACTTAATATTTAATATATATTCTAATTTATTTTTATATGAAAAAAAATGAATAAAAATTCGAGAATAATTAGAAAATTAAAGTTAAGAATTTCATTATTTAAAGAGAATCAGAGGGTTGAGTATATTTTAGAAACTTAATTGAATATTTTGAAATGTACTTAATAATTGAATTAGGTCTTTATAGAGCGAGAGCTAGTGAACATTTTGGACGATTATTTCAGAATGCAAATAACATATTTCAAACTGTATGTGAAATTCTTACTTGCCGAATTCAGGCATTTTTAGGGGTAAATGACCACTGAAGATGTCAAAAACATTGTAAAATAAAGTCATTTCAGAACATTCTGGTTAAATTTGATTTCAGGACATTTCAAATGACAATATTTATTATTTTATGCGAAAGGCAGAACGATACCCCAGTTGATAAGGTGAGCAAGAACCCCCCCCCCAATGTATCAGATTTAGTTAAAAATTCTAGTGTTGTACGCACGTACGCCTGAATATAGGCAAACTGTTTGGCACCTGTTCTTCAAAGTTTCGTAAAATTTAGTCTCTACAGTTAAGTACTTGACTTTTTTTAGTCATCGATAGAAAATCAACAAAACATCCCTGCCGGGATGGCCAAAGTTTAAATTAATTATTATTACTTTATTTATTTATTTATTATAAGGAAATTCAATGGAAAAAATCATTTGGCAATAGATTTTTAAAAGGCAGATCTTTTGAAA